>VZRQ01005609.1:1766120-1959018 GCA_013397975.1 Machaerirhynchus nigripectus | reverse complement strand
CCTCCCTCCGCGCCGCTCTTCGCACCCCATCACGCACGCACGCGCCCGGCGGAACGGCTCCTCCCGGCTCCCCCCGCCGCCGCCCGGCCCCAGCGCTGGCGCGGGGGCTCCGCCGCAGACGCCTCACCTGCATCGACGCCATGATGGATCCGCCTCCTCCCCCCTCCCCTCTGCGCCGCCGCCGGGACGGCCCCGCCCCGCGCGCTCCCCGGTCACGTGCCCGTGCCCGCCCGTTGAGCGGCCGCGCGTGCGCGGGGCGAGGGCGGTGCGGGCGAGCCCGAGGAGAGCGAGCGGAGCTGGCGGGCGGTGTTTATGGGCTGCCGCTCCCGCCGCCCTTGCCGGCTGCCAGGGAGGCTCCCCCGCGCTGCTCATGCCCTGTTCGCCCTGAGGCCGGGGAGGGAGCTGCGCGATGTCCATCACCGCCACCCGCGGGGGCGGGAAGGGGTTGACACCCCGGCGGCTTCTGTTTGTGAAGGTTTCTAGAGTTGCACTGTGGGTTTCTCCGGGCTCCCCTCACGCCTGGTGTGCTCCGGCGGGAGGCTCATGGAATGATAGAACCATAGAATGTTAAGGAGTGGGAAGGGACCTTGAAGATCATCTAGATCCAACACCCCCGCCATGGGCAGGGCCACCTCCCACCAGACCAGGCTGCTCGGACCCCATTCCAGCCTGGCTTTGATCACTGCCAGGGATGGGGGCATCCGGAAACCTCGCTGGGAAACCTCTCCCAGTGCCTCACCACCCTCACAGTAAAGAATTTCTTACTGGTATCTAACCCAAATCTCTCCCCTTCCAGTTTGTCCCATTACTCCATGCCCTGTCGCTAGATCCCACCACAGGTCAGCCAGGGGTCGGCTGCTGGCCGCGGGCGCTGCTCCGCGGGCTCGGGGCCGCGGGGCGCTCGGCACCCGCAGCCGGAGAAGGGCTGCTGGCAGCCGCGGAGGTGCGCGGCCCTCCTGCTGAGGGGCTCTCTTTCTGAGCACTTCCCTGTGTGCTGCTCTGCCATCTGATGTTCCTGAGCTGGTGGTCTGGGGGTGTACGAGTCCAAATGAAAGTGGGTGTATTTTAAGTCGGAGCATTTTTGGATTCTACGTTTTCCTTTCCTGCACTGGAATAACCCCTGTCCTTTGCACCAGATGATTTTGCCATATCTATGTAGGTGAATATAAACAGGTAGTGCTCAGTAGAGTGACTGTGTGCAATCAATAAATTAAACAACTTGCGGAAACACACTTCATAAAGCTGTTATTCCTGCTGTAGTATTTCAGACTTAACAGATCCTCAAGATAAATCTACAAAATGTTTATCCAAAGACAACCTATAAAATTTATAATCCCAGTGGTTATGTAAACCTAAGGATTTAACAGAGAAACTGATTTTGTAGGTCATTATAATCTCCATCTCCCCACTGCTCATGCTGCACATTCCAAAAACGCTGAAGCCCCTTTCTCTGTCTCTTCACCCCTCTCCTTTCTGATGATGTTAAAAAATCCTTCGGTCACCTCCGCTCCAGTGGTAGCCCTGACTTTTACTTCAGAGATGGCCTGATAAGAAACAAATTATTAAACATTTGTTTGCAGTTTGTATTACCTTTGAAATCTTTAATCCTAGACCTCTAAAAGAGTTCTGCATCCAAAAGCCTGCCTATCTTGTTCTACTGTATTATCTAGTGTGATGCAAGTACTGCCTCTATGTACAAGCTTTACCTTCTCTTTTGCTTTCAATACTTTGAAAACAGCTAACTGGAGGAAAACAAAAAAACCAGCACAACATGGCATCAGCTTCCAACTTCTATCCAGCATCAACAGTGTCACTGATGTTAAAGCAGCCATACAAACTTCGGGGTTTGTTTAAAAGGCAGAACCCTTTAAGCAGAAGAAGGCAGCCGGAGTATAGTTACCCTGCAGCACAGTGCCGTAGCTGCAGAAGTGAAAAAGTCCTTGGCTTTGTGGGAATTTGCTGAAGACGGAATCAATGTATGTTGATTTTTGAGCAGGAAAGGAGATTAGCCTACCAAAAGTAAGGATAGGAAAAGTATTGCCATGTTAGCTGCATCCTATACTTTGTCTTCTAAATTCCATTCTCATTCACAAACCATGGGCTCCTGATGCCATGCAACCTGACATCGCTCAACTGTGTTTTCTCTGGAAGTCTGTATTTATTGCTATATGATTTTTGAAGACCATTTAGGTTGCAGAGGATTTCTTGCATTAAGTAGACACATAGACCTGGTACAGGTTTCTCTTTCCTGCAGTTCTTCAGAACCAACTTAGGCTGTTACAGCATTAAGTGGAACATTTCTGTTTTACTAGTTGTTGTTTTGCATGATCCAAACATATGTTTATCCTAAAATACATCTCTTAATGCCATATGCCACAAAGATAGCAGGAACATCAAGATTAAGCAATGGACATGTGTTCAGTTATAAACACGGACATATTGACTATCTGTGTTGATGTAATCACAGTGCAATAAAACTGATTCCAAACCATTATATTCAGTTTCTTAAGCCTCTTCTAGAAAACCTTGTTGAAGGTCAGAAGATATAAAGCAGCATAAGCTTATGAATGCCAGAACTGTTCATAGACTGCAAGCTGGTTTTGCATGGAAAGATCAGCTTTGTGGTCTTAAGCAAATTGTATTCAGTATAAACATGACTTCTACTCTGTAATAAAGAAAAATTATCCCTGGATGAAAAGCCACCTTTGCATAAAAAAAAAAAAATCATAGCTTTTAACTGCCCTTATGTTGAAGAAGTCTTGTTTACCTATCACAAAGAGCTTTTCAATATTACAAACAAGGCACCTACTACATTTTTTACTGAAGTATTGTTTACCAAGATAACTTAATCTATGCTGCAAATCCTATTCCTTAGGATAGCAGGCATGAAAAGCAAGGGGGAGTTTGTCCTGGATATAAACAGAGCATGAGGTAATTACTACCTACTCAATCCTAACCAGGTATGTAAGTAACTAAAGCATTACGCTGCAGCTGAAACTTGTGGGCAGAATCCCCTATCCCTGAATTCACTTTGAGTTTATTCTTACAGGACTACCAAGGGTGTCTTTTATCACTGTTGCCACATCTTTGTGTTTTAAAGTGTCGTGCAATGCCTAATATATATGTGAAACATTTTTTAGCTCCTTGTCATCACGGGAATAGGGGCATCTGGAGAATTATCCTTGTGTTCTATTGGGTTTTTGCCCTTTCCTCATTTCTTGGTAACCTACCTTGCAGAGATGTTTTTGTACAGCGCATAATGCTATAGGGATTAGGGAATCAGTCCCATAAGCACAGTAAGGAAACAAACACTATTATCAGACTCCCAGAAAGAATATATGAATATTGGTATCTTCTTAAGATATCCAGTAATCCCAGTAAGGAAAGGCCCTAATTCCCAGAGAGGGTAAATTTCACTAGGAATAGGTTATTGTAATTTAGTTTTCATTTCAGCATTGACCTTTACCTGTGCAAAACATAAGAAGACAACACTTCTGCAATTAACCCTTCCTAATCTGTTGCAGGTATAGAGATGGACAACACAATAGCTGTTTAGGTTTTAAAAGAAAGCGTTAGTACTTAGCTAATGCAGTCTGATCTTTCACCAGACAATCTAAGTTTTGCCAGAAACTTCAAGGAACAGAGGTCTGGGTCCCAAATATTCAAAGCTTCAGGGGAAAGAGAAATTTAATCTGTTATCTTCATTATTTCAGAGGCTATCTTGCACTGATCTGACCAAATACGATTATGACTCACATATGGAAAATATATGGAGCAAATAATGAAAATTGTACTTCCTCCGAAAACTGTTTTAGTAAATATTCTTGAAGTCGACCTAAAAATCCACTTTTCTTCAGAATTTGCATAATGTTATACTTACAGGAAAAACACAACTGATGTTCAAATTGCATTTATTAGACAATTTTTTGATATACCAAGACAGTTTCACAAAGGTCAAATATAATTCTTGATCAGGGTTCCTATAATTTCACATTCCATTCCCTGTGTTATCCATAATATTTTTAAATGTCACCGAACATTTTTTTCCTCTGCTCTCACTTTTTTTTTTCTGTATCATTTTTCTATACACTGAGCTGTCACTAACTGCTCCTTTATGATTCCTGCTACTAAAATGACATGAGAGCTCAATTTCTTTTGCCTGTGTCTGCTGTACTTTTTAGCTTTTCATCTTGTCTCCTTACACAGAAGTCAACTATATGTTCATGTTAACTCCCCTTATTACTCAATTGGCATCACGATCGTAATCTGCAGAGCCAGGACATTTCATCTCCTGAGTGTGGAGGACTCCCTGCCCCTCAGAGGAATTGTGCCAACTTCTTCTTCTGCCCCTACCTGCCCATTTAAGGAAAGCACTGAGTTTAAAAACGTGGAATGAAGATCGTCTTATAAACAAGCTTGGTGCACCTGCAGAAACCATCAACTAAAGATGCAGTATCAAACCAAGACAGTATTATATCAAGACTATAAAAGCACTTAATTGCACACATAGCTAAAAATTAAAGTAGCCTAAATTTGCAAGATAACTTTGAGCTGTTAAGATTTTATTCCTTAGTGATTATGTAGGTTTTCCATCAACTGTGTATTCTATTTTCATCTTAGTTCTTAAAGTAACAGGCAAAATGTCATTTCCATCCCAGGATTTTCAAAGGGATGAAAAGAGGCAAAGGAAAAGGGAAGTCTCACCTTATTCCTAATCTCCTACAAGTGCAGTTCCTGCAGAAGAGGGTAATCTTGTTCTCAGATGACATACTATTGTATTTATCTTATTTCTTCTCTTGTATAGGATTTGATGATTTTGCAGCCACTGGGTTTTTGTGGCTTTCATCTTATCCACAGGAAGACTAAACTACCAAAGTAATTTCCATCAGATCAGAAAAGAATTTGTCATATTATGTGGAGATACAGTTGTAATTACTGCAGGGGAAGAAGGAGGACGTGGGGCTAGGGAAAGGAATGCAATTGGCTGCTTTAGTAATGTGCAGAAGCACAGAATGGGTCAGGTTGGAAGGGACCACTGTGGGTCACCTGGTCCAACCTCCCTGCTCAAGCAGGGACATCCCAGAGCACATTGCTCAGGGTTGCATCCAGGAGGTTCTTGAATATCTCCAGTGAGGGAGACTCCACAACCTCTCTGGGCAGCCTGTTCCAGTGCGTGGTCACCTGCACAGTAAAAAAGTTCTTCCTCATATTCAGGTGGAACTCTCTGTGCATCAGTTTCTGCCCATTGCCTCTTGTCCTATTGTTTGGCACCATGTGCTGTAATTACCAATTTGTAGTAATTGTCAAGCCATGTTTATAGGCACCAGTAGTCCTCTAATACATTTAAATGCTGTAAAGATAAATACTTACAAAGACAAAAGCTGTAAAAATTTAATGAGGACTGTGTAGGACCTATACTCAATCAAGTAGATGAATGCATTTAAAATGTAACATTACGTAATTATTAAAATTTCTTCCACATCAAAAGCATCCACAGCCCATGTGAGTAGGTTGATTACTGTGTCTGTAAAATCCAAGTGTTCAGGAGCTGCTCAGTGATAATACCCCCAAGATTAAAATCTAATTATAATTTAGTAATTTTATTTTACCTCTAAAAACTGTGAACTGGAGGCTTCTCAGGAGACTCCGAGAGGAGAGTTACCTGAATACCTAGTTCATGCTGTTGTTAGGAATGCACAGAAGTGACTCTGACTTCATAACCAACAAAAAACATATTGATAAAGAATTTTCAGAATTAAGTAGCTGTTTGGTTTTGCCAGTCTAGAAGCAAGATAAAACTACTGGAGAAGAGGCATCTTGGGTAACCTCTACAGATGTGTGATAAACTACCACAGTTCCCAAGGGCTGAGAAGCAATTCCTCCAACTGTGCACATCAGACTGCACACTGCCCTCACTGGACCCTGCACACTATTTACGGAGCTTGCAGAATTTCGTTTCACAGGCCTGTACACCAAGATGACACTGGTCCAGCTTCTTGGTTTATTTAATGTCCCTCGGCAAAGACAAGCCTTCATATGGGATATGATTACCGTGCAACAGAGCCATGATATAAAAACAGAATGGGTGAGTATATTTCAAATGAGTATTTTCAGACAGTTCTCTCCTTAAGTCATAGTTGTTTATTACAAGCCAAACATCTATGACAACTATGAAAGCAGCTTAAATGTTAAATATTGATACATCATTTTCATGTTTCATTTGTAGCAAACTACAAATAATTCTGACTCAAATGGAGTGTCACTTCTGGAAAACATTATATGTCAGCTTAGTATGGTAATGCAGGAAGCTTTTCCCTGTACACAAAGAGAAAATAAATCCTTTGTGCCAAATGCATAAAAATTCTAGATATTTTTCAGGCTTGGTGATACCAACCAAAATTGAGAACTTTTTATTCTGCGTAACAGGCATCCCGTTGTTTTGCTAGACAGAGTAAGAAGAATTTATAGCAATATAAGACAGGAGTTATGTATTATTTTTGGTTTTGTGTAGTGGTGATTTGGTAGATAGAAGTTTTCCATTAGTGTAAATAGGATACCAGTAGTATTTTTTTTTCATGGGAGTAAAAGCCTTCACTATGAGTTCTCACCTGAAAAGGCAGTTTTAAACATCAATTAACATTAATGGAATTAACAGTATTTTTTTTTTTATTTCAAAGTAACTTCTGGTTGAAGAAAGAAATTAACAACAAATAAGGAATAGCATTAATCCATGCATGTATTCCCAACAAAACTAATCCCACAAAACTATCCTGATAACTAGTAACTTTAGCACTAAACTGTACATTTTATCTAAAAGCTTTCATGTTGTTACTTTCACCCATCTAAAAGGCAGTACATATTTCAGGGGAAATTTAAATTTAATTTTCCAGTTCCACCCTCAACAAGTGAGACTACAAAACATTACATGACTAACATCTTGAAAACTGATTACAAAAGTTCAAAAGGATAAAACATTGAAGAACTCCATTTGTCAAAGAACAATCATGATCTTGCAATTCTGATCTCCTCCCATTTAGCATGGGAGAAAAATCTTGTATTCCGTAAAGATAAAACAGTAACATGGTAAAGACAGAGAGAGAGATAATTTCTTTTTTGGTGGGTTTTTTTTTAGTCTCAGTGACCTTTCTCCCGTAGAAGAGAAATTGCACAACCTATGTTACAGATGCAACATATGCAAAGGTTTATTTGATGACACATAACACTTGTTAAAACTTGATAAAAACTCCCTGTTCTTTTCTCTGTGCTGCCTTAGTGATGACACTCAAGCTTCACAGGTGACTGATAATAAACACAGAATCTACTTCTTGCTCTTTCCTAGCTCATCCAAACATTGAGCCACACATGCAGTTCACAGCATTGGTATCTTCCCATAAAATTACTATTTAATAAACTACATTTAAAAAGAAATCCAACTCCAATTCAGTTCATTATTTCTCAAAATCCTTCAAAAGTTGAACTTCTTCCATGGGGAAAAAATCCCTAAAGCCTTTTATGCATTTTTGCTAAAGCTTTAGTCTGTCTTTAAAAACAAACATCCTGGTTTAGTTTCCAAATCCACTCAATGTTTAATGAGTTCCTGCTATTTTTCTCTTACTCAGGTGTTGAAATGAAGCTTACACCACAGGTTTGACCCTTAGTTTTTAGGTAGGAATAGTGCTACTACTCACTGTGCTTTTGTTGACTCTGCAGTAACTGCAGTTACTCCCTTGAATTACACTGCAACATTTGAGACCTGACAAAATAAAACTAGGAATACAAAACATGGACCAAAAAGTTACCTTTCCTGCCCCACTATGTTCCTTGTCCACTTCATCACATAAACCAACAGAGTAGGCAAGTGTTGGGATCACCCTGTCAGTGGGCAAAGTAAAAAGAAGAAAGGGGAAAAAAACCAGTCACTACTGCAATTTAGGCCTGTGAAATAAAATACACAGTGATAAAACACACACAGAAGCAACCGATTTTCCAAACTTCCTACCATGAATTGAGAAATACCTTTTGGACATTGTGTTCAACATCTGTTGAATATAATGGCACAGTGAATCCTGATGGTGAATCCTCCTTTCTTCAAAACCAAAAAGCAATTTCATGTCTTGTTCTGATCACTGTAGTTGCACAGACTATTTCACGTTGGAGACCATCAGAGACTTCTTCAGCAGCTTATACATACTCAAATGATGACAAACCATAACGCAGTATGACTCTTCTCATTGCTTCCAGTTAATCTGGAAGTTTTAATGGTCAATCAGCAGTTCAGCTTAAAATTTGAACCTCAAATATAGGAGTACCTTTCTAAGTAAAAGGAGTACTATGGGACACTTGAAGGTTTCAAAACATCCCCAGCAGGATACCCTTGAAGTATCCTTGAAAGTATCCTCTTCAAGCCTGTTCAGGAATACCATGCCTTTTCAGTACTCGGTGCTGAGAATTGTGGATACTTGTAATTCAGAGCAGCACAAAGATATCTAAACACTTCAACTCTATGAAACTCTTCAAACTATGAAAAATCCCACCACCTTTAATTTTATACATGCAGCTTCACAACCTATTGCCCAAATACTAATTACATTAGCATTTTGCTCACCATATAGTATAGCCATGAAAATGATGATTCTGCATATGAACACTTCCTCTAAGAAGTCATAAATCAACAGAAACACAGGTTTAAAAATTTTCAACTTTGAAATTTATTTAGAACTCAGGGGTTAAGCGTGATAAGTTTCCAATTGTCTGATAATAGCATACCCATTTAACTAGCATGGAAATTGCACTAATTCCCCCTGCCCCCCTCCCCCTTAGAAATCTGGTTCGTTTTAACAGACGGTGGTTTTGCAAATAGTGCACTCTAAGACACTACTGCAATTCCTGAGTGTTCAAAGCTACTGTATAATACATTAGGCTGAAAGAAAAACAACAAAATTATTATTCAGAGCTAAACCAGCTATTTTACCTTACTGCTGAAATACAGAAACATAAAATGCAATTTATTTTAACAACTTAAGGAAATTGTTTTAGAATGCTTAAAAAGGGGAAGAAAGAGAAAAAAAAAAACCCCACCATTTAAAAAAAATGACATCCTTTTTGCCTTGGTTTAAATCGAAATAATTTTTAGCCTCAAGTCATGAGACTCAAGACTATTAAAAATGGCCAGTGAACTTAAGACTCGCTCAGACTGATATGTAGTTGTGACTAAAATATCCATGTTGGTATTCCTTGACCTTTTAGGGTATTCCTAGCGGCTCTAACAAAAGCAGCATAACAGGGTATCTCTGGTTTATCATTCTAGTGCTCTTGAAAATGAGTTACTAACAGCACTGACCAGAGTGCTTACACATGGAATTTCAGACAATCACCCTACAATGCACTTCAGCTTTACCATGGAAAGCCAATCTAGTCACAAACATCCCCACATTAAACACATTAAATTGTGCCAAAGTATGTGATGTGAATAAATGTCAGCTAATCTATCAACACACTGACAAGTGTCAGCATTGTTTAAGCCCAAAATAAAATTTCGTTTGTCAGAACTGACCTCCTGCATGGGTAGACTGCATAGTCTATCTAAGTTACTAGTTTTCATCCAGGAAAATCTCTTCCAAGTCGTGTTTATGTTGACAAACAGGTTTAGAGGAGAGTTTCAGCCCTCTAAATTAGCTGTGAGTTAAAACATCAAGAAAGAGGTTCCACCATCAGTTGGTGGGATTTTTCCATGATAGACCCAATCACTTCTTGATCAAAACAAAGCTGAAGCAGTGGCAGCTGATGGAAATACTAATTACATTGTTCTTGCATCATTTCTCATGATGCTTTATTCTCATCTACAGGTGATTTTAGCAGAAGGCTTCTTCAGGCTGCAGCTGAACAGAAAGCAACTTCTTGTTTAATGTTGTTTGTTTTCTTTATGGAAGCTTGTTTTGAACAAAGAACAAATAGTGCAGGCAACTGCCAGCAGGAACTACCAAGAGATAAAGTGTTCCACTCTAGTATGATGTCAGTGGCTTGCCAATCCTTTTCCCCTAAAATATTTGTAAAAACATTGGAAATACCTACGAAATTTATAAAACAGCTCCTAAAACATCTGCTTAATGCCCTTTCCTCCAAATATAAAAGACCTCCACATTTCAGGGTCTTTTGCTATGGGTACAAGGGAGAGGTTGAGGAAGAGGTAAAAGGTAGGACAACTTCTATCTTTTCAGTTGCTATGTTACAAAATTTAAATGACTACTGCTCTAGAGATTAAATAGAGACTTTACATAAACAATCAAGCAATGGAAATAAACCATAACTGAAGCTATATAAAATCCGTATCAGGTCAAGTGACAGTATATTAAGAATAACCATATATGTTATATAGAAGATAATATACACAGATTTTAACAGTTATTTTCCCCCTTAAAAGTCACTGTCAGTAGAATCACAGTCTTACTGTACAGACAAGTGACTGGAATATTTGAAATTACTAACAGGGTAAATTGAGGTTATAAAAGCAAAATGTTATCAAGTACACTTTTGCACATGTCTATACTATGACTTAAATTAAAAGCCTTAAGCATTCTCCTACATACTCCACTTTCAACCTAAATGGAATATCACTAACAGTATACAAAGAGGGCACTGCTAATCTAGTTAGTTTAACTATGCTACAGGACAGTTATCTTACAAAGGAGATTAAGTTCAGATGTTTAGAAACTTTAGAAATAAGAGACAGCTAGAAACCCTAAACAGATACTTGAATGTAACTATCATTACCTTTTAGAGACTATCAGACTAAACTCCAGTATTTGCTATGGTCATTGTATTAAAAGAAAGTTCTACCACACCTAAAGGATAAGGCATAGCCATCTACTAATTGGCATATTTGTTTATTTGTCTCAGTTTGTGAAAAGGTCCTTATTTGTGTAAGCAGCAAAACAAACTCCAACTGAATGATTGCTATATGCAAAAGAATTGAAGGCAATTGCCTCTGCAGTGAACTTTACAGTTCTCAACAGCACACACGCAACATGCTATCTGAAAAAAGTTACTAACTGAACTACATGTATTAAATACTGAAAAAAGTTTTACATTTTTTATTATAATTTATTTTATTTAACAATCTAAGAAGTTTGCAGCCATCAGAAGTTCCAGTGCAATTTCGGGTGCAATTGGGAATTCAGGAATCTCCGTAGAGCTGTTAGTATAGCGGACCTTGTAGGTGAAATACATGCATACTTTGGATAGGACATGGGATGGGATCTCTCTAAAATTGACCTCATTTGTTTCGTTTTCTGCAAACTGACCTGTAGAAAGAAAAAAACAACAAAAAAGAACACCAAACCAGAAGTCAAAATCTCAATTCACTGCAAAATGAAATAACTAACCATGTTAATAGCATGCATTCTAAATAGACCTGCCTAAGCCCCATATTCCAGGGTATTAGATTCTTCATTGTAAAGCAGGATGTGCCACATTCAGAGCCCTCAAGAATATTAAAACACCCAGAATTATGAAATGTTTATTTAGGCTGCAGCCTATCAACATTATTCTGAACAATTAGACCAGAAATTCAGGTTTACTTCCAATACAGCTGATAGGTGCTCTAAAACTGTAGTGTGATTAGCTCTAAGAGGCATCAATCCAAATTTCTAGCTGTCTTATCCAAGGGGAAAAAAAGGTTTCTAGGTGTTTCGTAACTGCATATGCACACATCAATAGTCCCTTCTGTGACTCAGTAGCTTTGAATTCCTCAGTTTAAGGCAGATTTGACAAGAGCGTTGAAACCCCAAAGATGCATTAACTTGATAAGCTGTGAAGTCAGCAGGGACAGGGAAACTAGTTGTACTGGAGGAAAGTTTACATGCAGTACAAGTTTATCCCTACTAGATATTAAAGGATTTATTCAGAATTCAAATCTCAAAACACAAGTACATTTGAAATTAGCTTTCTATAGTGCCTATAACCATGAAACCTGGATGATACGATACAAAGGTTAGGATCCTTTGGTTAGTCCCACAGGATTTCTATTATTTTTATCTCTCTTTCCCTCACATCTCTGGACTTTCAACTCATTAAACTGAAAGACAAAAAAAAATACTAACATTACTCTATGTTTATGGGAGACTAGCAATGTTTAGTTCCCACTATTTCTGTGGGCATCTCCTTCTAGCTACAAAGCAGAGCTATTTACTAATGTCTACACAGATTTGTGTAGAAATATCTGCATGCACTGAAGCCAATCTGGCTTGAATTTTAGTACAGGAACAGTTGGAAGCAAAAGAAGAAATGTTAGCATATTGGCCATGTCACAGCACTGAAACAAAAGACTTACACTTCAGTGAAATTATGACCTACTGAACTAGACAGCAACAGTACTTTTCCTTGTGACCCATTTATCTTGTTAGTATTTATACAAAATATTCTTGACTGCTGAGTCCTTTACAGAGTCAGTTTCTAGCCCTCTAAGCAGGCTACTTTGCCTTTAATTCCTTCACATTGAATAAATTCAGAGCAGGTCTTGTACCAATTCTTCCTCTTACATGTCTGGGAGGCTGACACAGACACAGAACACTTATTACATATTTTCAAATGCAACCATTAAAATGACAGCAGAACATTGCACTGAGAATTTCAATTGCTCAGTTTGCCCAAGTATTACAAAGTAATTAAAAAATATATTAAACCAATAGATCTCTCCAGTAATTCCCCTCACCAGAATCTAAAAGAGAACATAAGAATAAGCATATTCAGCTCCAAGTTCCATGTAGCTTCTCCCCATCACTCTAGTGGACAAAGGTAAGTGCACAGGATGAGGGTATAGAAGAAAGCACTTGTGTTAACTTCTCCCTGTTCTCTCCCCCAACCCTTTTGGTCTTCAAAAATTAGTCCAGACACTTCTTAAACCAGATATAGTCTCATATTCAGTAACACATGAGGTCCTTCCTTCCTGTAAGTTTATCTACCCTCATCTCAATCTTAAGCTTTCATCTTTAAGTTCAGGAACTCCTTGCATAAGATGTTGGGAACATGTCACTTTAACCCCAGTAGGCAGCAAAGCACCACACAGCTGCTTGCTCATTTGCCCCCGCTGTTGACAAGGGAAGAGGAAAGGAAGATTAAAAGCAAGAAAACTTGTGGGTTGAGAGAAGAGAAAGGAAACAAAACAAGTGATGCAAAGGTAATTGTCACCTCCCATGGGCCAACTGATGACCAGCCAGTTCCCAAGCAAAAGATGGCTCACCTCCCTTTTTCACACCTCTCCCTTTTTTACTTTGGAGCAAGACATTTTATGGCATGTAATATCTCCTTCAGTAGTTCAGGTCATGTGTCTGGTTGTGGTCCCTCCAAGCCTTTTGCATACCCTCCTGTCTGGTCATTGGGTGGGGAAAGAGTGGGAAACAGAGGAGGCCTGAACAGTGTGCAAACACCTTTCAGCAACAGCTAAAACAGAGGTGTGTTATTGGCTCTGTTTTAGTCACAAATCTAAAGCACAGGACCATGTGACCTGCTATGAAGAAAGTTAACTCTATACAGAATACCAGAGGTTCCGCCATGGAGATAGCAATAAAGAACTAACAGCTCTGGTTTGTTCTGAACTTGACAGCACCGTGTTTCACATAATACCCTCAAGTTCTCATGCTATGGGAAACTATTAGCAATGTAAGAGCTGTAGATCTTACTTACAGATCTGTAAGATCTAAGACAGATCTGTAGATCTGTCTTACAGTAGCACTGTAAGATCACTAACTCCCCCAAAAGCAGAGCCCAATTTTAAGTCTGGCACTACAATACCCCAACAGAGACGGAGTTTCTGCTGGAAGCAGAATTAGGCAGGATGTGGAAAAGGCATCATTTATTCGAAGTTTCACTTACTGCATGATAAAAATTCAAACTGTCCAAAAGAGAAAGCAAAGAATGTAAAGGGACTAAGTCTTCTGTACCTACCTGGTCCACTCAACATAGCTTTTATTGTTCCTGATGTTAATGCATGCTCTCTTTTTACAATGAACTCATGGCCATCAGAGGATATTAACTTCACATACATAGCATCTGGGCCCTCACACCCACCGTATGTTTTCTCTTCTCCATCTATAATGGAAAAAAAAGTAACAGTTCCGGAACACAATATATTGATTCACATCACTAAAAATGCAAGTTGCAGTCTTTTATATGACTATGTTTGCAGACTGAAAAACCCAATACAACCAGAAATGAGACAGAAGCATTTTGCATATTTGAAGATGACTTTTCTGAAGTAACCAGCAATCAATTTTAAAGTATTTTTGCAATTGGAATTTTTTTAAATTAACATCCCTCCATCATCACATTCTGACATGATTTCTAAAATCTACATAGGAATGAAATTTTCCTTTAGACATTCTCAAGTGAATTGAACATGCTACTGCTTCCTTCCATTAAATCTAGTCATGTTTATCATACTAATACTTGCTAAAAGTTAACTAAACACATATCTGATACTGAAAAATACAGATGGCAAGGAAAAAAGTGCTTTCTGAAGTACTGGTAAGAATAAAAGCAGTCAATATTCCTGCTTTGAAGAAATGACATGAAATAAGATTCATCCTCCTTTACTGCCCAACCAGACCCACAGCCATACAGCATCACAGCACAACTGTGTTGTGGCCTTTGGTAGAAAGCATAGAAGGTGCCAAAGCATTAAACCCAGGGAGATTTGAAAATTCTCCCCACAGCAATTTGACTGTGCTTTTTCTGTTTCCCTTCTCCCTTCTGTTTCACTAAATACCTGCTCTCTACTTTGTTTCTCCTGAATCCTTTATCCCCCCTCCCTTTTCCTTTCCTCACTTATTGTATCCCAACAGTGCTACTTTTAAAAGCTGAATTATTGTTGCCAGTATAGCAAATAAAACATTCCCCCAAACAAACTTTGTGAATTTGAAGTTAAAATTGAATTATTATGTAGTTATTGCTAATTTTAATAAAGTATTGCAGTGCCAAACATGCTATAATACATTCAGAAAAAGTATAGATGAAAACAGAATCTGTCCAATCCTGTTTCATTAACCAGTCATTTGTCGAGGCAGGAACAACAGTTTCAGACAAGTAGTCATATCACACACAGTGTAATTTATCAGAAATCAGTCCCTATTATGATCTCTGAGCCAGAATTCAACAGGCTGACCTTAGTTAACAAACAAGCAAGGAATTATTTAAAAAAAGTACACAGTGCACTATATAAAAGTTTACTGTTATAAAAGCCTAAAGGTAGGCTTTTCCTATTTTATTTATTCCTATTTTAGCATGTGTATTTTCAGGACTATGCACATTAAGCAAGTGAAAGTCTTTGTTAGAATAAATACACTCTGAACAAGTCTTCCAATAAATTAACAGTCACTTGAGAAAATTCTCCTACAAAATATCTGCAGGAAGTTCCACTAACTTTTGAGGCTACAAGTGACAAGATCAACATTTTAAGTCTTAGAATCCACCTCCTCTACCAATATGAGAGAGAAAACACTTCAAATCATAGGAAAACAAGAAACACTTTATGATCATGAACTTACCCATTCTCTTCTTATAAAAAAAATTGTTTCTTTTCAACTGCAGATTTTGCAATAGGAGCGTCTGAAAAAACACAAGTGGCAATATTTTGAGTCAGCAGCACAAATCCTAAAGTCCCCTTTACTTATTAGTCTTTATGTTACCATAAACACTCTTCCAAAAGGAATATGATGATACACAACATGCAATATTGATGAGCAGAATGTTTTGAAAACAGGAAACCTATGAAGTTCATCAATGGGAAATGCAAACCCTGCTGGAAAGCAGCTTGGCATAAATAGACCTGGGGGTGCTGGTGGACAAGTTGAACATGAGCCAGCAGCATGCCCTTGCAGCAAAGATGGCCAACAGCATCCTGGACTTTATTTAAGAGCATTGCCAGAAGGCTGAGGCAAGTGATCCTGCCCCTCCATTGAGCACTACTGGGACACACCTGGAGTGCTGGGTTCAGTACGACAGACTGAGCTGAGTCCAGCAAAGGGTCACAAAGACGACTGAGGGATTGAAACACTTGTCATACAAGGACAGGCTGAGAAAACTGGGGTTGTTTAGGGCAGAGAAGAGAAGGCTCAGGGATCAGTCTAATCAGTATGCACTAAATACCTGGCCTTCAACCTGACCTTCACAGAAGATTGACAGTTCCCAATACCACCACCAATATCACCTAGATAATCTACTTCAGACATATAATGTATGTATTCACATAGTAAGTTAACCAGGAGCTTCCAGAGCTTATATACTGATATGCAGCTTGCTGCATGTCTATTTCTCCATGGAAAGAAAATTAAATGGTTAGAGAAATGGAAGCACTTACTTGCAAAACAAATCTGGTATGTTCAAATACAACTTTTTTTTCTTTACCCCAAACTGCATCTCTGCTGTGAAGAAGAAAACTTTGGAGGAGAAATTCTACCCACTCACCTGCTATCCTAAAATTCTTTTCATATCAACAGCCACTCTGCAAACATTACCCAGTACAAATCCATGATACTGCTGTGTGCCCACAGACTCAGGAAAATAGCACCACTGATTCTGGGTAGTCTCCCAGCTGATATTCAGGGTTGAGGGCAGTAAAGAGATCAGACCACACCCCACATTCACTCCCTCCTATGTTTCTGGTAAAAGTTTAACAAAAAAATGTTAGCAAGCTGAGGAATCTGCAAGATTTGGAAGAAGTACTACAGACACCTCTTTGCTATTGCTGATCGCTTCACTTCTGCACAGCACTTTAATGCTGGTTTATTCCATCTCTCTTTTTTCATAGCTACAAATATCAAACAGTCCAAATGTTTCCTGAAGCTTTTAGAAGGCCCTTTGTAATGTACACCTAATGAAACTACACACACATAACCAGTAGTTTTTAGTTGTCTGAAGAGAAATGAGCAAAAATAATCCTCCCCTTACATTGTTGCTTTCTTTGAAAATTATCCTGACTTTACAGAATCATCTTTAAAAAATATTTTCCTTACCACTGGTAGAAGGAACATCTTAATCTGTACTCTTGAAGGTGAAAAGTTCCTGAATATAAGGCCCATTGAAGAATGTTCTTTGAGAATTAATTTGTGTATGCTATAATAGAGATTCCCTAACACAGAGTGTTAAATTTCTTCATTATTTTCAGTAATTCCAGAACTCATCTAAAGAAATTACATTTGGGTGCTGGGACAGTTAGGGCCCAAAACTGACGGGATCTTTCACCCTGTTTCAACAGTTTTTGTAAATGGAAATCAGTCATCTTATTGGAGAGTATCTGTTGCTCAGGAACTGAAGAAATATCTCACATTATTATTTCCACTTTGCAGAAGAGGATCACTTGTACTACCCCCTTTTCTAGCCACAAAACCATTTGCTACAGTCCAAAAGAATAGTGAAACCACCTATGATTTATAAATAATAATACTTGAAAAAAAAAAGGTGACACAGAAGTGATACCACTCTTTGAAAGTGCTGCTGATGATCAAATGTGCCTTTACAATCCAAATAACGCCACTAAGCACAGGAAAAAAGGCTAGTTAGTGGGAATACAGATATATTAAGACCTTGCAAGGTAAAAGCATAACTTCAGGAGGCTAATATTGAAAGAATGAAATATATCATTGAAATATCATTGAAAGACTGAAAATGGAGAACTGAAAAAAAGTCTACACAAAAAAATACTAGCTGTCACAAAAATAACAATAAGCATTTTAATAAATCAAATGTGCTATCATATGATTAGAAAGGAAGAAAATACAGTAATTAAAAAAGAAGAAAAAAATTATCAGGCTCAGTGGTCTGAATTCAATTGCACTAAACAGTAAAATAGGATAAAAATGCAGTAAGCCTTAGTAGTTTTAGGGCACGCTGAACTAATCTAGTATCTAAAACATTAATCAGTCATTTTCCTTGGAAAAAAGGAAACTCAAATAAGATGCAATCTGGGCTCAGTATATCATCTGGGGTTAAAAATACGTGATGAGAGGTAATCTTAAAATGAGAAAGAACCTTTCTACAAGACTACAAGAATACAGTATGCTGTTACAAACATAGAGCAACTGGACTAGAAAAGAACTACTAGTTCCTCCAAAAATATGTTGAATTTTTTTTAAACAGTGCTGCCAGAAAAATATAGGCAGATTTGGATGAGACAGAAGTAAAATTTGGATGAGACAGAAGGAAAGCATTGCAACAGAAGTGGAACAAGGCGTAACACAGACAAGTGACCAGTCTTGAAAAACTGCATATTACAAGCCACATGAAATTCAGTTATATGAAATGCAAGATTCCTTGGAGGGACCAATACAATCTTCTTTCATGTAGTCAGGGCTTGTTATTTGGGAGTATAGTCATTCTGTGGTCAACTATAAACTGATGCAGCTCTGTGGGGGCAAAAGAAAAAAGAAGGCTGAGGGACCAAGAGGGAAACGCACATTGAGGATTCCTTTGCAATAGAGATAGGGAATATGAACAATGTTACACACGAGCAACAGCTTGTCTGGAATACCACACACAATTCTCAATTCCTGTTTTCAAGAAAAAGAAGTTTGAAATACAGGAACTACAGGGAGGACCTACTGATATGACCAAAGAGACTGTTTATAAAAGAAAAATTAATCTTCCTTATTCAGCTCAGCAAAACTGGAATGAAGATAAATATAAAAAAATCATTAAGAGGATAAACATCAGCGGGAAGACGATAACATAATACATGATACCTCAGTTTAAGTTCAACAGATGAACATAAACAAAAAAAAGAACAAAATTTATAGTGCTATTCCAGAATCCAAGTTTGGTTCTGAATATAGAGAACCGCAAACATTCTATTGCCAAAAGTAAAAGGTGCAGAAAAGCCAACCTGCTTTTAAGAAAAAGACATAATACATTCCAATATATGCTGCATTTGACAAATTAGCAAGGGACACACTGAGTTTCACTCAGTTTCCATTCTGATGCAATAATGTCATTTAAAAAAAATATATCATGAATACTATTAACAGTATAGATTTATTCCTGACAAAATAGTTAACAGCAGAGAGCCCAGAAAAATCAGACAGCCAATGCAACAAATGAGGAGAAAGGAAAACAAGAAACTCAGGAACCCTGAAAAACCTAAAAAACCAGTAACGGTTCCTCTTCTGGATCAGGAAGTGTTCAGTCTGTCATGACATTCTATGATGATCAAAACATTTTCAAAGCCAGAAAAAAAAGCAAACAGAAAATAAATCAAAAGGATATAGAAATACTTCCCTAGCTGCACAAATTCTCATTTGTGCATATAGGGAGTATAAAAGGAATATGGAAGGAAATTTTGTGCAAATTTTTTTAAATCGACAATGTCATGGCCTTAGGTTTTAAATAATAGGTCAAGGAGTGTCAAGCAACGTTGTATGTTGTCTTCCAAGAAATTATTTTCTCTCAGTGTATTTCCAGTGTAACGTTTATTACAAAACATATCACTGTATTTTCCTTCTGTATAATGAAAGCAGCATACATGACAAGACATTAGGAAGAAAGAGACTGATATTTCTGAACATGCCTGGTAACTACCTATATTTTAATTACTTTTCCACATTTTATAGTTGCCCTTTTGACTTCACCAAGACTACACCAATGCAGCAGTCAGGAAGAGAACAATCCAAGTGTCAACATCCACTTTTTATATATTTTTGACTTGACTATTTCAGACTCCTGCAAAGAACCACTAATTTATGCTGAAGTACATTCACAATTCCATTTGCCTTTCAAGAAGCTTATGTGGCATTACCAGAAGGTAGCTCAGCTCCCTGACTTTAATCTCAAAAAAGCACATACATTGGGTACTACTGTTCTCCTGCTTTGCCTCCTTAAAAAAAGAGCAAACCCTGCATTTTTTAAGAGAAAGTTTACATAAAAGGGATATTCTACTTTTTAATCAGAGGGAGATACAATACAACTAAACCCAGCGTACTTGGCACAGAAACTTTCCAACCCATCCAAAAAGGACTTCCTGCTGCACGAACCATAAAATTGATATTAGGAACTGAAAACTGCCACAAGTTGCCAGAATATTTACACATACAAGGTACAATATAGCGAAATACCATAAACGTCTAAACCATGGCAAGTCACACAAGACAAGTGTTCTTGTTTCTCTACTTTAACATCTTCTTACACCTCTAAGAAGAAATGTAGTGAGTTTAGTCTGATCTCTTTCCTGCTTCTCTGGACCATCAATGCAAGAACAAAACTGAAGCATGTCCACAACCATCCCAGCTCACTCCCAAAGCTGCATGCTCATCTCTCAAGTTTGCCAGAGTTTCCAGAATATCATTTCTTTGTATGTCTTGTATGCCAGTGAGTGGAATAGACTTGAAGGACATAGGCTAATGTAGCTGAACACACTCGACCACTGCACAGCTTCCAGAACCCCACTGCTCTGTTCTCATTAGCACAAGAAAATTGAATCTATGCAAACATTTCAAGCATTCAGATTCTTTGATCCCACAGGAAAACCCTTCAAAAACTCAGATTCTGGTTTAAGGAAGTTCAAACGGCTTCCAACTCATTAGCTGCACAACACACACGACTTTTGTATGCTTCAGCTGCTGACATTGTATCCTACATTATCCATTTCTGGAAAACGTGTCAAATAATACAAAGGCCTTCACCAATTCCTAGGTTTGTTTAAAAGACAAATGTGACTTTTTTTTGGTGTCATTTATATATCAGTAAGAGTTTATAAATTACCACATGCTGCTGTGTGTTACAACTGCAGCCTCCTACTGTTCAATCCTAAATTCTACCCTATCCTGTATAATAACTTGCTTAAAAACACCGCTCTTAAGTTTAGCATTCATTGCTCAGCATGCATGAAAAAATAATTAATCTAAGTAAGGATCAAAACATATTTAGAAAAAACATGAGGAAGAACTGGTACAGCATGATTTCCAAATCAGCTGATTCACTACTCCAGTACTCTCAAGCTCTAAAATTCAAATTTTCTGGGACACACTGGAATGTGACAGGAGGGTATAATACGTGTGAATGCTAGTTGAGATAAACAGGAGATGGGGTAGGATAGGATGTATGGAGTACCAACGACCTTAGTTACGATTTCTTTTCCTATCTAAGGAAACTTTCCTTTTCAATAACTCCCCAGAAAGCTTCAAGGAAAAAAAACCCAAAAACATAGGCAGGGGAGTGTTACTGTTTTCTTCCAAACATACAATAAAAGCCCTGAAGGGTACAGCTCTTGCCATCGGGGGGAAAAAGGCTGCTGGCACACTGCCAAATTTTACAGGGCATGGATTTCTGCCCTCTTGTTACAGACATTCACCAAAAGCTACTGTTATGCAAACTGCCCCACAACGAAGATAACTAAGTCCTGAACCTTTCTAGGTGCTAAGAGACTTGCCAAAATACATCAAAATTCCTTAAAATAATCTGACAAACTCCATACTTTCATGACGTAACTTAAGGATTTCTTGTAACACACACAAGAATTGTAAAAGCACAGCAAAACACCTGAAACTGAATATCCTTGAGTGTGATACTCATTTATCTCACTAGAACAGTATTAAAACAATTAACAATATTAAAAGTCTTCACGTTAAGACTACAGGAAACTATCTAAATCGGTTCATCACCCACTCTGGCACAGAAAAGAAAAAAATCAAATGGCTTTTCTCTGACACAAGAAGGAAAAAAATTAAATGCTGAAGTGCTAAAAGTTTCTAAAAATTATCTTAAAGCTCCCAGTGTAAATGTTAGCAAAAATTTTACTAACATAAACATTTTATTGAGACAACTTATGCTCATTAAAATGTTGATCTCCAGGCATAAGGTGTGTGCCACATGTGCAAAGATGTGGCCAGTGTACTATAAGAAAGCTAATAAACACTTATTCCCCTTCAAAGTAACTCTTCAGTCAATAAAACATTATTTCTCCCCCAAAATTATTTTGGTCCTTATTATAGCAAAGCAGAAAATTGGGAGCATGTAGGGGATTATTCAGAAATAAGTGCACAAAGTGGTTCTTATCGTAAAGGTCTCTTGCCTGCCTGTTTATCTGTTTTTCTGGTTTGCTTCCAAAAGCCATCAAAACCAAGTAAACAAATGGCCTGTGACTATCTAAGTCTCCTCAGAACGCAAAGCTTAACTTACAATCTACAGTCCCAAACATATTTAGAAATATTTAGTAAAAGTTAACCAAACTGGCTGTCAAAGCAAACTGCTAGCAGCACCATCACCTTTTCACACATGAATGGGAAGGCCTCAATAACTTACCAATGCTCAGGTTCCCCTGTATTAAAGCAGAACCTCCCTCTGAGGAACACACGACACTGAAAAGCTCACTTCTGTTGCTACAAGTAGGTGTATCACCCTTTTCTTTGCTTTGCTTACATTCGCCGACCTTTACAGCCAAATCACTTTAACCAGCACTTCTCACCTTGGGAAAACAACCCCTGGGGGCGCATCCTAAATATTTTCGGCCTTTAACTTTTCCCCTCTCTCTACGGTCTGGCGCAGGAAAAGCGCGAACATCACTTATGGCAGGAGTTTGGGAGCCATGCTCAAACCCAGCACTGCTCCAGAGAGCCCCTTTTCCGGCGGCGCCTGGATTTCAAGGAGAGCGTTTTGGGGGAAGAAGGCGCCTTTCACCACCACCTCGGCGGGAGAACCCCGGCCTGGCACCGCTCCCCGCGCACCCTTACGGCCCCCGGCGCCGCTCCGGCCCCTCCGCCCGGCCCCAGTTCAGCTCCCCCACCCCCCTCCCCCCGTCGCCAGAAGCGGGGCGAGGTCCGCTGCCCTCCGCGGGGCCGGCTGCGGGGGCTCCTCGCTCCTGCCCGACGGGGCGCCCTGCCCACAATGTGTCCCTCGCGGCCCCAGCGGGGTCTCTCTCCCGCGGCCGCCCCTCACCCGTGGGCGCCGCTCCCTCCGCCCCGTTCGCAGGGCCGCGGTGTCGGCCCAGCTGCCTCCGAGCGCTTCCGCCCGGGTCACAGGCCACTTCCGGCCCCTCCGCGCCCCGACCGTGCGGCACCCCTGCTCCCGGCATGCCGTGCGCCCGGAGCGGTGCATGCTGGGGCACATAGTTCTCAGGGGCATCTGCAGGCCCGCCATGTCAGGGCTCGGGGTGTCGGTTAACAGCAGCTTAACACGAGCGAGCGTGTACCCGGGTGGCCAGGCAGGCCAGTGGTATCCTGGCTTGTATCCAGAATAGTGTGGCCAGCAGGCTCAGGGCAGTGATCGTTCTCTGTGTTCAGCACGGGTGAGGCCGCACCTCGAGTCCTGTGTTCAGTTCTTGGCCTCTCAATTAACGCAGGACATCGAGGTGCTGGAGGGTGTCCAGAGGAGGGTAACGGCGCTAGGGAAGGGTCCGGAGCATGAGTCTGATGGGGAGCAGCTGAGGGAGCTGGGATAGTTTAGGCTGGTGAAGGCTCAGTGAAGACCTCATGGCTCTCTACAACTACCTGAAAGGAGGTTTAATAGATGGGGTCGGCCTCCTCTCTCAGGGAGCTGGCGAGAGGACACGAGGCAATGACCTCAAGCTATGCCAGGGGAGGTTCAGGTTGGACATCAGGAGGTATTTCTTCACAGAAAGGGTANCCCCGCCATGCTGCCGCTGCTGCTGCTCCGGGCCCCCGCCGCCTCCCGCCGCGCCTCCGCATGGCTGCGGGGCGCCGCGCACCCCGCCTGCCGCCACCGGGCTGCTCAGCTCACTGCCACCGCGAGGCCCCAGCAGGTTGTGTGTGGGGGCTGTGGGGGACCGTGTGTGGGAGCGGGAGGAGCGTTCCCGCTGCCCGGGGAAAGAGCGGCGGCTTTGGGATTCGCGGTTTTGCCCTTACGGGATTTTGAGGAGGAAAGCGAGGTGCTCCCCGGGGCGTACCTCTTCTGTTACGCTCAAGTGATACTCCACCTGGAGTGCTGCGTCCAGCTCTGGGGCCCCCATCGACCTGTTTGAGTGAGTCTAGAGGAGGCCACCAAGACGATTGGAAGGATGTAGCACCNGATAGTTTAGGCTGGTGAAGGCTCAGTGAAGACCTCATGGCTCTCTACAACTACCTGAAAGGAGGTTTAATAGATGGGGTCGGCCTCCTCTCTCAGGGAGCTGGCGAGAGGACACGAGGCAATGACCTCAAGCTATGCCAGGGGAGGTTCAGGTTGGACATCAGGAGGTATTTCTTCACAGAAAGGGTAATTAGATATTGGAATGGACTGCCCAGAGAGGTGGTTGAGTCACTATCTCGGGGGGTGTTCAGGGAAAGATTCGGTGTGGCATTTAGTGCCATGGTCTAGCAGACGTGGTGGTGTTGGACCACAGGTTGGATTCGATAGCCTCCGAAGTATTGTCCAGCCCAAATGATTCTAGAATTCTGTAGCTGAGCGGCGTACGGGAGATGCTGACACGGGGCCGCAGCGCCGCTGGCAGCCTCGCGGGGGCGCCCCGGAGCNGGAGTGCTGCGTCCAGCTCTGGGGCCCCCATCGACCTGTTTGAGTGAGTCTAGAGGAGGCCACCAAGACGATTGGAAGGATGTAGCACCTCTCCTACGATGAAAAATTGAGGGACCCGAGTTTGTTCAGGCTGGAGAAGAGGCGGCTTTGGGGTGACCTAACTGTGGCCTTCCAGTACCTGAAGGGAGCCTACAAGAAAGTCACGTAGGGAAAATGGGCGTTTTACAAGGGCATGAAGTGCCAGGACGATGGGGAACGGATTAAAACTGAAAGTAGGTTTAGCTAATCTAAAGGAAGCTATTTAGCTAATCCAAGACATTAGGAAAAAAATTCTTTGCTGTGAGGGTGGTGAGGCACTGGAACAGGTTGCCCAGAGAAGCTGTGGATGCCCCAACCCATGAAGTGTTTAAGGCTGGCCTGGATGGAGCTTGGAGCAAACTGGTATAGTGGAAGGGGTCCCTACCTATGACAGGGATGTTGGAATTGGATGATTTTTAAGGCCCGGTTCAACCCAGGCCATTCTATGATTCTATGATCAGACACATGTTGAACATGGCTGCCATAAATGTCTCTCTGCAAAGCTGTGTGTAAATCGATTGCTGCCTCAATTCTCAGTAAGGGGGTTGCAGACATTTAATGCTAATTTGGGATATTTACATGGAAAGTTATTAAAACAGTCAGGCAGTATATTAGTTGGAGTTTGTGGCATGCTTTGGAGTGTAACCTAACCTTAATCCCTAGTTTGAGATGCTGGGGGGGGTTCAGGGCAAGGAGAAACTTTGTGTGGCTATGTACACATACATATATGTGTGTATGTGTATATGGATGGATAGGTAGGTACAAGGTGTAGTACTGATGTTCCTTAGCCATGTACGGGTTTCATCTTTCAGGCTGCATCTTTTCAAGGAGTGGCTGTTCGCAGCCTCAGCACATCCTCCCCCCATGATCACCCAGAACATGGAAGATTAGTTTATAAAGGAAATTTGGCAAAGGCCGTATTAGGTATGTGACTTGAAATGGTTTTTATTGCCTTTTTTTGTTGTTGTTATTTTAACAGTGTTTAGTAACTTTAAAATGGAACATTAAAGGTGAGCGTTCTCCTTTCCAAGTTTGCCAAAGTCTGGATTGTCTGTACAGCAAAACATAAAAAAGGTGGTAGTGGTGGTGCTTGGTTTCTGCTTCTCTGCTTGAGTTTGCAGGGAGTTCTGTTCATTTCTCTAACCCCTCAGCCTTCTTTGGCTTCTCTTGCAGCCCTTGGGGTGACTTATCCAACCCAGTAAGCAGTGAAGATGGGCTAATGATCTATAACTGCTGTTTACATTCTGTGTGCTTGGAAGCGTTCCTGAAGTGCTTCCCAGGCAGATAGGTATTATGGTGAAATGCTCCATCTGTAATGAGACTTCTAATCTTTCTTTGGCCAGTTAATGTTACAAAGACTTAGTGAAAAATAAATACACATCTTTGAAATGTGTCCTATCACACTTACTTGTCACAGCATCTTGGGCTCCAGGTTCTCATGGTGGCTTAAGCGCTGTGGATGGTCCACAGCACTGGCTGTCTTTCAAACCACATGCAAGATGAGTGTGGAGTACTTGTTAAAATTTAGTAACCCAGGGTTTATGCGTGGCGAGGGACCAAGCTGACTTCTTTGTAATGCACACGGAATGTCAACATTAGTGTTGATGAAGAGAGGAATTCCCTGTCTGCCTATCTTCAGTGAGCACCATTACATGTGTCCATGAATGGAGCCAAGTCTCATTAGAAATCAGTTTTATTGCCTGTGAACTAAAAACTTCCTATGTGTGCATAACAGCTAAAAACTGACTGCATCACAGAAATAGAGCCAGCTACCAGCTTTGATAAACCCAACATGAACAAACAAATCAGAACAGTAACAATGCGACAGGGTCGAGCTTTCAATGGTTTCTCTGTGAGCTTAAAAAAAAAAGGGAGAAGTGTTTTCAGTAACTTCATCAGTTCAAATAATGGCATTGTTATGTGGTAGAATATATGTAATTGTAGAGAAAATTTTGTCCATAAGTGTTAACCTTCATTTTCTTTGTTTTTTGTTTTATGTAGGTGTGAAGTTTTTCTCTTACTCCACCAGCATATTCAACCTGTTCATGATGCCCTACATCATGCTCAAGAGTGGTATTGGAGTGGAAAGTCTGCTTGTCCAAGCTGCCTTTTATGGGTTGATTGGGGTTTTTACATTTGTAACGCCAGTTACTTTGCATATCCTTACAAAAGGTTACGTGATCCGACTCTATTATAAAGATGATGTGGACACCTATACAGCCATTACCTACAATGCCATCTTGGCAGAAAAAGCAACTGTTTTCCATCAGAAAGATGTAAAGATTCCAGACATCACCAAGATGTTTACAACATTTTATGCTAAAACTAAATCAATGCTTGTTAATCCTACGCTTTTCCCAAATCCTCAGGATTATAACCATCTCATGGGCTATGACAAATCCTCATTTTTTAAATTTGAGGAATTAGAGGAGGTAAAGGAAGCTGATAAAAGGAAATAATTTGAAGATCATGTCAGTATCATTGTCTGTAATGCAGTACTATATATGTGAAAGAATGTAAAAATCTATTACACTTGCTTAAGTATCAGGTAGCTGGAGTTTTCCGTATGCATTTTGGAATACATAAAAAGAGACACTTCTTTAAAAATATTACAGTGTGAGGATTTCTTTAGAGTTAATGACATAAAATACAGTAAAAAAAGGAGATGCTTAGACCTGTCTTGTGCTTGTTTATTCTTGGTTTGATTTTTATTGTTAGCTCTCCAGAGAACTGTAAAACACCTGAGCTGTGTCGCAGTGTCACCATCTTCGTGTCAAAAGAAGCCATTCGTAATAGACAAATTATCAACACTCATTACCTATAAAGTATGTAGTTAGGCTTTTAAGCCTTAAATATTAATTGTGCTTAATCCAAAAATACTGGGCTTTTTGTCACTGCTGGTCATGGTATAAAGGGAGTGAGCATAGCTTTCCCTTCCCTTTGTGAGACCATCGGTAGCCAGAAGGAGTCTCTAGAAAGCAGACAGGTATTCTTGTGAATTTGTGCTACAACCTCCTCCTGAAGGAGGGGAAAATGTGGAAAGAATGGCTGTGTTGCAGTAATCTCTAGCTACTCAAAGCTACTCTGAGGTTCCTTAAACTAAAGTCCCACTCCGAGCAACCCTGTCCCCAAAGGTGGAGAGCAAGAAGCCTCTCTTCTGGGGCACAGGAAAGCACCGTGGCATAAATTTGCTCTGTGAGCATCTCAGTGACAACAGGTGCTGTATTTGAATCAACTTAAAGAAAATTCGAGCAGCTAGTGGTTAAAATGTGTTCTGTCAGCATTTGTGTAAGGTGGGGAAGCAATTGTGCCTGTAGAAAACATACCTCTTGAGTTTCAGCACTGCAAAGAAAGCCACCTTGCACTCAACTTAAAAGAGGTCGGGTCTTTTTGTGGTACTAGACTGGTTGTTCTCCCTTGAGTGTGTAGAGGTTGGATTTAAATTTTTTAGGCCAAGGCGCAAGACATGACAGATGCTTGTTTTCAAAGAATGAAGGGCCTAAATATTTTGAGTCATAAAAACTACTGAATCAAAAAAAATCCCCAAAATTAAAATTAATCCTTCTGTGTTAGCAGTGCCTTTTGTACTAAGAAAATCTGATGCTTGCTACTAATCATCCTGATCCTCCAAATAAAGAAAAAATTATTATAGCTAACTTTAAAGATGTTTCCTAAGTTCTAGCTGAAAAACTGTATTTAAAAGTCTAAATGTCTTCCAGTACTATTAGTTCAATTGCCTTTTGTAGGATGACACTACAGATGATAATAAACCAGTGATTTTGAATGTTGCTTTTCTGACTGCCCTCAATGAACTTGCTGAGTAATCAAAAAGCAAGTTGTCCCATCCATACATTTTTGAGGCAGTTTTTTTGTGTTGGCACAGCTATAATTTTAAAAGCCTCATTGAGTCTCATTAAGCCAGTATTATTCCATGGGTAGCAATAATATATAAATAAAATTTTCATAAATTATATTGAACATGTGAGGTTCAAATTATATTGAACAAGCAATTCTGATCTGGTTGTACTACTTGTCCTTATTGAACTGATGTTTTACACCTAGTTAAAAGTAATCTTTCTGTGTCTGATGCATTCACTCACTCCTTTTGGTGCTTGCATTGAAAGATGAGGTTGACTTGATCTTCCATTATCAAATACAGGGAGAACAGGAAATAGAGTTTGCAGGAGAAGGTAAAGGAAAGACTCCAAAACTGTATTTATGTACTCCATAGGCAATATCAAAATCCTCACCTTTTTTTTCTAACTGCCAAAAGTTTTAATTTCTAAATTTGAGATTTGGCCAATTCAGAATTAAGCAGCAAGAGTAAGGTATCTCCATGGCAGTGGCTGTGTTTCTGTCTGTGGAAGATAAATATTATTTCTTCTGCTCGTGTTCTGGTAGTGAAAATAAAGTTAAGCTAGTAGGTGGCTTTCTGACACACAGATGATTAAAAATAATATTAAAGAGTCCAGAACTCTGCCAGAAGATAGGTGATGATTCTGGCTGTGATGTAGTCTCAGAAAAAAATAATTAAAACTTCCTATGTGCAACTTGAAAATAATAGGATAATACTTTTATATTAGGAAAAGAGAAGACCAGACTTACTGAAGATACTCAGTATTCTACCTGCTTCTGCTTTGTTTGCTGCTACACTTAGATTGTGTACTTGGAACTGTAGAACCATTTAGGTTGGAAAAGACCTTCCAAGAACATTGACTCCAACCATTAACCCAGCACTGCTAAGTCCACCATTAAATCACGTCCTTAAGTGCCTTTATACATCTTTTAAATACCTCCTGGCATGGTGACTCAACCACTTCCCCAGGGAGCCTGTGCCAGTGCTTGACAACCCTTTCAGTGAAGAAATATTTCCTAATATCCAGGCTAAACATCCCCTGGTGCAACTTGAGGCTGTTTCCTCTTGTCCTATTGCTTGTTACTTGGGAGAAGAGACAGATCCCCAGCTTGCTACAACCTGTTTCCAGGTTGTAGAGAGTGATAAGGTCAACCCTGAGCCTCCTTTTCTCCAGGCTAAACAACCCCAGTTCCCTGAGCTGTTCCTTGTAAGACTTGTGCTCCAGACCCTTCACCAGTTTCACTGCCCTTCTCTGGACACACTCAACACCTCAATGTCCTCTGTCTAGTGAGGGGCCCAAAACTGAACACAGGATTTGAGTATACTTGCACGTTTATGACTGGTTTAGATCCCTGGAATTGTTGAGAGCAGTTATTCACATCAGAATTAAAATGAAGGGAATTTTAATCCAAAAAGACTTAAAGGTATGTTTCTGCTTTGCTCTGAGTTCTGAGCAGTCTTGTCTTAATAAAGATATTTTGTAGTACACTGTGTGCATTTCCAAGTGGGAAGCTCTGAAATGCTTGGTGTCCTAAGGTAGAAAATGTGCATAAACCAGAACAGGCCCTCCTGCTGCTGACAAATCTTGCAAGTGAATCAACTCTGGTATGAGCGTTTCAGTAAACAAATTACTACCAGGTAATTCCCAAAGTCTGTTAGCTCCATGCCTGTTTAACAACCCTATTAATTATGTGAACTACTATTTTCTTCTAGTGTACTTTTCTTCAGTTTTATACATTTGGTGAAAACCAGTACTAATTGCAGAAGTATTACTACCTGCTAACATTTTTGTCCCTGGAAGTTGTTGATATTTCTTTGGATGTAGGTAACTTGTACATGATAGGGAAGAAACAATTCATGAGGTCTAGAGAATGTACACGTGGAGGTTCTGAAGGAAATACTGATGTAGAAACCTAGTTTTCTGAAATAAGTGATTTACAAACTGTCTTATTTGCAAGGCAATGCCTGCCATGAAGGCTGACAGCACCTGCAGCCTTTTCAGGACCAAGCAGTCACTTGTCCATAGCAGCTGGGTCTCACATCTTACCCTGCTACCAGTTTCACTCGATCTGGTGAGAAGAGCAGGAACATATCAATGTGTATCAGAAACAGTGTGGTCAGCAGGTCCAGGGCAGTGACTGACCCCCTTTACTTGGCACTGGTGAGCCCACACCTCGTGTACTGTGTTCAGTTCTGGGTCCCTTAATTCAGGGAGGACATGGAGGTGCTGGAGCATGTCCAGAGAAGAGCAATGAAGATGGTGAAGGGTCTAGAGGGCAAGTCCTGTGAGTAGAAGCTGAGGGAGCTGGGATTGTTTAGCCTGGAGAAAAGGAGGCTCAGGGGGTACCTTATCACTCTCTACGGCTACCTGAGAGGAGATTGTAGCCAGATGGGGGTCGCTGATCTCTCAGGCAGCCAGCGACAGGATGAGAGAAAATGGCCTCAAGCTGCACCAGGGGAGGTTCAGGTTAGACATCAGGTGGACTTTCTTCACAGAAAGGGTGATTAGAGGTTGGAACAGGCTGCCCAGGGAAGTGGTGGAATCACTGTCCCTGGAGGTATTCAAGGAAAGACTGGGTGTGGCACTCAGTGCCCTGGGCTAGTTGACGTGGTGTTTGGTCATAGGTTGGACTCTGTGATTTCAGAGGTCCGTTCCAACCTAGTTAATTCTGTGATTGTGTATGAAATGGCTGTAGCCTCCGTCCTAGACACATTCTTCCTATCCTCTTCCAGCCTTAAAAGCTTCCACAAAACATCATTGATGACTGGTTTTTTTCTTTTTTTCTTTTTTCCTTTTGAAGAACAGTCAGGATACGTGCAAATTTTTGTTTTCAGGCTTTTACTACATGCTATTTTCTTGCTGGTGACCCTTGCCCTTTTCTCAAGTTTTTGGCTTTGTCCACATTATTATTCATTAGTCCCTATCTGTTCTTAATTATAAACTACAAAACTCCTTGTCATTCTTTAAAGTTATTTTTTAAATTAAATTATCCCACCACCCTCATCCTTTTCTTGCAAATGTAAAAATTTCTGATGAGAAAATTATCCCCTTTTGATACTTCAAAGAGAAATCTTTAAAGCTCTGAGGTGCTTCACGCTCTTAACCACACTCTGTAGAATTAAAAGGTAACTAATTTGACTGGAGCTTTCTTTTATTACAAACCAAAGTCATCACACTGGCAAAGATGAAGATAATCTGTAAATTTTTGCATGGTACCATGAGGGCCTAATTTAGGTGATGGAAACTTCATGAAAATCTCTTTGTGCTGTAAAAATTAAGAGCAGACGGGAATTATTACAATTGCTCAGTATAACTTAATATAGTGGAAACTTGGTAAGCTGCTGTAATTTGGTTGCTGTAGAGTTCTGTGGCCATACCACAAATCTCTTCATGCCTCATACCATGGATTTCTTCATGCCCCGTGTACAGCAGAGCCTGCTGCAGCCTGCCTGAGACATGGGACAAGTGTGCTTAGTTAGGAGTTGGATCCACTATAATAAGATTATCCCAAAGCTATACAGACCTCAGCAAGCAGCTATTTTAAGTAGGGAATAACACAGAACAAGAGCAATTTTTCACAAAACATGTCCAGCTCTAACATGTCTCCATTTCTAGAATTCCAGGGTGGACAGTGTTGCTGTGGTGTGCTTACCGCGAGCCTCAGGTAGGTCGCATCCCTTTCTTCTCCCCTTACCCTCTGCTTCCTCCTTTTTTTGTGACAGTTTTAATAGTTTAATGAATACTTTGGAGTATAACTGTAAGTTTTAGTCCTAAACTTGGCTTGCAAAGAATAAATCATAAGGCTACTGGCAACCGGCAGGGAGTTATTTCCAACATAATGGTTTCCACAGGAAAACAATACCACCTGGTATGTATTTGCTACATTTTAATAGTCTCCAGTGGTTTAATGTGATATATTCAAATCAAACCACTAAGCTAAAGTTCATACAGTATTTAACAAAATATATTCAGAATAATGCACAGCACTTTTTCTATATTTCAACAACTCTTTGGTTTCTTACTCAAACGCTACCAGTCCACTACTGGCTATGTGCCAGTGCACTGCTCTTGGATTGGACTGCCGAGACACTCTCAAGCACTTCATCAGTAGCAGGTAAAGGAAATGAATCCTCTACATCTTTCTTGTATCCCTGGGCATGACTTTCTACTTCCACTATAAACATTATCAAAGATAGGGTGAGGGGATTTGAGAAGAGTCTACAGTTTCCTATTCTTCGTGCTGATAGTTGAGTGTGTTTTTATTTTGTGAATGCAGCGTTATGCCTTATATAGAACCCCTTTATGTTGCAGTGCCTTCAGCATCAACCCTAAACCCAGAATCAGAAGGAATAAACACGTCTGCTTCCAGATGCAAAATGATCTACTTCAAAAACTCACAAATGGTCCTGCAAGTAAAATTATTATTGCCTCTTTCTTTATTGAATAATTGTGGTTAATGTCTCAAAAGAGTTTTCCATTAAAGTGAAATTATGTTACGTGCTGAGAACTAGGACATAATCTTCAATTCTGTCTGACTAACACTTTGAAATGGAGTACTTTCCCCTGCTATACTGGTGTACTGTTATTTATTTTTCTGTGATGGGATATTATGATCACATATATTATAGATCTTTCCTGAGAGAGATTTTAGTGACTTTTAAGTGCTTATCTGGTCAAAGTACTCATTTGCAGCCAACAATCCAAATACAAAGTGATTATTTTGAAAAGCAATCGCAAGTAAGTTAAGCACTTTTTGGATGCATTGAGAAAGAAGATAAAAATATCATGAATTATTTTAAGGATTTTAACCACAAATCAATGAGGAAGCTCGGAGTAAACTTCTATTCTCAGCATTTCAGATGTAAAGAAATTAAAAATCATAGGTATGAAGTTCTGAGTTCTTTAGACTTGAATTTATGTACTGTAATTGGATATGAGTGATGGTTCCTACTGAATGTACTTGCAAAGGATTTCGAAATAAATGAAGTAAATTGTGACAAAACCCCAGTGAAGTAACATTATTGTGTAGCTCTTTCCACTTCTCTTTCCTTTTCACCTTCTTTCTGGATCAGAATATATAAGAAAAAGATTATATTAAAGAAAGAGGATTTAGTAAAATTAAAGTATATAGAACTTTATCATCTTTTGCAGTGATCTTCATACTGACTTGAAAGGAACAGACTCTTCACACCACTAGTGCACTAGTTTGGGACTTGACTGATCATCACAAGAGGTCACTTCTATGAATAGCATCAATATTGGCATCAAAAGCCACAAGCATCTAAAACTGAATTTGCTGAAAATATTTTAAAATAATTTAGGTTATTTTGATTTAATGACAATTTGACCAAACACAGCAGTCAAGGTTGTAGGCTTTATAATCATGGTCATAAAGGATATTTTAGCTGTGATACCTGTTTTCCCATTTAGCCAGCCAGATCCTTTTAAACTGAGCTTTCTTATGCTGACTTTTTAAAGCATCGGAATAGTCTTGACTTGTGCAATAGAAGTGCACTAAGGAAGGAGCAGGAGGTTTCTGCATGTGTCTGTCTGTCCGAACCACCAGGGGGGACTCATTCCTCATCTATAACTTTACGGCAGAAAGTATCTGAAAAAAACACCTCTGCTTGGACCAGGTCTGGAAAGTCAGTTCAGCAGAGAGCTTGTCTTCGTTTATATTAAGAGAGCTTTTATGTAAAATCTTGTCAAACTGCAGTGCTCTTTGCATTGTGCCCATGAGTGCATCAGCCACCCAGCGCACTGGGCAGCAACGCCAGACCAAGTCTGGCTGCAGAGGGATGCGTGTTCAGCTGGGAAATCTTGTGTATCAGTAGGGTACGGTCAGTGCCACCTCCTGCCTGCTTCACACTGACCTGGGACTTGTGCTAAATCTTTTGGACTGATGGAAGACTCAGCAGGGAGCCTGGCTTGTCTTCTCACTGATTAAACTCCTTCACACCACTGGTCATGGCTTTGTGGTTGAAAAGAATATTTTCTTGGCTGTACATGCAAAAGGTAGCTCTTGTTTAGTAGTTGCTTCATTCCTCCTTTGTGACTGTCTCACTACTCCATTTTTTTTTTTCCAACTATTACAGCCTTCCTGATTTATTTCAATTTCACTGCATGTCTTACTATTTTTAAGGAAAATTTGTCCATCTTGAAACAGAACTGTGTTATTGCTATGATCACAAAGGACTTATGTATTTTATAGCATCCTTTTAACAGCAAAAATCTGTGTGTGATGTATGTACTCTGGAGATCTGTCAGGAAAGTGATACAATTTTGAAAAGCCAAATGCTAGAAATGTCTTAAAATTTTTAACTCTGTCAGGCCAGTGGGACTCTTCTTGTGGTCTATAGAAAGATTTGGAAATACTGAAGAGAATTCTCTAGCCACATTAAATTTTCAAATTTTTATCTTATTTTGTGAATTTTTACATGTAGTAGCTCATTAGTTGGTACTTTCAGGCACTTTTACTTGAATTTTCACCATCCTTAACTAATCTAGGAACAAACCCCATCTCTGGGCACAATCAGTCATGGTTTTGTGCACATTGTTATTTCTTAATTACCTTTTGTGTTACATGTTTAGACTTCTATAAAATAATTTCTTAATCTTTTGCTACCGTACCTTTATAATATGTAAAATATTACCCTGGTATGCGCAGAATTTGTGAGAATAAAATCTTTTAGGCACTGTGATGGGGAATGGGGAGAGTCACAACAACTGATTAAGTTATATTTGTTGTAATTTTTATTGAGTTTCTGGCATAGCACAAACTCAAATACCTGTGTATTTTATATAGTACTTATTTTTCTTATAAAAAAAAAATACACTTTCTGATCTAAGAGAAGTCAGCAGACATATATACAAACCAATAAGGTAACTTATGAGAAAATAATGTGCTTAATTTCTGTAAGTCATTCTTCCATTAAATTCAGTAGATTTCCATATATCATTATAGTGAGAAAAAAAAATTTAGTTGTGTTTCCTGTCAGTTAGGTGGGGGTTCTGCTCTCTTAAATGAGGCCTTAGGCTTAATTTGATCAGCTCCTATAGCTGGGACTTGCAATACTGCTGGGTTTGTGCAATAGGAGCTGATCCTGTTTAGTCCACAGAATTGATATAGCAGATACGGGCAAATATGTTATTCTTTGTGTAATTCACTAACAGACAGAAATAATGGCATGTATCTAATACCAAAAGTGCTTTAAGAGGTTTTTGTTTTAGTGTTTCAAACTTGAGTATCAAAATCTTTGACCTGGAGTATTTTCAGTGTTGCAGGATAACATCATGTTGTAAGCTACCTTCAGCTGTGGCAGATAGATTTTGTGTTCCTACAGAAACATGCCAGTCCAAACGGGACAGCCTTTGTCAGTAATTGACTCATGTTTGGTGTCCCCCTGGCCCCAGGCCTGTGCATGGCTCTGTGCTCTGGGCAAACCATGCAGTGCTGCTTCTGCAGCAGAGACTGTGGGGAGGAGTCTGGGAGAAGGTGGCAGAGAGACTCTGGGAGGCAGATGTGGGAATTATCAGCTGTAACTTTATTGATTTTTGAATTTGTTCCCACTAAGAAGAATAACTGTGATAGATGCAGCTTTGAAGGTGGTATCTGACATCATGCAGGACATCAGTGGTTCTACTCAATAAAGTAAGATGGTTGCATTCAGCTCCATTTGAAATACATCCTCTTAATTACATTCCTCCAGATTTCTGGTGTATTCTTAAAGCACAATGAGCTTTGTAAGGAATCTATTATGAAAACTTGTGAGAGGGACTGACTACCATAAAAATAAAAGAACGGACTTGGTTTTCATCAACTGTCGGTTTTTCTCTTCTTTAGTTTGTAGAGGAAACTCTGTGTTTGAAATTATGCCTTTAAAAATGTTACACCTGATGAGTCAGCTAAACTTGCTCTTTACGTGCTTCTGGTAGTCATAGTGTCATTTCACTTCCCCATTTCACACAGTTTTCTCTTTCATTTTTCACTCGTGGTTTGAGCTGCATTGTCTGGGGAAAATGTAACAACAAAAGCAGGAATTATTTTTGTTAACAAAATTTAGTGTGATGATAACTAACAGTGCTGCAGTAGGATTAATTAAGATTGCAGGGAATTTGATAAAAAACAGAACTTTCCTTGAAGACATGTGACTGACGATGACTGTGCTGAATTCTGTTCCTCTTTCTCCCAAACGAAGTTTTATACCATCGAATACTGAGCAAAAAAAAGTAACTATGTTTGGACTCCTTTTTTTCATTTTATTCGCCTCTGGAGTCAGTGAATTCCTCTGTACATCATCAGATCTTGAAATGTCATATACTTTCTGTGGTAAGTAAAAAATAGATAATCCTTTTGTTAAATTTGCATTATAATTACTGTACTCTTAGGAATTGTAAATTTTCTTTCAAATTTTTTTCTTTGATGAATACAGAAAAATAAAAAGAAGTATACTTCTGTTATTAATTACCCTGTTATATGAATTTTACTTCATAGACATAAATATTACCACGATGCTGGTTCCAGCAGCTAGGAGAGACAGAATTTTATTCTCAAGTGAAGTAGGCATGTTTTGGTTCAGGAAATATTAGAAGACAATGGATTTAAACTTGGATATAAACTCTGTTGTATAAATTATGCCTATTGAGTTAGCCAGTATGTTACAATGAAAAGCTTGAAGTATGTGAAAAAAAAGAGGGAATGTGACATTCTGTCAGGCTGGGGTACCAGTCAGGCTCTGGGACAGCACAGGGTGTCCCCTCTTGCCATGTCTGCGTCATGGGCTGATATTTTGTGTGTTTTAGAAATGCTAGGTGGTTCACTCACAGAGAAAATCTACTCAAGGGTTCATTTACATTATCCTGGAAAATATGCTGATACCTTAAAAACTGACGCTAATTATGTCAGCATAATTAGCGTCAGTAGGTATATTTTCAGCAGAAGACCATGCTGACTTAATGCTGATGAAAAGTTTGCGTATCTTCAGAAGAGAAGTAAAGGTACTTTTGTCTCTGTTTTTTGTGTGCAAAAGATCATCAACCAAACATTGACTTCTCTTGTTACTTAAAGAAACATGATACTGGTTTTGCCTTCTAAATGTAAAAATAATAATACAATTTAAAATACACATTTGGCATTTAGTACATTTATTGGATCATTTTATAGCATATATTTTATATTAAATACATTTAAAAATATGTGGGTTTTGTGTGTATAACTGTATATTCTTATTATTTTTATGGAGAAGCCTTTTCACACTATCAATGTGAAATGCTTTTTTTTTTTTTTTTAGATTCTACAGCTCATGCTTTCATGTTTAATCTGACACCTTGCAGCACGATGAACAAACCTGTCTGGAAGGCTTCTCTTACCTGGATTCCAAGTGAGTCTCTCTTAACTAGATAATTATATTCTGGAAATGCTGAAAGTTAAATACAACTGAAAAACTGACACTTCATCCTAAATTCCAAATGATTTAGGAAATCCATTTCTGGGATTAAAAATGGAATGGATAAACTGTAGCAATGGACAGAAATGATGATTTGCGAAAATGTGTTTGAGTTTTACTTGGAGCGGTTACCAGAGCCTTGCACACAGGTTGTCACTGTACATACAAATCTGAGAAAGTTTAGGTGTAGGTGCATTTTGCTCTTCTGGCCTGGAGAAGATCCAGGAAGATCCACATCTTTCAGAGGAGAGAGAGTAACATCAGGCCATCCAGCTATGGCAGGATTTCTATGAAGGATATGCATGTCCCAGAAGCTGGAAATGGTACCGGATTTTGTGTGCAAACACAGCTGTAATCTTTAGACCCAGCGTTAAGCTGGCAAGCTCAGCTAATGAATATGTTCAGGAAACAGCTGTATCATAAACTTCACCTTCTGGACTAGGTTTCCTTCCCTAGAAAGACATCTTTAGGATGGCTACCAGCATTCACGATAGTTTGTTTGCAACACCTGCTTAAAACTAAGGTCTTCATTCGAGCACATGTTTAGGTTAGCTGTGGAGCTGAGTGAACTCTGTTTTCTTTACTGAAGAAATCAAAACAGATTTTGAAATTGTTCTCCCAAATATTTTTTAAGACTAATTTTAAAAGCTAGTGTTGTTGAAAACAACAATAGCTTTTTGATTTTTTTCTGGAAGTAGCAGTTTTCAAGATATATACTTCTTTAGTTTTGGGGGGAGTCTTACAAAAATACTGTATTTCGGCAAAATCTAGTTTTTATCTAAATAGCAGGTATCCATATATGGTTTTTTCTCCCCACAATTTACCATTTACTTACTTGCAATGTTTTTATTAGGAAGTGACATCCACTTTTTGAAGATTGTCTTCCATGTTAGCTATGATGGTGCCAAAGCTCTCCTCTGGAAAGAACTCCTCTGCACCGGAGCTGACGATGAATACTCAGTGTGTGGAACGCTGAAAGGAGGTTGGTGTAAAAATACGCGGTGCAATCGACCCATGCAAACAGATTTTGCTCTCCACAATCTAGACCTTGCTTGGCAGGCAGCAGACCTCAGAGCTCTCCGGTGCCAGGACCCCATTAAAGTAGAAAATGTCCAAATTCTATGTTGTAACATCTTTGTACTGCAGTTTCCATCTCCATAGATGAGGATTACTAATATCCTTCATCTCACTGGGAGTCTTACTATTAACATCTCTAAAATGGCATGGAAAGACTGCATTTGACTCACCGAACAGGAAACTTGAGAGGCGCTGTAGGCACTAACTAATATCCAGAACAAAGTTTACTTAGGTAAGTGACTGGATGGGTTTTTTTAGAGATTCTCTACACCCAGGTATGATGCTTTTTTCTTTTTAATAGAGAAAAGTCAATCCTTTGGTAGGGGTTAACAAGCACTAACATGACACAGGCTCAGATTCAGAGAATTCAGGCAGGATGTCAGACTAAAGGCCAGAAAGACCTGTAAGGAGGTCAAAATACAGTCTGTGTTTTCCTTTCTTTAAAAATCAGTATCAGCTCTCTTCAGTTACCATTCAAATGTACTATTCTAAGTTAAATTACTGGAGTTATCGCAGTTGGATGTGTCTGGAGGAGATGTTGCAGGAGCACTGTGGTTAAACTTCTATTTTCTAGTGTGGTTTCAACAAATAGTCAGAGCTCTGAGAGAAGAACCAGGTGAGGGCTTTATCAGTGAAAGAGTAAATGGCATTGGCAACTGCTGCTGAGAGATATGACATACTGCTTTGAAGTTATTTAGGCGGGCTGATTGATGGCTTTATGGTTAAGTAACCCTTTGTATTATAATTATCTCTGTTTTACAGAAACACTTGTAGCAGCATTTGACATTAAAGGTTCAAGAATAAATTTTCCAAAGGTACTTTTCAACATTTTATATAAAGAAATAATAGTAGTAAAACCACATACTTACAGGTATTTTTTTTCTGAAGAGAGATGTTCACCCAAACAGTAGAAAACAGAAGAGGAAATGTCAGAAAACTTTCTTGTAAAAGAAGTGATGACACTAAAATGGTAGCATCTCTGAAATACTAGATGTTCTAAAGTTATTATTCCTCTATCATTCCTCCTTTATTTTATAAAAGAAATCACTTAATGTCAGCTTAATTATTCCATTTTGTTTGGTAAATTATTCTCTTTCCTTTTACCTGTTTGAGTAAACCCATTAATATTTCTTCTGCCCATTTAATTCTTTATTTTACATTCTCTTCACATGCTGCTCTCTTACTCCATGGAACCATTTTCAAAGATTTGAAGAGGGATAACAATATCCAAGAAGTAAAAACGGTGCTCCACTGTTAAACCAGGAGCAGCACCAGTCATCAAGTTAACCCATTCTCATCCAAAAACTGCCTCATCAGCTGCCTGAGCTTTTCAAAGACCCTTATCATACCTATTAATCCCTAAAAATGTCACTAAGGAGCTCCTACTGATACAAACTCTACAGCATCCCCTTCAGCTCATGGGCCTCCAACAGAAAGTGGAAGTGGAGTGGACTCCACCCAGTCCAACACCTCCTGTGGCCCCAGAGCTGGTAGTGGACAGGAGCATCCTCTGCCGTGAGCAGCCCTCCTGTAGATGAGGAACTTAGGGCAGACCTGACACTTCCTGGTGGGGCTCTGCTAGACCAAGAAATGCTGTTCCTGAGTACTCTGGTCATGAGAAGAAAGTTGAGCACTACTTTGTTTTTTATGCACTCATATATCTGACTATACCCATGATAACAGTCGCTGATGGGAATCTTTTTCATTTCTAACAGAAATCACCAAAACAATCAGCTTCTTAGATAAGAGCAGGCAGCATTGTGCACTAATTACCGTTTTTTTTCTCTTGCTTGTTTTAGGGCGATTACAGCATTATTGTGCAAGGATTCTCTGATGATTCTGAGAATAATATGGTCATATGCTTGAATTTCACCATGATAGTAAAACAAGATGCTTTCTGAGAACAACAAACTTTTCAAATATATTCCAGAACATGGAGGTCACTTCTGTGAGCAACTGGAATCCAAGATGTGAACTAATAAGCACACTAAATTTCCTGAGGTAGAATACACCATGTGCTGTCTGGAAAGCTATATGAGGTATAGTCTTACTCATATGTAGCACAGCCATAATCAGTTGCTCAGCCAAGGTGCACAAAATCTCTGGGAATCAGGCATCCTGATTAATCCACAGAATAACCCTGACTGGATGTCAGGCTGGTACTGCATTTTGGTGCTGTGCCTTGAGTCGCAATAAAGTTGAGTCCTTCAGGCTGAGCTAAAGTAATCAAGAAGTTTTGAAGTTTTGAAGTGCAAGATTCAGAAGTTCATCAGTACTCAATTTAAAATAACACAGCAATTGAATTTGGGAACCCTGCTGTGAGATGGTGGTGGTGGTGGTTTTTTTTTTTTTGGTTTTTTGGGGGGTTTTTTTGGGTTTTTTTTTCTTCTCTTGTAACAATAAAACTTCTTTGTACAAACAATGGAAGAGATGTTTTTTATTCCTGTTATTTTATGATGTTTCTTCAGATGTTTCATATTTTTCCGCTCTGTTTACACCAAGCGGAAACAGAGAAGTAACAATTTGTTATGTGGTAGTAGCTGATGTGAATAAAATCCGAAGTGGAACACGTTTCCAGTTACACTGATATGGTACGGCTGAATTTAGCCATCCAGAGATGCAACTGCAAACCCTTAGAATGTTTTTAGCTCTTGCTCACAGTCTTAGGGGCAGAGGCTACACAAGCCGTGTCCTTCAGAAGCAGGAGGATAGTTGTCACCCAACAGGTTGATCTATTCCTTAGTTATTCCTCTAAAGCATGTCTAAAGTTTTCCCGTGGCTTTTGCCCCTTGGGCAGCCGACACTGAGTACCCACCTGCCCTCTCTGCTGCTCCTCCACACCCAAGACCTTCAGTAAGACTTTGGTGAAGTATGAGGTTTGGTCCTTAGGAAAAGTGCTGTCCTTGCTGTCCTGTTTTCATCCTCAGCCCTCAGATAGCAGGGCTGGTGAACTTAACGAGTTCAGAGGCTTTTCCCCAACTAACAGGATGCTGTTGACGCTGCACTTTGTGCTGGCTACCAGTTTGTGCTGTGTCTAGCAGATTGCTTCCAAATGCCTGGAAAAAATTAAAAGCCAGAACAAACCAACCCTCTTTCGGACTGCTAAATACCAAGCATGAAAATTAGGAGACGTGAAGCTTTTGATCTCACTTTACACATAAAGAAAGATGTTTTTCAAACTTGGTATCAGAAAACTCAATGAAAAACCCCATACCCAAGTTTGTAGATACTCCGTTTAAAACTTGGGTTTAATATAGGTAGTTTGGCTACATGAAGCAAAATCATTAAGAGTCAGTTAAAACAGATGTAGAACTGCATAATGATCGGAGACAAGAAGCCATGATTACATCCAAGTAATGGTGGCAAAGCATCTGTGCTTGGATTCAGTCCACGGATAATTCCAGGAGTAGACCAGGCTGGAGTATTGCAGCATGTTCTGCTTATGTTTGAGCTGATTTACTACAGTTGTGATCAATTTATTCATAATCTGAAATATCAATCAAAAAGCAGCCAGAGAGCATGATAAGCAATACCTACCTTTTTTCTTCTGTTTTGCTTATTTCAAATAGTGTCTGTTTCAAATTACTGGCCTAAGGAATAGTCTTACCTTATGATGTCCTGTGTGTACACTTCATGGCATCTAGCAACTACAAGTCTCAAAATCATCTTTAGTGACAAGGTGTCCTGAGATTTTTGCTGGCCTGGATTATTTGGGGTGTTAGAAGAAATGTTTTGTTTATTAAGCAGCAGGTAACACAAGTAGAAGAGATTAACAGCTCCTGGAGATCAAAGACGTTCATGTGCTCTATTTTACATAAGCACGTTTTAATGCTTTATGGATGCTACAGAAAATTTACAGTATGTGTAAAGTCATAAGTAGGATTTCTATCTCTGAATGGAGACATTTGCAGATAAACATACGCACTCAGTATCTTGCCTTGCAGACTTTTATAATATAGATCTTCAGCTAAAGGGTTATAATTTTACATACCAGCAGATAGGATTGCAAGGCAGGGCACGGAAGCCACACTTTATAAAGGAAAGACTTTTCAAAGGCCTCAAGCTTTCTCCTTCTATGACTGGAAGTTTCCACTTATTCCCGTGCTGGTGACTGCCACACCACATTCTCCCCTGGACAAGAGGAGACAGATACTGTAAAGTGTCAGATCATGCTAATAACTTACCCTGAAATTGTTGTGATGCCGTAAGGTGAAGGGCTGAGCTGAAGGCAGAGCTTTGCTCTGCATGTGTGGTTACTGGGACAGAGCTCTTAAAAGGCTTTCCTTCCTTCCTTCTGCTGTTGTCCAGAGCTGACAACAGTTTTCACTTATTTGCTTTCCGAATTTCCCTAAGCCTGTATTCAGGGCTCCACAGCAAATAGGAGTCTACTTAGGATGAAGTGAGCTACCTGGGCTCTGTAAAGACTGATCTGAATGTATCCCTTTTCTTCACTTTATTGGTTCAGTAAACTTCAATCCATTTTTTGCTTCTTCATTTTTTCCCTCTGTCTAGAGTTGGAATGGTGTGAATACTGTGAAATAAAACATCAACTGAGAATTTTTTTCTTAAAATATTCTGTGAGAGCTATATGCCCTGAGATCCTTGTATTTTGCCAGGAGTTCCAGTGAACTGTGCAAAGCCTCCTCCCGTGCAAACAAAAGTAAATCAAGGAAGGTTTTGTGTTTGGCGTATTTATGTGAAATTAATATCTAAAGCCTTCACAAATACCTCTTTTTCTCTCCCTTGTTACTGTTGTTTTTAAGAGGCTGTCAGGATTTTCTGCAGATGGAAAATAGCTTTTCTTCACCCCCTCACCCTCTGTCGCCAAATAGGTAATTATAAGATGAAGCAGTTAATGTACAATGTGGTTTCCAATAAGAGTGCACACTTTTTGAGCTGTGTTGTTACAGTTTTATTTGATAAAAGCAACGAAGTATACATAATTTCAAGTGAGAGAAGTCCTGCTGACCACAATAACACATACATTTGGTGGCGGAAATTGTAACATCATTTGAGACAGACCCACAAAGATAATTCCATGCAATTCAGGTATTACACTAACATCTCTTGTGTCCAGGGGAGCAATCCCTTGGTCACCACTTAGCTTGGAGGGCAAAAAGCACACATACTCATATGGAACAAATAAACTACGTGGTGCCTGCAGCAAGAAGGAGTTGGATTTAATGATGCAGGAGATGTGTGCTGATCTGTGTTACAGGCATCAAAAGAGAACCATAGCAGCATTAATCCCTTCTGCACAATTTTTTTCTTGGTGGAAAATGCTAGCAATTGCCTTGGAAGGGTCTGTGTAGCACATTATGCTGAATGACTTCAGCTCCTTCGTTCTGCCCATGAGTCCCTGCCAGTATGAGTGAGTTCAGGGGCAGCAGATGGGGTAGTGACCTTTCTAATGGGAAGAGATAAGAGGGAGGGAGGGAGGGAAGGGAGGGGGTTCCTGCCTGCAAAGCTTAGGTGAGAGAGGACAGAAGAAAGGAAATTTGGAAAGTCTTCTTGCCGGAGATAGAAATGGCTGTGACTATTATCCACGATGGAAATCATGGATAATAGTCACTGTGCACATGTACTTGCCTTGTGGATCCCAGGCATCCTTGTAGATCCCTTGGCTGCTGTAGATGGGTATGTCCATAACCTCTTTTCTTCAAGATACATTTTACTACTGGCAAAAAGTGAACTTAAATATATATATATATATATAAAATTCATATATGCATACATGTATTTGGCCAGGTGTAACAGCTTCCCAAAGATTCTGTATGGAAAAAGAAACCTACATTTTTTTTTCCATTGAGTTTTAGCTTAAACAGCTGCCTTAGCTACAAGTATTGTGTTTTTAAATTCAAAGTTCTTGCTAAAATAATTTGTTACTGACATAACTAAGCAAGCAGAACTTTTAACAGCAAGCCTGGCTGTTTGCTCACAGGAGGGAAAAGTCACTCATCCTAAGTATTAAGATTCCTGTCTGCCCATTTCTCTGTGCTGCACAAAACCTTTGAGAACTACAGAGTAGATGATATTTTTTTCTTAACTTGTAATTTCTGCCAGCTGCACACATCCACTGAGTGTTCTGTTCTCTGAGAGGTTTGGCGTCTCTACTGAAGAAGTATCTCCATGCTTATTATGAAGCTGGTTTAATTCTTAAATACATTCTGTTCAGCCACATTCCATTCAGACTTTTCACTATATTACCCATAATTTTTGTATTTCTAGCATAGCAGTGCAGTTTAACAATTTCAGTAATACAGCTTAAAAAAAAACCCAACAAAAACAAATGCCATACAATAAATAAACATAGAAAACAAAATTTTAGCATTAGTCTTCTGAAAGCAATAGAATTGAAATATCTGTCCTTCACTTACAAGATGCCTAAAGGAGGAAATAATAAAAACATAGTGCATATGAGAGTGAACTGTTTTTCACTTTGACCCTGAAGTAATTTGACCCTGTTTTAGAATGACATGACTTTATTTCACATCTGAATATCAGCTGAACACACTGGTAGTTATCTTTTCCAATCCTACTTCACACTGAACTGATGTGCTCTACGTCAGTGGATATTGAATGAAGTGGAATTTTCCTTATATCTTATATGCTTATATTCCTTATATCTTACAAAGCGTTAAAGATACTTTCAGGACATGGATGTAATGTAGACAGAACAATGAACATCATTAATGAAAGTTTCACAGATGACTGTCAGAAAGCAGACTGTCAGCAGGAGTATTCCTTTCTGATTCCCCAACCTACCTTCCAGTGATTCTGACTGCTAGTTATACTGCTTCTCTAACCTGTAAAATTTTGGTGATTTTAATATTCTAATTAAGGAGGAAAAGAGATCCTTAAAAAAACGAATCTAAAGTAATATCTTATCTAGAAAATTCAAAATATTAAAACGAAGAAACAGTATTGTCAGGTGAGTAATAAGGAAAAAAAGTGGTTGTGGGAAATAAATAATTTTGATAACTTCAGAATGTTGTGTATTTATTTTGACCAAATAACTTTAAAAAAGGAGGCTTCAATTCATTTAAATTTGAGACACTTCAGCAAATAAGAAATATTTTTCTGCCTTTGTTTTTGACAAATAGGTATCATTCAAGCAAAGATCACCGTGCCACAAAATCACTGTAATATTGCTGATAAGCCAGAACTCAAGCTGTGATAGTTGTGCTCATGTTAGTATCCATTTGACAACCTGAGCTGTCCTTTTGGGTACAGGTGCACAGCCCAGTTCTAAACAACTTTATATGCCTTTTTCTGGAATTGATGAGCAAAGGGCAACATTACAACTTTGCGAAGAGTACAACAGGAAGCAAGTTGTCAGGGGAAGCAGATCAAACCATTTATTTTAACTTTGTGAATTATAATTTTCTTCTAGTACTCCTGGTTTCATCAAAGTAGATGCTCTAACAAAAAGACCAAATAGACAGACTGATATGCCTCCTCCTTATGCACCTTTGGGAGTATATGGATAGGGTAACCAAAATTTAGAGTAAAATAAAATAGTTCATTTGGAAGGAGCCTCAGTGATCATCTCATCCAACCATCTGACCACTTCAGTGTTGATCAAAAGCTACAGCATATTTTCATGGCATCCTGGACCTGATGTGCCAATTTCTGATAAACTCTACTAGAGGTGTTGAGTGTCTCCAAATCTCCTTGAAGCTGCAAGCTGGACATATTCAGCAATACATAATTTTATATACCACAATCTTAGCACAGTCAATACAGCACAGCAAACTGTATTAAATTTAAGTGTAGATGAGAAGTCTGTGATAAAATAAAGAAGTGGTATTTCCTTCCAGACTGGTATTGGTTCTGCAGCAAATATTTTATATAAAAGTTACTTTTTTCAAGATGCCAAGCCTGGATATCTGGGAGCAGAATGGGGAGCAGCACAGAAGGAAGTGTCTTCTTCTGGCCTTGCTGGAGGGACAGCAGTCTTCAGATTCCACAGTCACTGTCACTGCTGTGGTGGGAGTGGAAACACGGCTGCTCGCTCTTTTACTGCTGCTTCTTTGACAGGTACCACCAATTGCTGTGATAGTCCACTTCTTCACTCAAAAAGCACAATGTTCTGGGAGAAAATACAGAATAAAATGATAAATATAATTACAGTTTTGAAAACATGGAAGTAAATAAACGTGGTGTAAACAGTTACCTTAAATATACATTCAAAGGCAAGGTATTTGAAATATTGATGGACAAACACTGCATATCCATGAGTCAAGCATTAATATTAGTTTCATATGAAAGAGGTGATTTTCCAAACATTCTATCAATACAACAGGGATGACTAAGACACCATGATTCTGTGACAAGTGCTAAAATTCACCATAAGCTCGAGGTATTCAGTAATTACAATTATAGCAGTCTGGTTTTTTAGCACTTGGATCGCAGTGGTGCCTCCTGTGAGTAGTTTGTAATCAGGGTTGTTGTTTCCCTGCTTCATACCATATAAATATTTATGAAATTAGTAAAATAATATTTTAAGGGTTCTTTGAAATGTGAATCATAGCCAGTTCCAGAGTAATAACTAAGCATCTGACACCAACATCTGACAGTGACCTGGAATCCCTTAATTCTGCAGTGAAGATTGTTTGACATCTCTGAAGAGCAACCCATAAATCCTACATAATGGGGACTGGTTCTGTGTCGTGCAAGATAATTTTCTGCAGAGCATGGCAGACTGAAATAATTCTTATTTTCCAATGCAATTTCCACTGTAATTTGTATTTTAAAGAATTAACTGTCTGAAAGGCACATATCATGACACAGTAGAGCAGATACCATAACCCAAAGATTTTGCTGAACTACTAAGCTAGAAACAGAGCCAGATGCCTAACTCTGATGGGCCTTGACCAATATGCCTTGTTTGGATGTTTAAATTGATGTCATGTGTGTTTGCCATAAAATTCAGCCTTTTTTTGCAGTGGTCTAGCATGTTTCCAAGGGCTATCACAATGATCACAGTTCTGGGAAATATAAGATGGTAAGCAAACTAAACTATCTCATTTTTCACCACAATAAATAATGTGGCTGTGTTATCAAAAAGGTCCTAACGCAAGAGGTACATAGGTGCAATTTTTAGACCAAATCACCGAGTCTTTAAGTGATATTCTCTATTTTTAGGTTCTATCTGAAGGCTGAGAAAGTAAGACAAAAGCAATGTATTTTGAGGTGCATTGCCCTAGTGTGCACTGTAGTCAGATGGAAATCTTTCTGTCTGTTGTCTCCTGCTGGGACTGGATGGTTTTCCTTGATGCACATAAAAGCAAACTGCACAATGTTACCTGTGTATGCTTTATATTAGCTTTGCTCTATTCATTTCTGTTGAGGGCGGGGGGGAAAGAAAGGTAATCTTTGACTTTAAACAGGTAAGAGAAATACCTAAATGTTCAGGAAAGAAATGGAATACACTCTGTTTAGGATTTACATTCTTAATAACATTTCCAAAGTTATATCAAGCCTGGAATAAAAGGAGGAGGTTGGCTGCAAGTTAGTGCCTCTCTTTGTAAAATCAACAACTGCTCTCGGAATTACAGTGCTGCAGAGCTTATCCTTGCTGACAACTGACAGGCTATTTTCTTGCTGAATAAAAAATTAGCAATCAAACGTGAAAGGAAGCCCTGTGCATGGAATCGAATTCTACACATCCTGAAGCATGACACAAACTTGCTTAAGTCAATGAAGCCATTTTCAAGGAGGATTTTTGCAGCTTGGCCCCGATAAGGTAAGTGCGTACACATAATAAGTCCCTTGTCACTGTGGTCCCGAATGACTCAAATGACTTGTAATGTGGCAGAAAGCTTTTCACCTGTAGGCTGTCAGTTTCAATCTGTCAAGAAACCAAAAGTTCCTCCTGCAAGAAATTTTATGCAAAAACTCCAAGTAATGCTGGAAGAATATTAAGGCTGCATGTATAGTTATATACACATTTCAGGCAGCACTGAACGTCCCCTTTCGTCTACAGCCTAACGAATCCATCTTTAATAACTCAATCACATAGCACATTTCAAGCAGTGTGGTACAGGCATTTTCCCCAAATCTGCAGAAATCTTCGCTTTGATGAACAGAAATTTTTATTCAGCTTCTGAGCACCCCATAAGCTTATCCCAGTCAAAGTGAAGGAACACAAAAATAAGCCCATATTTGAGTAACACTGTATATCACAGTCACTGTCATGATCAAAGTTTAGTTGTACTGAAAATGTCTTTCCTTAAAATCAATTGAGTTAAAACACCAAAGCAGAAAGGAGGAATACTTGTCTTAAGTATATGAAAATGGGTCCCTTATATAACCAGGAATATTAGTGATTGCTAGTTATAGATTAAATAGCTTTTGCCTCCTGGGGTGTTTGCTTTCATCAAATGAAATGCAAGAGACCTAAATGCTTGTTTAGCCTTTCCACGGGAAAAACTGACTCCTTTCAGCTTTAAAACTGAATAAGAATCTCTCCTAAAGGCAGGTTCTGTTACCTTGATTTCTTGAAGAAACTACCCTTTTGAAGGTCTTCGGTTTCCTGCAGATCTCTCCACATAGCAGCAAGCTTCCCCACCTCCCCTTACTGTAACACCTGCTGCACAAAAATCTCCCACAAAACAGAGGGGTTTTGTTTAGGCAAGTGACTCAGGTTCACCCTTCTCCATGGATAAGTTAAGTTTTGAATAGGGTTTTGTTGAAGGATGGATCGCTGGCTGAATCAACACCTTTCTACACTCCGTGTGAAAATAAAAAACAACTAAACCAAGATGGTATCTCATGTGGCGGTCACTTGCGTTGCTGCGGTTGCAGCCAGCAGAGTTGTCCTCTGTATGGTTGTTTAAGGAAACTTCTGCAATGTCCTGGGTATTCTCTGAGTAAAATATGTGTTGAAAGTCCTCAAAAGTCCTGCAAAGCTTGGAATAGGCAGAGCTGGAAAGTCTTTGTAGTGTTGTAATTTGTTTGGACTAATGATCCCAATCAGCACTATCAGGTCAAGGCTTTTGGGAGCTGCTGGGCTGGAGCCAAACTCAGATTTAGTCATACAGTACTGAAATTAAGAGAACTATTTTCTGCTTTAAATGAGGTGTTAATTATCCTAGTAATTGAAACCAGACTAATTAACTTGGAGAGTGATTGACATCACTCAAGTACAGTTTTAAGAAATGCTGAGCCACTGATGAAGCACATAGCAGAGTGCAGTCAAGGATCCCTGGTCCACTGAGGGGTCCTTGGTTGGTGTGGTAATTCTGGCTAAAACTGCCCTCTGGGAAGAGGACTAGGCTGCAGTGGTGTGTCCTGGCCCGAGGTCAGAGACCTGCTGTGCTGGTGTCCCCCTGGCATACCTGGGCTGGTCCTGTGTTCCCCTGGCACACCTGGGCTGCTCCTGCAGCCACCAGCTCCAGCCTGGGCTCCACCTCCCCCCTTCCTCCTGTGTCCCTGTGTGCACTGAAGGAGAAAGAAGAGAAACGGAGAGTGATCTGGATCTAGCAATCAGCTCTGTAATTCAGCATCAACCTGAAAGTAAGGCTGGGAAATACTATTATCCAGAAAAGTGAACAGCTTCTGTTGCCTTGGAGCTATTGTTTTTCTCTCTAGCAGTGCTACTTTGAATATTAAAGAAACTAGTAATGATCCAAATTAAAAACCGTGATTAATGTTATGTACCAGCCTAGTTTTCTTATGCTGTGAGAAAGCAAGGGATATTAGAAAACAATCCTGTCTCAGAAAAGTGTACAAGTTTATGAAGTTGTATGGTGGCTGCTGTAACAAAGGTATTTTATAGTGCAAAGTGCCCCCTGTGTTAGCATTTGGCAGAAAGCTACTGTTCTGGTGAAAACAGAAAACATGTCTTCTGCACATTTTTAATTTTTTTTTCTTTAACTGTGTTGTGGGATTTTTTTTCTGGTGGTAGTGTTAATGTCCAGAATACTACTCTGACTATATCCTGCAATGACATGTCCATGAATATTATTTTTAGATGCAGCTTTGCCATTCTTTTTTACAGGCATAGTATTAATTTAAAACATTTTTCTTGCTTCTATTATCTTCAGTTACTGCGCCCATATCAGCCCCATGCTCTTCTTCATTCTTTCAGTTTTTCTTTTCAAGACAAGTTCCAGCTATTCTATATAAATATCCTTTTTAAAATTTATTTGACTACTAAACTAAATTTATTCTTCATACAGCTTTTCTGTATGATACATATGGCCACAAAATGATAGTTTTTTTAATCAGCAGATGCTAAAAATGTTTATTCATAATGAAATACAGAAATAAAGATAGCAGCTTTATACAGCAATAAAGATAACAGCAGATTAAAGAAATAATGTATGTGTGTGTGAATGAGTATATCCATCTGTATATAAAAGCTTTAGCAGCAGATCTAGAAAAGGGTCTGGAGCTCCTTTTAGCACTGGCTGATGCAGTCCAAGCTCCTACTCAGCCTGATGCAGGTGTTCCCTTTACTCTCCCCATTTGGATCAGGGCTGCAAATACCCTTACAGCATGGATATGTTGAGTTTATTGGGTTGGAAGCCATTTCTGTGCTAAAGACCCTCATTAGATCTTTCCATGTCCTTTCTGTACAGATGTAGATCTCATCCATAAAGATAAAAAAGGTTTATCTAAAGATAAAATCTTTTATCTTTAGAAAAGACTCAAATCTGAATCTTTTCTGAACTTCATAAAAAGCAGATACAAAATCCTCCCACAAATTAAAAAAAAAAAAAAAAAAGCCACAAACCAGCTGACCAACCAAACCCTACTGACCTGTGGAAAATATATGCAAGTCGTTTCTCCTTGCAAGATGTACTTTGTGTTAAGAAGTGTTAAGCAGCACAGCTTAGAGTATTACAACATTCATAGTGCTGAAAAATCCAGTGATAATATGAGACATTTCATTTAAACCTACATGCTAGAGGTTGTCAGAATTGGCACCTGATTCTGGTTTTATTGGTCATGGCCTGTTCAAAACTGAAGAAAGCACACCTTTTTCTGTTGTTTTACAACTGTTGGGCAAATTACACATGGTGAAAGTTGATACAAACACATTAATTTTATTCAGAGCCAGAAAGTCTTTGCAATGGTGATGGTGAGACCACGTGACACAATATAGTTTGGACAGGTTTTTATAAGTATTGGAAATTAATCTGAACTTATGTTTCTGCAGAAATTATTCCAATAGCAGTTCCATGGCGTTAAGATATTCATTTCCTAGCTTTGAAATATGACACTCAACTGCTTGCTAATAGGTTATGTAATTGCTAATGAGCAGATATGGGACTTTAAGAATATTCCTGTTAGAGCTGTAGAGTGTCTGTTATGCTCCACGCAATGAGAAGAAAACATTCCCATATTTTCACTGAAATTCCAAGAATAGCTAAATGTTTATTAAAAGAATGTGAAAAAAGAAGGTCCACAAAACTCAAACAGCAATTTTCTAAAGGTGATGACTTTCTGCTGCTGCTGTCTGTGAAGGACTGTGAGTGGTCCTTCAGATTTGCAGATAATGGCTCCCTGCACTGCTGGGGGAATGGGGCTAACACGTGTGAGCCTGCTTTAGGAGGTGGCAGGAGAACAGAAAGGTGATGCTCTTGCTGGAGCTGAAATGTCCACTAAGGCAGAATTATGCTGCTGAGTCTCCAATCATGTTGTCCTGGGAGGGTTTTCACTGGGAACCCGGCCACGTTGTAGAGGGAGATGCGGAGCCTGGAGATCCCAATTTCATTGCCGAGCTGGCTGAACTGGGGAGACACCAATCTCAAGCACGACTGGCAGACCAGAAAGCTGGGAGAGCATCCTGACCACACTGAACTAGGTACAGAAACTAAATTCTGCCCCCAAATAGTTAGATAAAGGGATGTGTGGTTGAGGCTCCTCATAACAGCAGACTATGAGGTAATCCAACAGGACTGGATGTTTATTTAAATGTAGAGATTTCAGTAGCTTGTAGTCCTCTCAGACTTTTGTATGTGTGTCTTCTCTAAAGGAATCCCTGAATAGCTTTCTTTTAACTGAGCTTTTACTTCTACATGGGTCAGTGTAAAGCCTGAATGCAATATTTAGTCTAACTTATGTGCCAAGAAATAAAGAATTCTATGTTTGTGGGTTGTATGTGTCTTCAAATTTGTAGACTGTTCAGCAAACAGGAAATCCATAGTCTACAAAATGTAAGGCTGCTTTTACACTGCGTTCAAAAAATACTGTACAGAAGTCTTATTGACAAAAATTTAAGTATTTAATGATGGAGGTGTTGGTGCCAGCAAAATAAAATGAAGAGACAGTTTATTAGACTTACCAGGTTAGCACTTAATTTACAGAACATTATCCTATCTATTTAATAGCAGACAGTGATGAGACTCCTCATTTTATAGATTACTGAAATGTTTTGCCTTTTTCTGACTACGCCATGAAATGTGAATTTAAGTCTAAGCTGAAGAATGAGGTTCCACACAATAACATTCTGTCATCGTTTATGGATAAAAAGATTTTTTTAGGTTTCTACACAGATCAGAGAAGGGTCTTCACTTGAATTGGGTATTTGATAACTGAAGAAAGCGTAAGGAAGATAGGAGAATGTAGTGAAATCTACAGCCTGAGGGAGAGCTCAAATTGAGATTTCCCTGCCCAGCCATTACCTTCTAGAGTAGTTTTGCAGCTCACTCGGAAGACACCAAGCTACTTCTGTAAGAAATATCATTGGTGCTCTAAGGACACTATTTGTCATGAAGTCATACAAGAGTGGTCACCTGTAGATTTTGTAACGACATAAAGGACTGTATTGTCCATATTCAAGCTGGTCTTAGGGAAGGAAAAGTTCTTTGGGCTACTCAGCAGGTATACCGTGTGAAACTCACGGCATGTGCCTCTGAAGGGTGGAAATTCCGCGTGAATGGGGTTGAAATAGAGAAGAATTTGGGTAATGCTTACCCTACACACACCTTGTCCAGGGCTGGTTTAATCCTGTGGCAGAATTAAACTAATTCCTTGCTATGCAGCTGTGGTGGGTTGACCCTGGCTGGACACCAAGTGCCCACCAAAGCCAGTCTATCACTACACTCCTCAGCTGGAGAAAATGTAATGAAATGCTCATGGGCTGAGATAAGGACAGGAAGAGATCACTCAGCAATTTCAGTCATAGGCAAAACAGACAACTTGGGCTAAATTAATTTAATTTACTGGCAATCGATTGGAGTTGGGTAATGAGAAGCAAAAATCTAATCTTAAAACACCTAATGTCATTAGAGGCCTGTGGACAGCTTAACAGAGACCACAAGGCAAACTTCACACCAGTTCTGGTGTCAGACTGGCCTACATCTTGGACCCCACTGGGCCCTTAGGGCCAACACAGGACACAGTGTGCTCTCAAACTGAGCAGCTGAAAAATTTTATCACCAAATATGAAATGGCTATTATTTGCCCAAAAGAGGTGACCACTGCTATCAAACATGATACTGGCTGCATTGTCAGAATTGCAACAGAAGTAGAACAAACTGTTGACCATCATTGGTATGGTGTTTTTATGAGATATGCACCAACTGCAAGTGGCATCTTGCATCTTATATTACATCCTATGATCATTGTACTACTGTGCTGTATTTTATTAGTTTTGCTAGTAATATATTTTTGTATCTATGTTTATCACGTATCTCCCTGTGTTGAAAAAATGAATCACCAGTTGTTACCTGATTCAGGCTTAAGTGAGTGCCCAACTGTTCCACCCCTCGCCGAGGCACTGGTTTTTCTCAGTTTGATCTGTGGCAACAGGCAAGGGAGACTGTCCACTAAGCCCTGGTTTTGGCTCAACATGCAGCTGATGCCACACCCCAACATGTTCTGGAACAGCCATTGAGGCACAGTGAGAGCAACATGTGAGCCAGAGAGCTTGTGAGCTGGAGAATTTGTGAATTAATAAAGTGGTGACTTAGAGAATTCATGTTGTATGAATAAAGAGCATTGAGCCCCATTTCATTTTTTAAAAAATTTAATGCAATCCTGATATAAAGTTGAATTTGTTGAGTATGTCATCCTGTAAACTGAGATATCCAAACAGTACATGACATTTCGGTGTGTGTAGAAGTAAAAAACTGTAAGAGGAAAACTGTCCTTTTCTTTCCTTCGACTTACGAGTCTCTCTGATTACTAAGAATTATTCAGTTTAGATGTGAGATCAATACACCAGAAGTTACCTGTAAATTGCTGGGGATTTAGACAATTCTTAGTAAACAATTCTGTTTATTTTTAAAGGAAGCCAGCTTTGTTCTGGCCTTTGAGGATAAGAAAATCTTTGCCAAGGCACCTAAGCTAGATACGAGTTAAAATTTCTCCCTTTTCTTTGTCTGTCACTATTTCTGTAGGTGTTAGGAGATCTGCTCTGAGACATGTCTTGATCCAGAAAGACTGGGGTGAAGTAAGGCTGTTTGCATTTGTGCTTTGTGAGCGTTTACTTTAAACAAATTATTCAAGTTCAGATGTTTAAACGTTTGCTCTTTTTCTTGTTTTAGCTTTTGCTAATTATTTCTATCCATGAAAGAAGAGATCTTAGCTTTTTCTGAGGACTTCTGCTGCTGTAAGATTTGTCAGTCTGTTCCTCCTTTGCCTCCCTACCGTTGTCCTTATCTAGGGAATTTTCCTCTGCAAAGGAGACTACAAAGCTTACAGCATGCCATGCATATCTTACATGCTGTCCTGGGAGTCAGCTGCAGAGTCACCATTGCTGTCTGTTGTCCAGTCAATGAAAATAGATTCTCAGTCCTACGATTACGAATCACAACATGAGTCCTGGCTGCCTTGCCTGACTTTATTTGCTTTATATGAACAAAAGGGAAGATGAAGGGGCTGGGTTTTCAAAGGAAAAGGCTACACCCCCAGCTAGTTACTGAGCCAATACACTAATTCTAAAGCCACTCAGCGAATTTCAGTGGAAAACTTCCTTCCCTTTCTTAAAAGGAAGCTCTACAATTATTTGGTGTTTGATAAGAAAGCAGACTGTCTGAAAGTGTTCTGGAAAAGCTGCTTCCCAGCAATCTTACAGTCACTGTTTGCTCATTAGTAGGAGTCACTGGCGAGCAGTGACTCCGCCGCAGTCCCTCGAGCGCTGTCAGCCAGCGGCTTTGATTGCTGGGGATTTCTCAAAGAGGTGTCCAATGCTTCCCTTCACCTGACGCTGCTGAGAAAACCAGCAATTACCCAAACATTACATCTTACTGTGACAGCCTCTTGTCTTCTGTGTGTGAGGCCAAGTGCCACTCCCGGAGAAGAAGAGCAGGTCACTTGGTGTATCAGGACGTGCGGGCATCTGCGTTCCCTCCTCCCCTGTGGCGGCTGGGTTTGTGTGACAGCTACCCCAGAAACAGGTTAAAATGTGGTGTGAGGGGGAACTCAGGGAACCTAAGTTGCAGAAGGGTTTAGTAGCCTTGTTACACAAGGCTGCAGGTTTAAATCAAAGGCATGTTGAACCCACACCTCTTTTGTGTCTGACACCTTTATCTTGCTGTTAATAACATCACTGTTGAGGGGAAGTGACTGTGGAATTCACCTGCATTTTCCTCTTAGGTTTTGTTTCCTGTTGCTTTAGAAATTCAGTATTATTTGGCAGAGAGCCTGGTAGCAAAACCAGGCAATATACTGAAAGCTGGCCATTACATCTGGTTTCTTTGCGCATGAGTAAACAGCACACGAAAGAAGCAGCAATACACAGTCCAGTGAGAAAATGGCAATTTTAAGAGCAAACAAGTAGATAAAGAAGTAAAAGCAATTCTGCAGGGAGGTGTCAAAGAAATAGTAGCAAAACTTGCCATGTTGAGGTCTTAAAGGTCTGTTTGAGGCCTGACAGCCCTGCAGAAGCTAAGCCACATTTCTTTTGCTGACTCTGCCATGGTGTGGTTATCTCTGATAGAGCAAGCTGCTGAGGTCTGAAATCCTGGAGGATTTCTCAGGGAGACTTGTCGGGTTTCATTAGTCAATGTCCTTGCCTTCCTATGGCATGAATCCACCATGCAGGTCCACGGGAAGTGGCTAATGAAGGTCTTTAAGTTTCAATTAGCAGCCTGACAAGGGAAAAGTGATATGTGGATACAACAGCTCTCAGCTGCTTGCAAAGAAATGGGGACGTACTCCTCGTGGTCCCAGCGAGGAATAACAAACGGCACGGGGAGATCTGTTCTGACATCTGGTTTGTGTTGCTGCAAGCCATCCCTGCACAACCTTCCCTTTGGGCTGGGGTGACCTGAGGCTGTCAGAACTGTGGCTGTGTTTTTTCACAGGTTTAAGTGACAATACTTTTAAATTTTGGGTTTTGTCCTGTTGCTACTGTCACAAATAGTTTGCATAATGATCATCAGGGATCAAGTGGGAAGTGCAAAAGTGCAGTTCATTATCCTCAGGAGAGACAGGCTCGTTTTGAGGTATCTTCTCAGGGCTCAGGAGGAGCAGATTTCCTTTGGTGTGTGTCTAGAGCTCCTGTAAGAGTAACTACACCCGGGCTGTTTCACACACAGAAATCCTAGACAAGTTATTGAGTATCACTTCACATTTCATGTCTATAGCCCCCCAGACACGTCTGACTGTGAGCAACCCTGAGGCAGCAGGTCCCCTTCATCCCACAGGTGATGGACTTGCTGTGCACATATGTATGGCACACCCCGGGCAGAAGCAGACTTCAGGACACACAGGCTGATGCAATGGTCTTGGTAAGGAGGGAAAGGGTCTGAACTTTAGTATCACCTTCACAAAGCACTCACTGAGGGCAATTTGCTGACCAAAGTCTGCACAGGAGTCCCCAAACATGAATCAACCATATCTTAACTGAGAATACAGGCTTGATTTTTCAGCAAGTGACTGTTTGAGGAGAACATTTACTGGCCATTAGAATTCCTCTGATGACCATCACATAGAGCAACCAAGCTGAATGAATAACTCACAAAGGTTGAAATTTGCTATGAATTTAGCTGCTTCTTCAGCTCATGAACTTCTTACAAGTAACATGCAGTTTACTCTACATTGTTTGTTACGAAATCTGAATCGAGTAGGGCCTTAACTTAGGAACAAACTAGGGGCATGACAAAGAATTTCTGTGGCAGAATCTGACCCTGCATTAATTTAGATGTGGTTTTCTCTCCCCGAGAGATGGAATTATAAATAGTTTGAGAGAAGCATTGACTACTGAGTGTATGACTTCAAGTAGTCCATGTGTTTTGTGTTCTGGTACATGGTGTATCTTGACAGATGCTTTGAACCCTTGTAGTCAGAGAGACACTCAAATCTTCACTCATGGTTTTGTGTCCTCTCAAGAGACAGCGTGTTAGGGCAAGATGGCAGATGGTGAAATTTATGATGGTTCGGGAAATGTTAAATATGCTTTTTTTGGGCTAAGAAAATCCTGCCAATTAATTATTCTTGAGTAAAATTCTAATATGACGTGTTAACTGGCCACAGTTTCTGTCAAGTCCATATAGATTCAGCTGTGAAGTATTTCATAATACTTCTGGCAAATTACATGTCTTCTGTGCTGGGATGCTGCTGATATCTTTTGGGAGTTTTGTCTCTCCACTTTGTGGAAAAAAATAAAAACCTTAAGTTGCTAAGGAGCACAAGTTTCATTGATTTTCTAAAAGCATTAAGGGGAGGCATATGCCACAAGCTCAGACAGAGTGCACTGCTTATCATGCCATACAAGATATTTCTCTGGGGCTTTAATATTGTTTCCTCTCAAAACACCTAAAGCACTTCAAAGGGTTTATTTTTTTATTAGCTTGGGTGTGCTTTTACTTTTCTTTTTTTTTTTTCCCCCCCCCAAATAGGCAAATTTGAATGGTGCTGCAGGGATATGACAGCCTTGGGCTAGAAAAAATACAAAAGTATTGATGCAGAATTGTGCAGATAGGACTTCAGCAGGACAGATAGTATTTGCTTTGCCTCTCTATTGATTTTCCTTCCTGGCCTTGAGGGGCCCCAGAGAAAGTGGAAAGGGTTTGTGTGTCTCTACCCTCTTAATACAGACATACTCAACATGATTTGTCTAGAATTTCCATGGCACTGCAGAGAAGTGACCCCAAAGCACCTCGCTTGCCCCCTCAACATATTCTGCCTAGGCAAGAAGAGAGAAAGACATCACTGGTCACAGTGAATTCAGTTTCAAGTCCTGCCTTGGTGCCCTTCAATCAGATATGGGATACGTGCTCTGCTTGTGATAAGACAACATCTAGCAGAAAACTGAGATAGTTTTTTTCTTCAGCCTTCCCAGGTAGGAATGTGGGCCTCGATCTTGCACCCGATCCCTTCTTCTCCATCCAGGCAGCTTCACAGTGGTATTTGTCACGCCTCAGGGTAACAGAGCGACTTGTTTATCTGCTGCAATGAGCTCTGCTGAGTCTTCAGAGGAGTGGAATTACATTCTGGATGGTGACTTGGGCTGCAGCCATGTTACTAAATGTTGGCTAAAATTTCCCCTGGTTGTTGCCCTCACTTTATCCCCCATCAGTGGGAACAATGTTAGGGGCAGTAACACAGAAAAGTCAGTGGAAGACGTTGGCATTTTATCCACTCTGTTATCTTGCTGTCTTCAGCTGGATGACACGGTGCTGCAAGTATTGTAAATATTAGCCTGAGCTTGCATTGCTCTCCCTGTTGGTTCTTCTGGCAAAGCTGGGGTTCATTTTTCTTGTAGGGGTGGGAAGGACAAGAAACCCTTCTGCTCCCATCCAGCAGCTGACAACCTCAATTTATTCAAAATTTATCTTAAAAAACGGGATCAAACACAGTGTCTGGGTTCCTTGGGATTTTCAGTGCTAGGTTTTGAGAGCCAGTGAGGAAGATTGTCATGTTTCTGGCTTAATAGAAGCTGAAGCTTTTGCTGGTGCAGCTCTGAGCAGGGTAGCTCAGCCTGGGTCCATGTGGGGTGGGGAACAGCTGCAGAGACAGAGATGGGCTGCCAACCCGTGGACAAGGATGTGGCGGATTTTAAGTCTTGTTTTCATAACGCAAATTTGAAATATTTTGTTCAACCAGTTTTAGGAACAGGGAGTTGGGTGCATGGTCTGTCAGTGTAGTAACAACCTGCTCTACGCCACTCCCATGGTTCTCAGAAGGTCACACAGTCTGATTTCCTGCCATTCAGGACGTGTAATTTGTGTCATCAGGGGAATTGTTTGGACAGAGGAAAAGAGTTTAATTAGGAGAACAGAATTCCTTCAGGATAAAAATGGCCATATATTGTCCCTTCTCAACACTGCAAAAGAGAGGATATAAGTTAAATATTTAATGTGAAATAAGAGATTTTATTTAGATAAACAAAAATAGGTGCATTTCTGTTGGTACATTGAAGTCAGTTCCTTTGCTAAAATGTGCAAACCCACACTTCTCTAACTCACACATGCACAAAATCCACCCCCTTGCCTTCAGCGAGTCCTCACAAGACCTGGGAGTTGCAAGAATGGTTCCTGGAAGTGGTAAAGCTGGGTGAGGACAGTTTCTTTCAGTCACTAACCTACTGTGTAACAACTGCAGTGGACTCTAACTAAACTTTGTCCATTGCACTGTGGCCCTGGATTTTTAAAGCAGGTGCTAAAAAAAAGGCACCAGGGTGGAATACGGAACATGATCCCATATGCCATCCATTCCCTTGGAGATGGCAAGAGGGACTAAGGGAGGAACTAAAGGGTAAAAAGAGCTTCTTTGCAGTGGTCAGGGTTAACGTGTCTGTACGATAAAAGGAGGGTGAAAAGAAGGAAGGAGGTATAAAAAGCTGATGCTGATGGAAACTCTATTACTTAGGCAATGGGTTTCAAGAACAATTTATCTGTGAGAAAATATGACACTTGTAATGTAGCCAAGTCCTTTGCAAGCTGTAGAGGCAGCTGCACAGGCTTGCCTGAGGCATTGAGTATGCCATCTGAGCAAGTTACAAGGAAACCTCTATTTAAATAAAAAGGAAAAAAAAAGCAGTTCATGAATATTAGGCACTCCGTGTCCTGCCAGAATGTTCTCTTTTCATATCAAGGGTCTGATTCTTCAGAAGTACTTTCTTGTCCTCTTTCACATTGCTGACCAATGCAGTGGAGAGAAAGTGTAAGGAAGCCAAAATCATACTCATCCATGAAATATCTTTTAAATAGAGCTTTCTGGATTGTCCTATATTTAAAAGACTTTTTCATGGGTACAGGGTGTGTGATTCAGCCACAAGCAGAATGTGATTCCTCTTGTCAAACTGCAGATATTTGCAACGTTTTCATCTGAACTATCTCTCAGCCCACCCTACAATAATCAATGGAGAGAAATAAAAAACTACATGAGACTGCTACTTCTAAATTGTTTTGGATATCCATGTAATCAAAGGTGATTTGTGCCTGAGGAGTGCCTTCTTCTTTCTCTTGATAGTAGAGATGTCTTTGGACATCTACTGTAAAGTTAGTGGAAATGAATCTCAGCATGAAAGTATGCATCATTTTAAAAAGGTTAGCTCAGGTAGTCTAGATAGCCACGAGGCATCCAAATCCTGCTTTCTCAGCTTTTCTATTTACATTGCCTGACAGATTCTCAGTTTTCTACTCAAATTCCTCCTTTTCCCCAAAGTGCCATTACCTTTTCTCAAATTTATGTCTCATCCTACCTGCAGGTGCAGACAGCAGAATACCCCTTGAATAGTACCCAGCAGTACAGCAGCCTCCTAAACTGCAGGTGTCCAACAAACAACAAGGTGAGTTCTGTTGTTAAATCTCAGCATACTGGGTGTTGATAAGTGGGATGACAGTGCAGCTGGTTGGGATTTTTGAATGAACATCTGTTATTAGAAAGTGACCATTCGCAGAAGTAAAAAGGACTGGTGGGAGCATAGTGGTTCCAAACAAATTTTCCCAGTGGAGCTTTTTGGTTTGTGATGCTGAGAGATAGAGTGAGCTTGGTCGGCTACTAGGAATAGCCCTGGTTCATGTCCTGGGAGACCTCTAGTTAGATCTGGAGGCTGAATTTAGCTCTCCCATGCAAGAAGAATCCACTCTATTGAGAGTGGAAAAGGGAAACGTCTTGTATTTTGCAGAAAACTTTGGGAGGTGTCAGCATAATTTGTATCTAAAATGAGTACAACCGTTTCCTGTAAAAATATGAAAGAGAAAACTGTTCTTGTCCAGGAGATCTCAGGAGAGAGACTAACAAATTTAAATGCACTTCATGCTTGTTAATGCGAGAGAGATGAATAGTAGGGTTTTAACTTTGACTTATAAAAACTAATTGCTTTTAAAAAATCCAGATATTAAATAAAAACTATTCTAGGGTCCACATATGTTCAGTTATAGGTGAAACACAGTTTCCACTGTTACTTTCCTTGCTGCAGAAAACCCGTGTTGCTCAATTATTTCTTAGAAAGTCTTAATGAATGCAAGAGAAATGACCCTGGAAAAGTAAAGGAGACACTCTGAAAGGATTTCAAAGCTTTTTTATTTTCCAAGGTGGCACATGTTCTGTATCTAACACACACAGAGTTTTGCAGTGAGTTCCTGCCTAGCTGGAGATGCACACAAATGCTGGCAATGCTTTCTGTTGCTAGAGAGGACAGGGACAACAGCTTGTACTTCATAAAATCATAGAATGGTTTGGGTTAGAAGAGGTCTTCAAGATCATCTTGTTCCAACACCCCTGCCTTGGGCAGGGACACTTTACACTAGACCACTTTGTTCAGAGTTCCATCCAGCCTGGCCTTGAACACTTCTAGGGGTGGGGCATCCTCAACTTCTCTGTTTCAGTGCCTCACCACCTCATAGGAAAGAATTTCTTCCTGTTGTCTAATTTAAACCTACACTCTTTTAGTTTGGTTTGGATCCATTCCTTCTTGTCCCATCACTACACACCCTTGTCTAAAGCCCCTCTCTGGCTTTCTTGAAGGCCCCCATTAGGTACTGGAAGGCTTCTGTAAGGTCTCCCTGAAGTCCTGACCTCTCCAGGCTGAACAGCCTCAAGTGTCTCAGTCTGTCCTCACAGGAGAGGTGCCCCAGCCCTCTGATCATTTTGTGGCCTCCTCTGGACTCCCTCCAGCAGGCCCACATCCTTCTTACATTGAGGACCCCAGAGCTGGATGCAGCATTCCAGGTGGGGTCTCATAAAGGCAGAGTAGAAAGGCAGAATCACCTGCTCTGACCCGCTGGCCACTCTGCTTTTGGTTGGCTTTCTGGGCTGCCAGCACACATCATTGGGTCATGTTGAGCTTTTCATCAACCAACACCCCCAAATCCTTCTTCTCAGAGCTACTCCTAATCCATTCTCCACCCAGCTTGTACTTGTGCTTGGGATTCTCCCCAGCCAGGTGCAGGACCTTGTACTTAATCATTGTCTTGTCCCAAGCAATCCAGGTGGTGTGAATTGTCTTTGGAATAAATGAGGTGAACTACTATAACAGTGCCAGATTTAAAGTTGTTTTGGAGTTTTTTGTAAACATACTAGTGACCTTATTTTGACTGGTAGGTAGCCAATAGCCACTTCAGTTAGCATTCAGTGCTATAATTAGCTATAAAGACTTTTGACAGGATCAATAATTCACCCATTGATCTTTTACATTCATTATTTTGCATCTAATGGGTGCCTAAACATTAACCAGAAAATTATTTAGTGAGATGATGTCTTGTGAAACCACTGCCTGCCTCCTAAAAGGCGAGGGAAGGAAATGCTGCACAGATTTCAGGTGAGTTACTGGTGACCCCGTGTCTAGGGCTGGCAGGACCCAGTGGCAGGGAGGTGCCTGTTACTCTTGCCACCATTGATTTCAGCCAGTGACGTGCTCACTTTAGGCACCTGCTGATCTGTGTAAATCTCCAGGGCTGGCCCACACAGTTCTCTGCTTAAAGGCTTTTGGCAAGATCCCACATGTCTTTCTGAGAGCTTTGTTTGTGGGACAGTGTGGGAGAGCTGGGAGGGCAGGGTAACAACCTCTGCTGCCCCAAGTGCATAAATAGTCCAGATGAAGGACAAAAGGCAGGCTGAAAATTAGAACATGAACTTTTGTCTGTGGGACCAGCAGCGAGTTCCCTGTGTGTCCTAATGACACAGCTAATCATTGGGAATTTGTACCCTCCCCATCCTCACTCCTTGGCTAGCACCCACCCACAGTCTGCTGCAGTATCACGAGGCATTCACACTGTTTGTCCTGATCCAGTATTTCACAGAGTCGGTGCCACTGAGTATAAAAATGTCACAATTTGCAGACAAGAGACCTGCAGAGGAGAGAGACAGACAGCAAAGCAGCCATGGCTGCAGCAGGGACTGTGACCTCCTACCACTGGCAATACGCAGGGTGATCCCAGCCTGGAGGCAGCAGCTGACACTGGCAACCCCAAAGCCAGCCTGTCTGAGGGCACCTACCCCAATTTAAATTTGATCTACCTTGCTACATGCTTAATTAAGGAAAGCAGCTTCCACGCTAGTGCCTCTGAGCCAGTTCACACTGTACAGTTATTTTCATCATCTATGGAAAATTGTTGTGTTATCTGCACAAACCTTCAGCCACCAGGAGAACCTTTGTTTTCTCATGTCCCCTCCTTCTCCAAGCTCAAACAAGAAGGAAGCTAGTTATTAAGAAAAAAATGAATATGAACCTAGGAAATACATTATGGAAAAGGACAAACAGCTGAACAGCAGCTAAACTCTAACTGTAGCATGTCTGTCGTTCTTACAAAGGCCTTTGGAAACATGCCTGCTTCATGCAAGCCGGATTTGTATTTCAGGGAATGCATGTGTGCTACTACTGTGCTATAAATAAACACCTGCTGTACCAGGGCCACTGGCTTAGCACATCCAACTTCTCTGAACCCTCCCACCTATGCTTTTTGCGTTTGGATTTGTGCTGCCTGACCCGAGCAAAGAGCACACCCAGAGCTAAGCTTACCTGTCCTGTCTCTCAGAGATAGCAGCATTGAGGTCTTGAAATATTTTGGTGTTTAAATAATGTTGTAATCTTGTGTCAATTAAGATAGGAAGAGCATTCTGTGGATTTTAAGACTGAGTTATATCGCTTTGGGTTGAGCCAGTAGTTAATTTGAAACACGATTGCACACATGCAAGTTGTTGGCTTAAGTATCTCAGTTTCAGTAAAGCTAATGTGACTTCTGCATGTAGACATGGCCTACAGCTCTGAGGAAATGAGAGAGGAAAGGGATTGCAGAAACAAGAGCTGACAATACTGTGTCACGGCTCCTCTCTCTTCCTCCTCCTCTTTCCAGTTTCACACTGCAGATTAACTGAGTAAACATCTGATGTGTGGCATCCTGCACCTATGCCTAGCAAAGCTGCTCTGATTATACTTCCCCAGCTTTTCAGAGGAGTCAAATGTCCATTCTGGGGTTGATAGTGAAAATCTCTTTTTAGGGTAGACCACAGCAACCTTGGAAAAAACTCCTGGTTTTATTGCAAGGATGAATTTGATTTTATTACTGCAATAATTAAACTGCCATTTTCAAAAACTGAAATTTAAATGAAGTTTAAAGGGAGCACCACAACTAATCTTAACGGAGATTTGTTGTCATATTTAAAATTGTAATTGTAATTTTTTCTGTTGTCCAGTTTGGATTCCCTTTTGTGCTCCCTCATCTTGAATACTGCTGTAGTATTATGGTACACAGTTTGCATTTGAAAGTAGAAATATCACTCTGGCAGGTGTTCTTGAGTTGTCAGAAAAAAAAGTTCGAACTACAGTACAAGCTGACTACCCTACGTTATGGAGACTGGATTTGATAATCACAGGAACTTGGATCAGAAACCTAATTCTTGAGCCATACAAACCATGCTGCTCCAGATATCTTCTCTCCAAAGCTGCAGCTTTGGGGAGACCTTGTACTGAAACTTGGCTGAAGGTGAGGACAGATCCAGAGATAAATGTGCTCTGTTGCCATTTGTACAGTCTGATTATATAGCATGGCAAAAAGACTTGCATTAAATTTAAGCTACATGTATTTTGATCTGACACTCATACATTTTTTAACTTCCTTGGCGACATGAGGCAGCAATTATTTCTGTAATTCTATGGAGATGGGAACTTCAGATTCATTAATTTAAACTTCTTCAAACTGTGAGAGCCTTAAATTTTGACTCTGAATCATCTGTTTTGGACCCATTTCTGCTCTGTGTAATTAACACCATGATGAATTCCCAGGGAACACAATGCCAGCATAACAGGCATTTGTATTACCATTTCCATAATCTCTGTCACAAAGGTCACCAGAAGGCAACAGTTCTGAGTGCCCTTCCCTGGCAGTCAGGTTTTTGTCAATGTTACTTGTTGAGATATCCTGAATCTGCTCCCCTGCAGCTGTAGACATTTCTTGAGCAAAGAGTACGGGAGCTCTGACTACTTCCTTATGTTTACATCTTCCATCTTTTTCTAAGGGAATTAACATGAGATATTTAGCTGCAGCAAAAGCTCTCATACAGTTCTTCTATTGCACTAGAAGAAAGAGTTTGAGTGGTTTTTTGGGGGACCAGAATATTTCCCCGCTTTCCAAAACAACCTACCAGCTCTGCTCTTGCAAGGAACAAGGACAAGGAACAGAACTGTGTTAGCCTTCTCCTTTCTGTTTCGTCCTTTTAAAAACAGAAATTCTGGGTTATTATACTATAATTTATAATATAAAATTCTGAGTCCTGAGCTGTTCCAGTAAGTCAGTACTTCAAAGGTCCAGAGATATTTAACCTCCATGTTATGTTTTTGATCATTAATAAGATGACTTGCAGTTTGATGACAATGCTTGCTCTCTTCAAAGGTGGTTTTGAGGATGTTGATGCTTGGAGTGGCAGAAAATGCAAACCATTGAAGTAAACTTGTGATTGCACTGAATTTTGGAAAACAACATGGCTTATTTCCTGGCTGTTGTTTTTACTGTGGAGCTGCAGCACAGCAAAAAAATTGTGGGGGTTAACAGCTTGTGATACTCTCTGTGCATTAAGTCTTCCAGTTTTGAGAAGAAAATCAAATCTATCTGTTCTCCAGACAAATAACCTTGCACAGTTTTTACTTTTATAATTGGCTGTTGTGTGTAGGGTGGAATATGAATAAAAATTAAGAGTTAATTTAGTTACATGCTTGTACTTTATGCAAAGGCAGAAAGGCATCCAAACATTATATATCTGTTAAATATCCAAGGGAAGTTACATTTTGTCAGTTTTTGAGGTAAAGTTTAGATAATTAGTCTGTAAAATCCTCAAGATAAGGGGTTTTCAAACTCTTTCAATTTCTGTTCAAATAGTTTATTTCAAATTGTTCCCTGTAAGTATTTCCAACACAAGAACTGCAACATAGGTTTGCTGCCTGACAACAGAACTGATTGAAGTACAAATGGAGCTGTCAGTGTTTAAGTTGAATGAAACATAAAAAGGAAACAAATGACATGAATGATAAGAACTAACTCAGCTTTTAAAGTGGTTCCATTATTGCTAATGTAAGATGCTGTTAATTCAGGCAGTTTACAGTACCTTGCATTCTCCATCTTTACATATTTGTTTCGTATCTTTAAAAACCTTGAGTCTGCATTTATGTAGCTCCCTAAGCACAATTGCTCGTACACACACTTTGGGTTACTGCTGTTGGGAGTAGTGATGGTGACAGTAGCAACAGCTCCAAAGTTTTCCTTTATGATATACCAGAGGAGGCATTCAGCTCTTCAGGCAGTGCTTGCAGCTTGAGGTACTGTGGCAATCATCACACATACATGAACCACAATTTGATAAACGTTGGCTCTTTAACTTTGGGACTACTGCACCAATCTAAATGACAGAAGATGAAGGACTGCAGAAGGGATGTGAGAAGTAGTTCATACAGTCCTGGGAGCAGTTGAGGAACAGAAGAATCTGGGTAACTACAGAGCCACTACTCTGACCTTAGTGCATGTGAGCAGCTGTCTAATATGATAGCAGATACAGATTTTTGGGAATTATAATTTAAAGCTTTAACTTCTGAGCTATGGACCAGAGTACATATTACTAGCAATGACAAGGTTTAGTTTTTATGCAATGCCAGAGTTATTCACCAATATGACTTTGATCTAAAAAAAACAAATGTCATTTTTGTATTTGTTCTCAGTGAGTAATGAGGACATGACAGAGGAACACTTTTTGCTGAACCAACAAGCCTTGATGTCAGCTGGGGAAAGGAACTCAGAGACTTCAGCATGGAGGAGACTTGGAATTTCATTACAGCAACAGTGGACTTGAGAAAAATCTTCGGGAGGACCTGTGCCATGTTGGCCCTTCTGAAGGGTATGGAGAAAGGGCACAAGGAGCCCCACTGAGCTAGCTCCCTGCCCCAGGGCTGGAAGAAAGAAGTGACTTTTCTAGTCACAAGGTGCTTGAGATGGTAGTTGCAGCCAAGAGCAGGTTTGATAAATCTGTCCAGGCTGTTTTTCCACCAAGTCACTTAAAAACAGCTGAAGCCCTTACTCCTGGTGAAAGGTCTCTTTGAAACAGGGCTGCAAAGGGGCTGCAGTCCCAGTCCAGCAGAAACTCCATACTTTTTCTTTCATAAATCTCTCCTAGATTACTCTGGATATGCTACTCTGACTTCAGCATATGCAAGGATTTAAAAGACATTTTGAAGGGAGTCTTTAAATAAAGGGAGGAAAGCAAATTCTAAAGGTTTGAAATTCAGTAAGTATGAGAGGCATGGAGAAATTCAGCCGGCTTTCTACCTTTGATAACCTTGGCTAAATAGGGTTCTACTTAACCCCTACTGCCTGCATTGATGCCTTTGGTACAGGACCACAGGAGAAGCTGTTTGAGCTGGAGAAAAGAGCTGAAGGACCAGCTACAGGAAAACAACTCTGGATGGAATTGGAAGGGTCCCTGTCAGACTGGGAAGAGGTCATGGTTGTAGCTCTGGCGCCGGTCCTGTTTTATGTGTTCGTTAATGACCTTGTCACAGAGAGCACTTGTTTGCTAATGCAATTTGCTGATGACATGGCTTTTAGGACAGAGAGGATTCCTACAAGAAGAAAAAGGGATGACCGTGATAAATAAATAATAGAAATAAGATTAGATTTAACACTACGTAGTGCTAGCTCATGTGTTCAGGGAAGAATAACCGCACTTTCTTGCAATATGACAGGAGTTCATCTGTTGAAAATTACAAATTAAAATAACAGTTAGAAGGATCTATAGTTGTAATGGAGAAAAAAAGTCACTTAGGGCACCAAAATACATCAAATATTTCACTTCCAGCAGAGATTTACACAGGGATTAGCTCCACAGGAGTACATTCCACTATATACACCCCTCTGCAAGGCACTGGTGAGACCTCTCCTGCAGACTCGTTGTTGTCATGGCCACACACAATCAAGTACTATGAACTCACATTATAATACTTGCAGAAAACCTAATTGCCATGACATCAATGATGCTTTAGAACATATTAAAAATACGTTACTTTGCCCAGCAAAATGACTTGCTTTCTAGTAATGTCTCCAGGATACAAAGGCCAGGGAGGGAAGGAAATACTTATACTAAAGAACATTGTCGTCATTGCACTAAATGCATATGCAAAACAGAAAGAAGTTCCTAACAGAGCAATGAGGATTTGGATCTTCTAGTCAGAGTGGTAGGGCCTTAATTCCTACCCCTTCCTCCTCAATACCAGTGTTTGATAAAGATGGGCAGAGCTGCAATGGTTTAGAAGCTGTCCAAGATGCACAGAATAAAGATTTAGTCATGAAATACCAAACATAATTTCATTACGGTTCTATTGCAACAGCTGCCCTGACAGTTTGTGACTGTTTTTTTCAGTGAAATACCACCAAGATAGGAAGTCTCAGAGAGGTCTAAGAAGGGTGCCCTTCCCAGTACTGCAATCTACAGGATTTTCATGGTGAGAATGGGGACAGGAGTAATATTAATATGCCAATAACTTGATTGCAGAGCCCAGTTACACCCACAAATGCTGTAAATGGGCACATTTCCAATGAGCTGATGAATCTATACTCACTCAAACGAGCTGGTAACACCTGTTAGCTGTTAGCAGCATAATGCCCAGGACATGGAGCATAGCGGGTGTGATTCTGCCCAGTGAAGGGCCTTGGTGGAAAGACACAGCACACCTTGCCCCACAGAAGTGTTATCAGTAGCACCTCGCTGGAAACTGAGGCATGAGGCATGAGCCATGAGCCATCTTCAAGCTTACAACAGGACATAGTTTTTTTAATCTAGCCAACTTGTCTCCTCCTCACTCAGAAAAGAAGCAGAAAGGGATCTCTCTGTCGTGTCCAAGGCCTGACCCCTCTAGACATCCTGTCTTTCTTAAAATAACTCTTGTTGTACCCCGATTAAGGAAGTTTATCTTCTCCAGATCCTGTTACATGTGGTGCTGGTGTAACCCAAAGCACAAAGATGTATTACCCTTTATTTTTGTGTATGCACCTGAGTGTGTGTGTGTGTCTCTCTCTCTCTGTGTGTGTGTGTGTGTGTGTGTGTGTGTGTGTACTGGCCTTTTTAACAATTTTGTTTGATTTACAAAGTATTTGCTGGCAATTAGTTATATGAATATATACCAGCAGCTGAATTCAGCCAAATAAGCAGCCTTAAAAAAACAATGGAAAAGTAAAAATGCCATGCGCTCAGATGTCTTTTGGCTCAATGGATTCACTGAATGCCCCACTTCTGGCCAACAACCGTATTAATCTACCTACTAAAGACAACTTCAATTCCAACCAGGAGCTATTAGGGAGCAGCAGAAACAAATATCTGTTCCAATATTGCTCAGTTTTCCTGAGGTCAGAGGAAGTGTTACCAGTGTGACTGAAGGAGTACATACTTGCTATGTGGGTGTGTGTTGGAAGGAACAGGGAAGTTATTGTGGTGTAGAAATTGCACTATTTTGGGTTGTTTTGAGGTTTGACTGGCATGGCTTCAAGTAGTTCTTATAAGTACTCTCCTCAATATATTCTTCTTACCGTTTTATTTTGATAGAGAAAGTTTAAACATCTTCATCTTCATTAAGAATATCACCTGGAAGAAGTAATCAAAGTACCTTTAATTTTGAATATTATAATGAGCTAACAGGCTAAAATAGCTGATTTTATAGGTTAGGATGAATAATTATTATTCAGATTAATCTAGAGAGTAAGTACAAGATAAGGCCAGGCTGGAAGGGGCTCTGAACAACCTGGTCTTGTGGAAGATGTCCCTGCCCATGGTAGAGGGATTGGAACTACATGACATTTAAGGTCCCTTCCAACCCAAAGCATTCTAGGATTCTAAGACAGATGGCATCAAGATCAAGGACTTTGGGAAACATTAATTTGTGTTGCCCATTGGCACAGATTTACTGGATGATTCTTGAAGTCTTAAAAACTCTGTGTTAGTGTTGCGCCTTATAAAACTTATATGTAGGGAGATGTCTTATGGACATACTGCAAGACCGTTTACAAGATACTGGGTACTTGTTTTTCAACAGAGAAGTTGTTCTGGAAGTGGAAAACAAAATACAATTATAAGTTCTCTGAAATTACAGGATTTCTTTTAAGCCTTTTCCACTGTTTTTTGTTTTCTCTTTCTTGTTTCCTCTTTCGTATTTTATAGTTGATAAAAAAGAAGCTTAAAAACTTGAAGAGAGTGAAAGAGAAGGTATAAAGCAATTTCATTTCAAATATTATACTTTTTTTCAGACCCAAAGGGTAAAATTTTATACTGGGAAATGTCATATTTACTAAAATTATTCACTCTAAAGTATTTATTTTCCTCAATTGTCAACGGTGATTACTGTTGCGGTGATGGTGTAAATACAGTTTACTCCATCTACCACCGTGTAATAACACTGAGTCTGTTTCACAGTTCCTGGCTAAGAAGTCAGTTAATAAAAACCTTCAGCTGCCTCAAATTTCACTATTTCCAAACAGCAAATTCAGCCCTCAGAGTTTTCCCAAGCAAACAGAAGGCATATCTATTCCAACGGAGTCATAAGCCTAATTCCGGTGGGTTTGAAAGCGCTCTACATGCGGATGGCTGCGCCTGCCGCGTGCGGTGACTCCGGGGGATCAAACCTCCCTCACCGAGCGGCGATGCTGCTGCGCGCTGGTCACTCGCTCTCTGCTACCACGCGGGGCTGAGCTGCCAGAGAACAGGAGAAGAATTCTCCTCAGTTTATACCCTATACATCACTTGCTTATTTAGCCCAAAGCACCCTTCCTTCCCATCTGTGAGGCTGCATATGTCTAAGGTCAGCTAAGGGAATCCTGTTCCTTATTAATGAAAGCTGTTTTAAAATAAACCCATCACGTGTAAAAAAAAAGGCGAGTTAAGAAAGGCTATGAAATAGCGAAATGGATATTCATCCTATTTTTCATCCTGAATTTAAAAAACCCATTCTGTAAAGAGAGAATTTTCTCTCCTGGAACTTTGCTTCTCCCATCATAAAGCCCAAATTAAGACTGCACTTTGCTGTATAGGTGAAAAGCTGTATCTTCAAATGACGCAGATTATGGAGCAACTCAGCACTCTCCAGATTTAATTCTGACAGGCAGGAGCAGGTGGATGCCATGCAGCATAACCTTGGAAAGATGACCCCACATGACTATTAATTTACATTTGATAGTTTTAAGATAAAGTAAGGGTTAATTAAGGAACTTTCAGATGGGGCACAGGATGTTCAGGTAAAAGGTGGAGCAAGGAATATGTGCTGACCCAGAAACAGGCCAGCTGGTTTATGTCATTATTTTATTTTTACCTAAGACCTTCCAGTGATTGTAAAGCTCTACAGGGAAATGTGCTCTGTGATGACCTGAGTATTATTTCAAATGCCTGAGAGGCTGAGGCACTGGTTTACCATATCCTGCTGTGAGAGCATTGGAGGCTAGGATGGTCCCTTGTAGACAGAGTGCAAAGCAGACACACTTTGCAGTATTGTGTTATGAAGCTTTAAAAAATATGTTTTTCACAACAGGCAAGCTTGAAAAGATGGAGAGGACCCAAAAAAGTCTTTATTAAAACTGTTCTTCCATTCCTTTCCTACCATTTTTTTTCTGCTAGGCATAATCTCATTCTACTTCTCATTACCAAGGTAAAGTAGAATGAACGTTCCTGCTTTTGCTAGTTTAACTTGTCTCTCATACATCATACCTGCTCAATAATTTTGCTGTTAGCAGTAATAACACATGCAGATGAGCTACTGCATCATCAGACAGAGCTCCTCTTTTGGGAAAGGAAGAGTTTGCTTTGCTATGATTCCATCTTCTTTTTTTCCTTCAGGGATTACTAAATTAGTAGGAATGTAAAAAATCAGTAAACCATGATGCAGAAAAGACATTTCTTTTTGCACTATTTTGTGGCTGTGTGGTTTTATTTTGCTCTGTTAAGAATCCAAAATAACTGCACCTTCCCAGGAAGTGGGAAAGACTGTTCTCATTAGCCAGGGAGTTGGATGGCTCTTTTACCAAGAACAAGCCTTGGATCTTCTAGGCTGTGGTTTCCTCCTTCCTGATAAATACCTCCTTCCCTTTCTCATTTGTTCTCAGGCATTGCAGCCCTCCACATTGAACCATCTGGGCTGCACATGCTGATTCATGTCGTTAAAAGTAAGAAAGATTCTTGCTGTTACAGGGAGAACTACATTTTATAGCCCTTTTGGTCATCTCTCAGGTGATGTCTCTGCTCCTCTGTTCCACCTCTGGAGATTCATAATCTGTCCAGCAAGAGAGACTCACTGGTTCTGTAGTGATTTTCTAGCTGTGGTGTTGAACAGGCACAACGCAGCTCCACACCTGGAGATTTTTGAAGGTGCTGGAAGTGGCTCAGACCCACCTGAGTCAGCATCAAAGGGAAGATTATTATTTTACTTCCTCTCATTTAAATCTGCATTTTTTGTCACAAGCTGTATTAAGAAAGGCAGACCCTCTTACCCCAGCCTCTGGGCCAGAAGGAACACTGTTCTGTTGCTTTTCTTCCTCCCTTCCCCTTTCTCCTCCCGTGGGATCACTGGTTGCCACTGTATTGATTCCTAGTCTGGCCACAGGTTCACCTGGCTTGGTCACCCAAATGTGCCTTTAAAGATACTAACAAAAGACAGTGATGCTTCTGAGGTAGGGAATGTATTATATCTTTTCCTGCCCCCTTGCTCTCCCTTTGTCAGACTGTTGATTTCATGTTGCCAAAGTTTAGTGCCAAAAGTAAGTTCAAGTATTTATGTAGATGTTTTCGATATCTCCATGTCGCTCAGATTCAGGTGGTGAGGTAGGCTGATGGGCACCCTGAGTATCCAGGCACTCAGATAAGATACTCCAAGGAATTTGGGGGAGCTGGAACATTAGCACATCCTCAGTTCCCATGTCATCTAGATTTTTTCCTCTCTGGGACTCAGTGGGCAATAGCACACACCTCTCTTAGGCTGAGTACTAAAGGACAAACATTGCTTTGGCATTAGACTGACCAGCCTTCCCTGTGTCAATGTCCTCCACAGCAGACAGTGACCAGTACTGAAACATCGTGGATCTCCAGCAACTCATGTATGAAACATTTGATGTATATTGGGTTTTTTCAGTCCTTTGGTACCTCCACATTTGCTGTTACAAAGGAGCTAACTGGGAAACTTCACAGCCATGAAAATTTGTCATGTGACTGACTTCCCTATCAGTTTTATATAGGACCAAAATTTTCTAGCATTCCTTTGTCATCCTTAACTCTTGAATGAAAAACGCCTTTGTTACAAGGTGACATAGTTCAGTAAAGTAATGACAAGTCTTTCTTCCTATGTATAAGCCGTTTCCATAGTACCAGACTTAAATATTCAGGCTTGTTTGTTAATTCAGGGCCTGAGCCTAGTGGATGCCTTTGCATGAGCTACTGGGGTAAGGGTTACACTCTCATGTCGCGTTTTGTTGTTTTGGCGTTATTCAAGGATTTAAAGATAGGTCCCTAATTTTCTTTAAAATAAATAATAGATTTTAAAAATCAGTGTGCCAAGACTAGGCTTGAGACTTTATGGCTACTTGTCATGTTAAGAGTAAGGCAAATTTTTCTGTTGTATTAAGAGAAAGATTTGGCAGGAAATAAACCCCCTTGCATTCCAGCTGGTCCTCAGAGGGGCTGGGGGTGGCTGGGCTTAGATTCTGAGCACTAAGCAGCAGAAGTGCAGAGCCAGCTGGCTCTGTAAGTCCACTCACATCCTCTGAGAACTATCGTGATTACGGATTCACAAATAGTGCCATACACTGTGGGTCTGGTCATGCCAAATGAGCTCTCCCACCTGGATTAGAAGTCTGGTCATGTTCAATACCTCGCATGGACAGGTGCAAAATAACTTATTGAGCAACAGAAATGCAGGTTCTCATTGGATTGTCAGTGATAAAGACACTGTCTGCAGAAATGTGTGAATATACAAAATATGAATAATACAGCCAGCAAAAAATGCATGAAATTTACAGATGACTCCATAGTGCTAAAGGCATGATCACAACCACAAGTTTGCTTTCTGAATTTCCCAAGGAAGCAGTCAGTGTAGGTGACTGCTTCAGTCTTACCCAATGGGTGTCCTTATGAGGGAAGAGATGGGTGCAGCCATAGTTAACCACTCCAGGATGCCAAGATGAAATCTCCAACCTCCCTTTCCACTAAAACAATACATATATATTGTTTGGGGCTTTTTTTTTAAGGGAGGGGAGAATGTAATATTACAGTTGATGTGATTTCATGTTTAAGTGGGGTTTGAATGACTTTAGTCATACATGTAAAGCATGTACAGGTTTTACATAATTAGCATATGCCAGAGTATGAAAAGTAATATGTATTTTCGAGTCAATGGAGCAAAGTTCAGCTTTCAGTCACCATTTGGGTTATTTCTCTGGCTCAGTTCCTGTTAGCTGCATTGTCTTAAGCAGAGCATGACCGCAACACCTCTGTGCCACTCCATCCTTTGTTCCATGTCTCTCTCAGGGCAGTACATCAAGTTCCCTCAGTGTTCCTGCTCCTAAGGCTTGCAGTTTGTTTCTGGTGAACAGTAACCAATGCTTGCACTCCTTCTTGATGAACTTTGTTTTTTTAGTATTTTCTCCACACTCCTATGTGTTGGAGAAATCAGGTTCTGTAACAGTCTTCCGAACAGTTTTAGTAATTGAAATATGAATGCTAGTTCCCTCAGCTGATGTGGTTGTCTGTGATGTCCTGGGACTGAACAGATCTCTTCTACTATTATGTTTAGTGAACAGGAAAAAGAACAATGCCTTTAGCTGTGATTAACTGTCATATATAGACACGTTCAACAGGAGTTTATTTTATGAGGAATATGCAGTGATTGGTTTTGAAATATCAGTCCAAAATACCAGCGTTTCATATAACACAACCAGAGCCTGAGAGCTCAGTCGGGTCAGAAGGAATCACCCCTGTAGAACTGAAGGAAACATGAGGGGCCTTGGTTGGCTTGAGAAACCTCTTGACATCCAGGTGTGCAAAGCTCAGAGGGTGGCTCTGCCCAGACTTGAAGGAAAAATACGGAGTTCTGCAGTCCCAGACCTTCCCCCTGTGGCCTAGCTGTGGACACTTCCTGAGGGCAGAAGGAGAGGTTCTGTGGGTGGGCAGCGAGTGCTGGGGTGTGCCGATGTCTGGTGCTCAGGTGTCAGCCCTCACCCTGCCCGGTGAGAGCCTCGAAAGGTCTCTGTGCCCTCTGCCAGGCTTGGGGGGGATGTTCCTCACACAGGTGTTCTGGAACAGAACTCTCTTCCTCATCTGCACTCCATGCCTTACCCCTTGGCATGAAATCCAAGCAAGCCTCAGGAGTGAAATTTAAGCTTTTCCTAGACCCTGTGGAGGGAAGGGTAGCACTGGGACTGCAATTTCCATCTGTCCTTGCATCAGTGTTGTACAAATGAGCATTTGCATGGTGTATTTTTAGCCAGTATTGAAAATCTCAGAAATTTTGATACCATATGGAGTCAGTGATTGCCTTCAACTCTAGAGAAATAATTCGGCTTTTCTGGTCTTTGAAATTGTTTTATTTTTCTTATTTCTAAGGAATTTTTTTTGTTTGTTTGTCTTTTGAACACACCTAGTGTCTTTAATCCTTAGTTCCTTCATCCTTTATTAACAGGATTATTAAACCTGACAAACAGCTCAACCAGAGAAGTAAATCCAGTGGTAAAGCAGAATTTGACCTAGGTCTCTGAGAATGTAAGTCCACAGAGTAATTGGCCTGCAGATAATTCAAAATACAACTGTCTGGGTATATGTTCATCTTGCAGTGTATGAACTGCAATAAATCCCACAGAAAAGACAGAGGCAATATTAAAATTCTTCCAGAAATATGCTGATTGGTGAATTCTAGCTGTATAAAGAAGGCAATGTATTTGCAGAACAAGAAAATATTATACCACCACATCTTTAATTTTATAAAGAATTTTTTTAATTTACAGGTGTTAAATTTAATTCTGTATATTGGAAGCAATTTAAAGTGGCAGTAAATGATCAATGTTCTTCACTATTTCAGAGTTGGTCTTATAATTACTAAAATTCCAATAATAGTTAAGAATCTTTTAAAAACCACACAAAAAATTGTAATTGGGTAACAAAATCTTTGAAATAGCTCAAAATTCCTGCAAAGATGTGGAAAAAAAATAATAATTTTGGAAGAAGTTTTTCTTAGTCTTCATAACCCAGTCAAGGCATAGAAAGCTCCTCCTTTTTGATCTCAAGTTAACAAAGAATATAAACATATATGGAAAAGATAAAGCTGAGTAAAAAATGAGCACATGAATAAAAACATAAATATATTTGTATAAATACAAATTTATAAATATATGAATAAAACTTTATGCACTGGAAAAAAATCTAAAAGTGGAAATGTTACTTCAATAAGGATAAAAACCATAGTGATCTGAACATGCAGGGAAACATCCAAAAAAAACCCCAAAAACCAAACTTAAAAAGTCTAAAAACAGTCTCATTGTCTTGATCCTGGGGAAAAAAAGAGTATATTTAAGGTTTATATTTACCAAACTGTTGCATCAAAGAATCAAGGTACTTAGTGCTAGATTTTTGCTTGAAAAATATCTCCAGTAGAAGATATAGAAGAATATAGAGGAATAGGGGCTTAAATTCAGTTCCAAGTGAATTGAAAGCCTTGGCATGCTATTTGTTTGAGGAGTACCAGTAGCATAAGATAGAAGTGGGCAATCAGTGCAGTTGCAAAAGGTGACTCAAAGGAGATGGGATGTTTATCTCTGATGGGAAGAGAAAAAGGGAAAAGGGATTTTGACAACAGAGGACGGAGAGATTTTAAAAGCCTTCCTGAATAGCAAATTCACTCTTTCATTTTCTCTGTGTCTTCATCAGATACCTGAGAGCCTGATAACCTTGAGATGGTGAATGTCCTGCTCCCTCTGGTGCTGCCGAGCCCGGCAAACTTGGTGGCCTCTTATGAATCCCTTAATATCAGGTCTCAGTTGAAGGTGATTAAGGCAATGCAGATTTATGTGGTGGGAGAAGGTAATGAAGGCAGCAATATGTGCTACTGCATCAGGGATGGATTCCTGCAAAGCAGCTTTGGAGAAGCCAGAGCAAGCTGGTGCCAGTGGTTATTGATTTGGGGATAGGATATCTCAAGGGCAGGGCTTGTTGTGTGGGAACTGCAGTGGGATGAGAAATGCACTGTCCAGCCCTGACAAAATGGGCTTACCTAGAGAGGTCAGCATACTCTAACAAGTTTTTTGCTACTTCATATGAGTCTCTGTGGTGCTATCTCCTGTAGTCCTTTAATTGTGTGTAATACTAATTTCCCTTTCTAAAATAAATGATGGTCTTACTGAGATGCCCTCTCTAACTGAGCAGGTCATCTGTTACCCCAGGACTGACATCTCAGCCTGTCCACACCTTCCACACTTACACATCCACAGACTCACCCAGGCCACTGGGAGTCACACAAGATTTATGTGAGAACTTACACATAAGTGGTCATTGTGTAGGAGACCTTGATTACTTGGGTCTCTTTCTCCTTAAGGTTAAATTTAATCTGGCCAGTTGAAGACAGAATCAATGGAAAATAGACTTCACAATCTCTCACTGTTTTGTACATACATGGTTTTCAAAGCCAGTTATTACCAGTGACCAGGAGAAGCCACACTGCAGTGAGTGGTGCTTTGTGAATGAAAGAGAAGCAGTGCAGGACTGACTCCAGCAGGCTGCCAGAGCCCCTTTTCAAGGATCTGTGGAGATGCTGGAATAGAGGATCCCCTGTACCTGGGGTGTTCCACGGGCTCTGACATGCCCTGAAGACTGGCTTTGCTGTGGGGAGATGGGTGCTGGGTGCTGGGTGCATGGGCTCTGTCACAGAGGGGCTCAGAACCAGGAACTGCACTGAGGGGAAAGTTGATGAAAGTGCTCAAGAGACTCAGACACCAAAGTCCTCTTTGTTGCAGTTTGTCCTGCTTAGCTGAGCAAAAGCTTTCTCTCTTAGAAAAGAAGCTGTTCATGTACCTGGTGTCTTAATGCAAAGCCATTTCTCTAAGGTCCAGGTGGCTGACAGGAGATAAAAATGGACCTGATAAACACATGAAAGGCCTGGATCTTAGAGAAATGGCTTTTCAAGGAAGACAGACAATTGATTTTTTATTAACTTGTAAGACCAACAGCAGATCATTTCCAGCATTGCTACTGAGCTGCAGGTAGAGAAACTTTCATGCTGAAGAACTGAGCAATATGGTTTAGTGAGGTCTTAGGGTTCCACAATCATAGACTTAGGCAAGGCATGGAAAAAAACCCAGTTTTGGCCAGTTTGTCCAGTTTTCTTGGAACAGAAAGAATGTAATGTTAATGGCTGGTAATAAGTCCGCAGCTGAAGGAGATGGTGGAAGAGAGTGTTCATGAAGAGCGCAGCAAATTCATCCCCCTTGGCTTTACAGAAAGGATAAAGTATCAGTAAGATGAGCTTCCAAACTGCAAGCTCACAGTTTTTCCCACCGTCGGTGTTATGATACTACAGCTCCCAGAGCATGTGGAGGTTTGGGTGAGGGATTTCAAAAGCAAGGCTGGATATCGCCGTGCCCCCAGAGCACAGGAGGCACAAAGCTCCTGCTGCAGGTGCTGGATGAGTGTGTCAAGGTCTTCTGGCTATCCCTCTGCAGGCAGCTGCTTTGTTTGCTTACAGATGCTCAAAAGAAGGTATTTTTATACAAAGTAAATAGGACTGTGTTTCTTGATGGGCTGTGAGGGCAAGTGTATTTTTTCTGTTATTGACCTGGAGCTGCAGCTCTGGGGGAGACCTGGGCTGTGCTGGGCTCCACACTTGTTGGGAGGGGAGTTTTCACTCAGCCTGGAATGAGAAAATGAGTGGCTTCAGGTAGAGGAGGACAATGAAGTGGTGGACAGCTTCACATGCTGTGGTCTGACTGTATCAGTGATTTTCCTTACACCATATTCTTGCACTCCCTATCCAGTGAATAAAAAAGTGGAGGATTTGGATGACATTTAAGCCAGCAGTTAAACCACCCACTCATAAAACCAGCCCGTATTTCCTTGGGACTTGTCACTGTAGTGCCCTGATAATTTAATTTATCATCCTTAAAGTGTAAATAAAGGTAATACAGCAAGCATAACGTAACATGACAGAAGTAGGAAATAGGGCAAAATAGATCATATTAATCCCAGCTCATGTGATCCTTCTGCGCCATGAGTCACATGGACAGTAATGGTTCATTAATTGTGTGGAGAGAGATGGCCAACAGACACATTCATGTCCTGGCAGTCCCTTTGTTTGGACAAGGAGTTTTGGGAATATATATGATTACTAAGTAAAATCACAGTTAGCTAGAAACGTTAGTGCTATTGGAATTGAGGCCTTCTTCCACTAAAAACGATGCAGGAAATAGGCCTACTTGCATGGTAGTAATGAGCAATTTAGCAACATTGTGTGTGAATTAATGTGCTTTTGCTACTCCTTAACAGATGCCCATCCCACCCTTCTCCATGTCTGGAGACTTACCCAGGCCTCAGCCTGTGGTCCATGGCTGGTCTCCCTCCAAGAGGTCAGCCAAAGGCAACTGTCAGAAGTGAGACTGACAGCTTGTGGGAAGGTTAAGTCTGTGAGCCTGGAAACCATAACCAAACCCCTGGGCACGTAGAAGCATCTGGCAAATCAAACCAGCTTGATCACTGCTGCCGCAAATTGAAATAGCCACGCAGGTAGGCGCAGGAACGATTGTTAACCACAGCTGTTGGTGGTGATTTGATGCTGCCAAGGCTCTGTTGCTCAGATTTTTGTCCTCCTGTGCTATCTGTACGTTGGCCACACTTGCTTGAGGCTGCAAATATTGTGAAATGGAGCCTAGACTGGTTTATAATGTGCTTCCTCCTCCTTTTTCTCTGCCTTTTCCTCAGTGCCTTTTCCTGATTTGGCTAGCTATGTGAAGTTAGTTATTCTATAGAAAAGTTATTTTATAAAGTATGTTGTAAAGTAAATAAATAATTTTTAAGTTATGTATATATAAAAAGATGTACTTTATAAATTTATATTTCAGGGCAGTCCTGTAGCAACATTCCATTACTTATAGAGGATCTACAGGAAATATGTGGAGGTACTTTTTATCAGGCAGTGTAGTGACAGGACAAAGGAGAATAGCATTAAACTGAAAGAGGGCAGGTTTGGCTTAGATAGTAGGAGGAAATACTTTGCTTGAGGTTGGTGAGGCACTGGAACAGGTTGTCCAGAGAAGTTGTGGATGCCCCATCCCTGGGAGCATTCAAGGCCACCCTGGATGGGGCTCTGAGAAACCTGGTCTAGTGGAAGGTGTCCCTGCCCACGGCAGGAGGGTTGGAACTGGATGAACTTTAAGGCCCATTCCAACCCAAACCATTCTGTGATTCTACTCAACAGAAATTCCTAAGAACTTGGCATTTTTTAACCCTTCTTTCCCACCCCCTCCCCCTCTTCATTGCCCAGTGCTGTTTGTGGGGTCTCTCTTGTGGGTTTTCCCGCTGTATGGGTTTTCCTGGCTGTCATTAACTTAGTTGTCCAGGCTTCTTCTATCTATGGCAAGATGTAAACCTGCCAAAATGTAAATGCCTTGAATTAATATGAGAATACAGTATGTATGGATTTTAAGGTATTTCCTTTGACACACATACACAAATATATACACTTTGGAGTTGATAAGGTGATAATCTCACAGAATAGACTGAAACACAGCTACCGTCTTGGAGAAGGACATATCTTCCTAGAGCTCATTTTTTGGTTAAAAACAACAAAAAAATCACACCTCAAACAAACCTCACATTTTGTCTTTCCTGTCACTCTGTACCTTTTCTGAAACCACTGTTAGAAATATGTTTTGGTTTTCCCGGTAAGGTTAAGTGATATAATAAATCGTGATTTATAACACAGCAAGGTTTTCTTTATCTTAAATTTAAATACAATTAATAACAAATGCTAGTATCTGGTCTAAGTTAGCATTTACAGGAATGGGTGTTAGCTACCACGGACTGACATATGACCAGCCCTCTCAGTGTGACTGCATCCACCTCAGCAAAAGAATTTTGCTCTTGGAAATAACAGGTTTTGAAATAAACTAAATAGGAAGCACAGGCCTGAGAAGGTGGGCAAAGATGATGTGCTTGGGAACCAGCTCTTGAAGCTCTGTGCTCTGGGAAGATCTCAAAATGGCCCAAGGGAGTGCTTTTAAACATATGAACAGCAAAATTTACTTTTGGAAGAGGCACCTCTTAGAAAATATTCATGGATCTTTTCCTTATTACTCTTTCCCCTTCTCTTTTTTTTTATGCCAAAAAACAAAACAAAACAAAACAACCCAACACCCATAGTTTTTTTTAAAATGTCAGTTTTAAAGTATCAGACATAAAGTTTTAAGCTGTACTCCCTGCAGACTCTTAGGAAATAGCTTTCAAGGTCAGCAAATCAGAAAACAACTCCACTTCTCATAATGAAGCTTTTATGCCTGCCTTTCAGATTTAGAAATTGCCCTCCATGTGTCTGGGATTTGTGGGCTAAAGCTTGATGGCTGCTGTTCCAGAGGACAAACAACCTCTTACAAAAAAACCCCAAACCCTACAGAGTGTGGCACTGCCTGTCAGTCACCTGTAATTTCCTTTGTTGGCAACCTAAAAAGATAAGAGCAGAGCAGCCTCAGCCCAGCAACTGTTCCCAAGCAAAGGACCCTGAGAAAGCTGGGTGATGGGAGGAGGTTTGTTGTGACTAATGCAAACTGATAGTCCTTGCAAGGGGATGGCAGCGCCTGGGGGCCCTTCGCCTCCTGTTGTTTCACGGAAGCCTGTGGAAAGCAGCCTGGGTCAGGAGGAGCTCTTAGTATTCCCTCTCTGGAAGAGCAAATGTGTGCTGGCATTAATGAGCATGGAAAAATTCCGTGATCGAGTTCCTGCATATTTCAAAGGCATAAATCAGGGTTTACAATAATGTTTTCTATTTTTTTTTCTATTTTCTTTTTGAATTTAAGAGAGTTAAATAACAAACATGCAGACAGAAGAGATTTGTATTAGGACATACAGGGAGATTTAATTGACACTGCTTGCTAAAAGAGGCTGAAATAGGGGAAACTTCCCTCTTGTTGCATGTGTTGTATTTTTTAAGGTGGTTATTTGTTTATCACCAGCTGCCGTATTTCCCTAGCTTTTCCTCTGACTGGCCCTTGATATCCTTGATATATTTCTGACACATTTTTCCTTCTCTCTTTACATTGTTTCTCAAAAAGAGCCTATAATGCCATAAACAGACCCTTACCAATTGTATTACCTTCTTCTGAATTAGCAACCTCTTCATCAGATGCTGCCCACAGTTTCCAGGCTCTTTGTCCTGCTTTGTTTTGAATGCCTGAGACTGCCAGCTGGGAAGAGAAGACAGAGCTTTCCCTTTGCTTTCTCCCCTGCCCACTCCTTCTTCTCCGGCTGTCAGATGTCAGATGTGATTATGCTGTCCCAAGGAGGGGATCCTTGCTCTGGCACCACGAGAACCCCTGTGACTGGTGACGGTGTGGAGGTGGTGGGAAGCAGGATCAGCCGGACTCGAGCACGAGCAGTGACGTAGCCAGGTTTTACACACCCAGAGCCCTGGCCAGGCTCAGAGTTTAATCTGCAAATGATGGCGGTAAGAGGATGATAATAACAATAATATGTCACTGTGGGTGATGCCATTCCTGCTGGGAGCAGTCAGGAAGCTGGCGGCGCTTCTTGAAGGCGGGAGTGACCTCAGGTTCCCTTCTGCATCAGGATGCTTTGATGGCAGTGCAAAGCTGACCTTTCATCAGCCTGCCAGCATAACTTAGAGAAAAAAAGGATGTGTGAGCTTAAGGAAGAAGAGGAGGAAGCGGCAGAGAATGTTTTGTCCTCCTTTTAATAAAGCTTTGCAGGAATAATTATGAATAAGAACAGTTAATAAGAACATGGTACACGGCCCGGGCTTTTTCATCAGAGTGGGACAACTATAGGGTGCTGAACTACAGGGTCTCTGTCGTGCTTCTATAACAAATTGGTAATAAACATGCAGGCACCTAGAGAAAACTTTTATGAAGCCCTTATAGGAAACCCACCACCAATTAAAGTCCCAGCATGATGGACACCAAGTCCTTGTGCAAAAAGGGGAATTGTGGTCCAAGCACTTTCCCACTGTGCGGAAAGCATCTGGATGGGGAAAGGTAAGTGGGTACAGCAGGTTATCGCCAGCTCGAGTTTAGTGCCTGGATGGCAAATGGGATGTCCTGGCTGTAGCTGGGGTGTTTAACACTCCCTAGGGCTTGGCAGCAATTGGGAGCAGCCTGTGAAAAGGAGCATTGGAGAAGAGGGAGGTGTGAAACCCCGTGTCCTTGTGCTGCTGTTCTGCCAGGGAACACGGGTTGCTGCTGCTTTTGCATTCGCCACTACTTCTGCTCAAGAATATACCTATGAATGATGGGGTCTGGGAGTTCAGGCCATGCTGAAATGGCTGAAATGGCTCTTAAATTGAGGAGTTTGAATTTAGTCATCTAAATGCATTTATTTGAATGCACATAAGAAGCCAATATAAATAAAATCTGCAGCCAAAATGGTGGCTGTTTGGAAAATGTTATAGAAAACCAACATCAACTATCCAATAAATCAAACCAGCATCTCTTCATACCCACAGTTCCTTCAAAAAATAGCTTAGTTTAAAAAAAAAAGTTGCTTTCACAAGTTTTGATAAAATTGGTGAAAGAGGGAGGTACTGACTGCTTTTGGAAACAGATCTGCATGGATATAGCAAAATGTAATTTCAGTGCATAATGATGATTTACATCCTTTGTCATGTTCTGACTACCACTGCTGTTCAGAATTCTCTCTTGTTTTGTGTGAAGTGAGCAACCCCAAACCCCACAGGCCTTCATCTCTGCAAGAGAAGCCGAGTTGATGATATGGAAAGCCTGAAGTGACAGAATAATGGAATCATAATATGTGATTAGAGGATGGCTAGTCTAGGAGACAAATGTACAGACGGAATAGCCAAACTTAGAATTATTTGTGTATGTAAAAAGATGACTTCTTTAGACATCTTAGAAAAATCATTCATCAGTTATAATTACTGAACAGGTCTAGCTAATGCTCGGCTTTGTTTTAAAATAGCCTACTATATAAGTGACCACATTGAAAGCAAATCTTTATAAATAATTGGAAAAAAAAGGTTGTAGATTAAAGGGTTTGGGCTAGAGAAAGGTATATAGCTGATTAGTTCAATGTTTAAAACACAAGAATAGCAATACTTATTTTATATAAATGTTTTTAAAATCTTTCTTTGGTAAATGGCTGCAGAGACAAGCAGTGCTATTCAGAAATGTGCATCTGAAATTGTCAGTGAAAAGTTGGTGTCTTAGGACAAAAAAAAAGAGAGAGAGCCCGAAATTTAGAGACTGAGATAAAGAGAAGATCTGGCAAAACTGCCATGGTACTGCTGTTATGGCAGACTCATCACTCTGTGATGAATCACTGGCTTCCTATATTTTCTTTCTAGAAAAGTTTCACCATGTGTTTTTGAATCACATATACTAGGTTTTTTTGGTGCTTTTTGAAAAGATATGTAATTTGGTATTTGCTAGAAAGTATTTAGCAGGTGTATATCAAAAGATAAGATTGTTTTGGTAAGACTGTATACATTACAAATGCTAAAAATAAAAGTAATTCAAGTTGATCAAATTATAGAATTTTTGTTACCATACTGTAAATGTCACTGTGACAGAGCAACAAATTCCAAAATACTGAGCCATAGACATCTGTTAGTTTCTCAACTGCTACCATTATTTTGCTGCAGTGAATATGAGTCTCATTTTTCTGTACCATTTTTAGGTGGTTTTTGCGCCATATGGGCGTCTTTTGATACTTGGAAAGAACTTAAAATAGAGTTACTTTGATGCACAAAATGATATTGAATGTATTCTTTGTTCTCCTTTTATTTCTAATTCGCATGGAGTGTGATCCATGCATGCAGAAGGAGGACAGAAAACGGGCAGTGCTTTGTTTATTCTATATAAGGCATTGGCTTCTGTTGTACTTTGTACACTTACGAAATTGTTTAGGATCTCCCTTCAATTGTTTGCAAACAGCAGTTCCAAAAAATGATTAAGAATCTCTGCCACTCTGGCAGAAGGGTGAGTAGGACTTTATCCAAACTGTACTGCCCTGAGGAGTGTTCCTCCTTCTCTTGGCATCTCCAGTGCCCAGCAGCACACCAGCACTAGTTTAAATAATGTTAATTCTCCTCATGCTGGGAAGTGATGAGTACAAAAGCTCCTCTTTCCTGATGGGTAGAAAATATTAAGATAATGTGCTCCAAGACAGATCCTGGGCTGATTTTAGTAGGCACATTTACATCAGCTGAGCTCTTCCTTCTTGTCCTCATCAATTAGCTCTTGTGGAAATATCCTACCATGAAGACAGACGGCTGGTTGATTCTCTGCTGAGAGAATGGGGTGAAGGAGAGAAGGGTCTTGACCCCTGAGGTGTTCTCTGTGCCCCTACTCAGTTTGGTGTCAGCCCATGTGAATGAGGGGCATCAAATTTTGGGGACCCACTGGTCATCCAGCTCTTTTGAGGAGGTCAGACCAGCAGCGTGGTGGACACGGATGCCAGGCACTCGTCCTGCCAGGGCCAGAGGGGAGGGCTGGGACTCTTGCACACAGCGGTGCCTGTCTCATGGCACACAGGTCAGGCTCATGGCTGGGTTGTTGTGATTAGTGGGCCATGAGCCAAACCTTCTAATAGTTGTTAAATTACAGTGTTTAATTTGTAAAATATTGGTAACATCCAGAAGTGACTGAAAGGTCAATTTTTCTTCTCTTCTAACGAGTCTTTTTTCTCAAATCTATAATGTTGAATTCTCAGAAACACATTTTCTCCTATATTCCAAGCCTAACTAGAGAGCATTGGCTTATTTTTTTCACACAGAAATGTGCACATTAGAATGCTAATCTAATACACTCAGTTCATCAACAATTTCCAGTTGTCTGATTCATATGATGGAATCAGATTCCACTGGAGTAAGTGAACTGCAAAGCATAGCCTTTTTCCTACAATATGTATCTCCAGGCATTAGAAATGTCCTGATACTGGGGGAGAAGCCAAGCATGTTTTTGCTCAACTGACAAGCTTGGGAAGTCAAGAGACAACTTAATTGAACAATTGATTCATCGACTGGATGAAGTCTTAAGTTACATGAATGACAAAACTATCAATTATTTTTGTAAAAACACATGGTATTTCTTGCAGCAGAGGCAGCATGTAGTAATTAGGGGTTGGGTTTTCTTGCTTTCGCAGCTCAAGAGAAGGACTAGTCTCCAATTCCAACTGACACAGCATAAATGAAGTGTACTTTCTCATAATGTAACTTTAGAAATCTTTTGTGTCTTACATGTCACTTTATATTTTTCATGGGTTGTAAAGAACACTTGGCAAAGAATAGCTGTCTCACTCCAGACAAAAAAAAAATAATTCTTATTCTTCCTCTCCATCTCCCCTTTCCTTCTCAAAATTATTTTTCTTCTTTGCTTGGTCTTCTCTGTGGTTGACAGGCAGGACCCTGGTGAACAGACCAGGTAAGTCCCCAGCAGAGGTATCAGCAGCAGCTGAAGCTCAGCAATGGGTTATTCCAAGAGTGATGCCTCCTGGGTTCCTGTGTGCTGGGTTCCTATGTGCTGCCTTGAAAAACAAGACTCCCAGTCTGCAGGAAAACCCAGGAAATGAAGGACTGGGAAAGTAGTGAGAGGGAGATTGGAAGAGTGATGTGTCCTCTCAGTTCTGCCTCTGACCCTCTGAGCTTCTGCCAGATACTGCAAAGCTCTATCCCTCATGTGGGTTTACTTGTCTCTAGTGCTGCTTCTGGCAGCTCGAGCAGTGCAACACCAGAGCTGAGTCCTCAGCAAAATGAGAACTTGTCTTCCAGTCCACAGGTTTCTCTTTATCTGCATAAACTTATCTGCTCAGTGCTACCTCTAATTATTTCTAAGGGTGAATAGAAACCCTAGGCCTTTATTCTACCTGTCTTCTGATTAATTCTGTATGAGGGCCCGCCCACAGGTCTATAGGTTTATATCCCCTTGCAATTTCCCAGTGCTGACTTCAGGCTCCACAGAGTAAATACTACTGCAAATAAACCTTTCAGACCCCTTGTCAATATTCTTTGAGCTCTCTGTGGACAGCAAGTTAAAAAACCCACACGTGCTCAGTGAGGTCTTGGGCTTGTTAATGTTATGAGCCCTGTGGTAAAGGAAATTCCAACATTTTTCTCTTTAAATCCTGCCATAAATACAGGGAGAGCTGTCTCACGTCTCTCTGTGAACTCTGGATGCTGGTGATAATATCTAAACAGAAGCATTTGCTAGTTCATGCACATAAATGAGACAGATTGGAAAAGTATTTTTTTATGAAAAGGAAAAATCCTGAAATTTTGAGCAACATCCCCATCTCCTTCCTGGCCTTATGCTCTTCTCAGTTTCAAAATTTTACCAGTTGTAGTGGGTTGACCATGGCTGGACAGCATGTGCCCACCACGGCCACTCCTTCACTCCCCTCCTCAGCTGGGCAAGGGAGAGAAAATGAAAATGTCAAGCTAAGGACAGGGAGAGATCACTCACCAACCACTGAAATGGGCAAAACACTTAACATGGGGAAATCAATTTAATTTATTACCAATGAGATCAGGGTAGGAAACAGAAATAAAACCAAATCTTAAAACACCTTGACCCCTTCTTGACAGGCTTTTCTTAGAAGACCTCTATAGTCTCTCCCCCAGTGTTGCAGGGGGATGGGGAATGGAGGTTACAGACACAATTCATCCCACACTGTCCCTGCTGCTCCTCAGGGAGGACTTCTCATACTCTTCCTCTGCTAGAGTGTGGGGTCCTTCCCCTAGGAGACAGTCCTTCATCGATTTCTGGAGCATGAGTCCTTCCCATGGGGTGACAAGTCCCCCGAGCAAAACTGTTTCAGAGTGGTCTGCTGTCTTCACGGGGCCACAGGTCCTGCCAGTAACCTGCTCCAGAGTGGGCTTCCCACAGGGTCACACCTCCTGCATCCACCTGCTCCACTGTGGGATCTTTCATGAGCTGCAGGAAGATGTCTGCTCCACTGTGGTCCTCCATGGCCTGCAGGGGCACAGCTGCTTCACCATGGGCTGCACCATGGGCTGCAGAGGAATCTCAGCTCTGGTGCCTGGAGCACCTCCTCCCCCTCCTTCTGCACTGACCTTGGTGTCTGCAGAGCTGTTTCTCTCACATGTTCTCACTCTTCTCTTGCTGCAACTGCTTCTGTGAAATAGCATTTCCTCACCTTCAATCTGTTCCCCAGTGGTGCTAACACAGTTGCTGGGGGGCTCAAGCTTGGCTAGCAGCAGATCTGTCCTGGAGCCAGCTGCTGTTGGCTCTGTTGGACATCAGGAAAGCTTCTGGCAGCTTTTCACAGAAGCCATCTCCGTGGCTCCCCACCTACCAAAACCTTGCCATGGAAACCCAATATACCAGTTACCATGGACTTGGGAAATTGACAGGCAGACCAAAGACAGCACCACAACTTTAGCAGTTTATTTTTAAGGAAGTGGTGAGAATTGGGATGCAGAGATTATGCACACAAACAGTGAAGGCTACTAACCAGTGGAACATCACTAGGATCCCAGTATACTCTTATATTTACAAGAAAATGGAGAGAATAACAGTGAAAATGTTCACAAAAAATATAAAACTATCCAGAATATTCTAAAAGAATTGATTGTGAAGAGCCACAGGCCTCACAGTAACATGTCAAGAAAGGCAGATGATATTCAGTGTTGACAAGGGCAAAACATGCACATGGGGAAAAGGAAGTTCAGTTGCATCCATGCATCAAATTTGCATACTCTACTAGAAAGAGATTTTTTGGAAGCTGCTGCGATCTTGCAGAGTGTCAGCTCAGGACTCAGTGGTGATACAAAAGTTATGCAGATTATCAAGGGTCTTGGAAGCACTATTGAGAGACAAGTTTGTTTTCATTGCTATTATTGCTAAGCTGCAGAATTCTGTTTTATAGTGCTGGGGATGCAAATAAAGTGCAGGACATTTGTGCATTCTGAAGCTTAGGAGCTCTGAGGAGAGAGAACCTGTCCTAGGTTACAATATAGATGTATTTAAGTATTCTATTACCACCAGCTGTGGGCCATTAGCTGTTATCTCCTGCTATGACCCACCCCCGATAACAGACACTGGGCCAGCAAGAAACTACTGCATGACTCATGGGCTTATCTCATCCTATTGTGAGATGCTCCGCCCAGGAGGGAGGAGCCAAGCATTCCCACCTGGATATAACCTGGCCTTGGAACTGCCTAAGGCAGCTGTGTCTACTGAGTTTCCAGAGGACAAGAGCTACTACTGGACCTTCAGCTGGAAACCAGGCCTTCCATAGGATCACTGCTTCAACTGAACTACTTCATTTGGACTGCTACCACCACCCTAACAGGGTGCCAGGTTGTATCTGATTTTGTCAATGCTTTTCCTTGTATTATTACACTTATTTTTAATTTTTAATCCTGACTTGCGATCTCTCACTGGTTTGTTTTCAAACCAATACAGAACCAAAGTAAAGTCCTTTGAAATGTTATTAGAAATCTGATTTTGTACCCACATTAACTCTGAAATCTCCAGATTAAATACCAATTTATTTCAATGTTTGGGGAAATTTTATTACAGGAAAAAATGTCTCTTTTGGGATAAAGAGGTAGGGGTTTTTAGTGTCTGAAGTGGATAACAATCGTTCTCAAGACAGATTGCAGCCTTCTTTAAAAGAGAAAAGAAAAGGAAAAGGGGGAATTTAAACACTTGAGCCCAGTTGTAAAACCGTTTTGGTTTTTGCTCATCTTACTGGCATCTGTGGGAGTTCTGCTTCAGCCTCAAAATCAATAAGCCAGTGGGATTAAGAAATACATACAGTATTTGGCATTTTAATTATTGGTAAGAAGTTATGAGACATGAGCATAATGCATAAATAAGTGAAATCTGAATACAGGGTATCCTCCTTGTTGTTTGTCAGAGTCGGTCTGACAGCAAAATATGAACTGAGACAGTCTTTCCACATTTTTTAAAGAAACATATTAAGTGTTCCTTGAGCTGATTAAACTGGTTTCCTTTTAGATGTACAGCTTGTGAGCTAAAAGTCTGTATTTACATTATAGAGTTGCTAGCCCTAGACATTCAAAATGCATGAATCAGAACATTTAAATGTTGATATTTCGAAATAGACTACAGTCCTGGATTTCTTTTGTCTTTCTGGATTTTGAGTTTGAAAATACCATATTTTCTGTCTTTTCTTTGTAACCACANTTTTTTTTTTTTTTTTTTTTCCCAAGGGGGGCTTTTTTTTTTTTTTTTTTTTTTTTTTTTTTTTTTTTTTTTTTTTGCCTCCTATAAAAATGCAATTGAGAGGCTTCAGGAGTTAAGTCTGACTGCCTGGTCCTAGCAGATATGAATGAAATAGCTGTGAATATGAAATACCCCAACACTTGCAATAGGAAAATGAGAGCTGACAGCTGGATGGTTGACATATAGTCAGTGTAAAAAGAAGGCAGGAGTCCAAAGCCTAGGAGGCTGATGTGGGGTTTGACAGCTGGACTTCTCCAGCCATCTCCAGGCAAGGCTCAGGTAGCTCTCAACAACAAGGTGCTAATTGCTGCATCAGTGGCCATGACACCAACATGCTCCTTAGCTGTTCTCCTACAAACTTCTCCTATAAGTTCATATTTAACTCCAGAAAAATGTGCCTACAATAGTAATTAAAGATGAGGATTTGTATCCTCAGGTGTCAATCTCTTCACTCTCGTGACCAGTGACAGAGCTTGAGGAAAGGGCATGAAGCTGAGCTTGGGGAGGATTGGATTAGACATCAGAAAAGGTTCTTCACCAGAGGGTGGTTAGGCACTGGAACAGGCTCCCCAGGGAAGTGGTCACATCACCTGTATGAATTCAAGAAGTGTTTGGACAGTGCTCTCAGGCACATGGTGTGACTCTTGGGGTGTCCTGTGTGGGGCCAGGAGTTGGACTCGATGATCCTGATGGGTCCCTTCCAACTCAGCATATTTTGTGATTCTATATGCTGTGGTTTTTTCAACCTGTGCAGTCAGGAGAAAGCCATGTTTTATATTTCAATATGGGTGGACATTTTTAGAGAGATAAGTGCACTTAAGTACAAATTAATGGTAGAAATGCATCCAGAGAATGTTTCACTTCATCCAGAAAAAGGTGTTTTGAATTCTTGGAATGAGATGCCTGATGGAGAATCCTCTCTCTTCTCCTTTGTGTCTGTGGAAGGATGACTGATACCTCACTCGGCCTCAACTGCTTGGGCTATGGTGTTGCAGGCAGCTGACCAGACCTTGAGAGGTTAGGTACTGCATTTCTCCCTAATTCCTCATGCTTTCCCTCAAGCCTAAAATAAAGTTTGTCCCACTCTTCTCACGTTTTTTGGGACTCACAGATAAGCACATTGTGGTTTTTGGAATTAGCTGGAGAAGGAGCTCCCACTCCTGTTGAATTGCTCCTGCTAGCTTCCAGAAAGCCAGTAACAGACTTCTGTAGGAAGCTGGCAGTGTGCACTGGGAAATCAATCTGATATTGATTTACTTTCCCAAAAAGCATTCTCTATTCCTTTTTGTTTGGTGGGTTTTAGCTTTGGGTTATTTCAAGAGAGCTATGAAAATCCCATTTTATGATCCTGCCTGCCCCACACGAGCCAACGTTCCTGAGCACTGAAGTGACCTGAAGCTCTGATCCCACTGCTCTAAAGCAGGAGCATGTTTATGTGCTGCCCAACTCAGATTGTTAATTTGGCTCAGCAACACATCTTTCAAAGCCTGGCAATACCAGGATTTTGATTCCTTGTGGATGTTTGGTGTTTAACCATTTGTGTCCCCGAGTGTGTTGTTTGAACAAGAACTGCACATTTTATTCCAGGACAGTTGTAAAGAGACTGAGCTGGGTTTGGCTGAGGTAGAGTTAACTTTGGTCACAGTAGCTTTTATTTAGTAGCTTTGTTTTAGATTAGTGTTGATAACACAGGGATGTTTTTGTTATTGCTGAGCAGGGCTTACACAGAGTCAAGGTCTTTTCTGCTCCTCACCCCCTCCCAGCAGCAAGGAGACTGGGGGTGCACAAGGAGCTGGGAGGGGGCACAGCCAGAACAGCTGACCCCAACTGACCAGAGTGATGTTCCACACCATATGGCATCATGCTCAGCATAGAGAGATGGGGGAAGAAGGAAGGGAAGAGAGTACTGGGAGTGATGGTATCTGTCTTCCCACTGTTATGTGTGATGGAGCTCTGCTTTCCTGGAGGTGGTTGAACACCTGCCTGCCTGTGGGAAGACGTAAATTAATTCCTTGTTTCGCTTTGCTTGTGTGCGAGGCTTTTGCTTTACCTATTAAACTGTCTATCTCAACCCACAAGATATTTGCTACTTCTTCTCTTCTGATCCTCTCCTTGATCCCACTGGTGGAGGTGTGAACAAGTGGCAGTGTGAGGCTTAGTTGCTGGCTGGGGTTAAACAACAATGGTAGTAACATGCCACATTTTGTGGGAAGATCATGCCTGTGATCTGGGGTACAAAAAGGCTCCCCCACTGGGCATGCAGCACTGCCCAATTATGAGATGGATTTATTCAGATTTCTGCCTCTGTTTGTCTATCCCTTACACTTACCACTTAAATACACCCACTTCCAGAAAGTAATGCATCAACAGATTGAAACCTCACAGCATCCTACGTAACAATCCTTGTCAGAAAGTACCAAATATCACATTAAGTCAAAACTGCTGCAAGAATAACACTACCGTTACGTACAGAAAAATTTTGGCTAACATGTGTATTCTCCATTTTTGGGAGCAGCGTCATGAGAGCTATATTGATGACAACTGCCAGACTTCAGCTTGGAGTGATTGAGATTTTTTATCTTCAGCATCTGTTCCTCTTTCTTCCTAAGCAGTACTTTCATTCAAAGTAAGACACACAGATCTGAAATATTTTACTAAGTAGCTTGATTTTTGCATTATATAGGAGGAATATAGAAAGAAAATGTTCAGAAGCTGAACAACTTAGAGGAAAGTAAAATTCTCAGATCACAAGCCCAGAATAAATGTTGATCAATGGTTTGCAAGATTTCTTTATCAGAGACTCTGTCACAAGGTACAGAAGAGATAGTAAAAGTGACCTTTCAACAAGAACCTCCTGCTTACTGGACCTGCTCAAAAGCATCATCAAAAGACAGAGCTTTTTAACCTATCTTTAGCACGGGCCTGCTTATGAGGATGTATCTAACCCATCTTTCATCTTGGACTGGTCACGACTTTTCTGAAACTTACTCTGTTTGAGTACTCATTCCAGTGAATTTAAAGCAGTCTCATCTGAAATGTGTGAACATTATTGAGTTTAGACATTAAAAACATTTTTTTCCATGCAGACTTTCTGCACAGCCTGCCAACTGAAGTAGGGGAATTTGTGTCCCTGGGGAGGTTTGGGACCAGGCTGAGCAGACGCCCTGGAAGCAGTGTAGGTGCTGCCGGTGCAGTGTGGTTGTAGCTGTGAGAAATGGGTAGGAGCCTCCTAAGCTCACCAGAGAGATCCTTTGCAAACTGGTTTTCTGTGAGACACCCTGATGGCATCACTTTGATGAGCTTAGAGATAGTAGCTTTCAGCTGAACCTGTCCTGGGTTCCCAGCACTAATCGCCGTGTTTGTAAGTGGGAGCTGAGGGTAAAGGCACCTGTGCTGGCTGGAAGTCTAATTATGTTCCATCCTAGAGTGATTTGCAGGAGAGTTCAAACTACAAAACTCATAATTCTTTGCGACAATACCATCTGCCATGGGTGAACCATATAATCAGGGAGAATTCACTTAGGACCCAGTTGTTTCTATGGCTAGAATTAAAATTTTCTATTTTATTCATATAGCAGTTCTTTTATTTACTTCACACCAATACATATGGCTTCTATAATAATTAAATGTGTAGAGAGATTGTAGTTTTTGAGATGATACTGAAGAGCTTTCTAAGTTATGTTCAGATTGATTAGCTGTCACTCATTTAGGAGGAGATCAAATAGATGGTAACTTAAATGTAAATATATGCTTGATGAAATGGTCAAAATTATAAGGATTTTTAGATTCCTCTGGTCTTAGGATGTCAATTACTGTCCATACAATCAAGAGGAATGATTTTATAAGTCTTAAATGGACTGAAAACGTATGTAGCTGTTGCAAAGTGGTTCTTTGCAATTTTTGCCTTCGTGGGAAACAATTTGCTAAATATCATATTTAAAATGGGCTGATAGCCTTTCTCTCTTCTGCTAGCAGCATGAGCTATGTGCTTCCTTCCTGCTGAATACATATGTGACATGGTTTTTGCATATCTCATTTTAAATGGTGTCAGAACCATATAACTCAGAGACACCAGAATAGAGCCTGTACTCTAACACTTGTGTAGTCATTGGCAGGACTACTCAAACCTATTCAGGTATATTTAAAAATACAGAATGTAGAATATATCATTTGGTCTTAGAATGCTGAACTTGGGCTTTTTTTTTTTTTTTGGCATGATAAACTTAGTCCAAGTACTTACAGTGTTATTATAGACTCTAAAGCTTTTATTGTTAATTTGCAGATCTCTTAGGATTCGTTTTTCATAGCTAAATGCAGACTTGCTATGAGAGGAAGAGACCGTGTCCAATCACATCATCCAGATCAGCTGATGATCCAATTTCTCATCTCAGTAATGGGAATGCCACTTCTCTGGAGTCCTTAATAGACTTGAGATGAAAAATTGGCTTAACAGAGCTGCCTGTGGTTTGTTCATTTTCCTGAACAGTGCTACACTGTGCCTGACCCTCAGGATGCCTTGAAGTTAACAAAGAGTATCAATGAAGTAATGATAATTGAAATAGTGATTTAAATTCACTAATTATTCCCAGTACTAGATAGCTATTTTGCTGAAAATATGCAAACCAGAGTGCAACCAGACAGTGCCAATTATTTTTTTCCTTCCTACTACAGCTGTCTTGATGCTGATGCAACTCTGCGCAATGATGACTCTGAACAAGCAGAACCAACAGCCAGAACTTAGAAGCAGTGCACTTACAGCTCTGGTGTGGATATTGTGTCATCCTGCAGGGCCTCAGCTGGAAGATACTCTTCATGTTCCTTCTATGCCTGCAGAAATATGGAATTCAAATCAAGCCAAGTCCTCAAATGGGACCAGAGTCTGTTTCTGGATGTTGGCTGTACAGCACCCTCACGGGGAACTGGGGAGCTGCAGGCAGGAGATCCACCGGGGAGACGTGTCTGGCCCCAGCTGGGAGCTCCTATAGGGTGTTTCGTATATGCTAAATTTATTTTTTTTCAGACAGGTAAATCTAATGGCAAAAATACTCTCCTGACTCCGTTATTTCTAAGAAAGGAAGCTGTGCTTCCAGATCCCTCAATGGGACCCCAGGGTGCAGTGATTTCAGGACAACAAAGAGCTTGGACGCTAATTTCAATCTTTAATCTTTCCGGTAGAAGAGCTTCTTGGGTTTGGGAACAATGGTGCCCCTTTGCTTAGCTCACCAGATTTGCACCCTCCCCTCTGTCTCAGGGCTCCATCTGTTTCCCTCATTTCCTGCTTGTGTGTTCTCTTCTGGGCTGGGCTGGGCCTTAGGCCTGCCCCAGCCATCCCACTGGGGAGAGCTGCTTCAGATGTGTTTTCTCCAGCTCAGCCTTGCTTTGCAGTAGAAGAGGTTTTGGGCTGTTTCCTGACAGCTTCCCATCCTTCTGGATCTTGAGGTGTTTTGCAAGTAGGGTGGACTGGCAGTCTGGTAACAAAAACATGGATCCTTTGTTCCTCAACTGGAAAGGGGTAAAGTTAAAAGTACACGGGAAAGAAAAAATCTGCATCTCCAAATAGATGCTAGGTGATGACAACAAAGAAACATGCAATTTACTTGTGGGCTCTACAAGTGAAGTATATGCTGGACTAAATAAAAGTATTTGAGTCAGTCCCATCTTGTCCCATCCCAGAGAACTTGTCTTTACTACTGCTCTGCACATATGGCTGCTTAGCAGGGCCTCCAATAGTGACAAAACTGTCAGTGAGGTCTCCCCGTTGTCAGATATAAAACCCCAGCATTCTGTACCTGAAAATCCATTGTGTGCGTGCCAGCTCAGGAACTACCCAAGTTTTTGGTGTTAGTTTTTAATACTTCTTTAAAATTGTGGTGCTGGTTGTGAGAATGTAGCCTGTCATATGTCAAGGGAACTGCACCCTTTTATAAGTTACATGTTTTCTAGCAATGATTAGTTTGCATATGCATTTATCCTATTCAAATAAATAAAAGTAACTACACTCCAAAATCATCAAAGGGAGTTAGTACAAACCAGTGTGGATTTCTGCCTTTCAGTATTCCTCCTTCTCCTTTAAAAATTTATTTTAAGGCACAAAGGGAAAGAATTACTGTTGTTTAGCTGGTTGATAACAGCTGGTGATACTTTATTTCATTATTAACCTATCATTATTAACCCAGCAGAGAGTCACCATAGTAGCATTCATCAGTAAATTCATTAAATGTTCTCATCTTATATGCTTCAACTGGAATTCCACTGTAATTTAGCAGAAATGAAATGTTCATTTGAGACAAAGTACTGTTAATACCTGAGTTAAACAAAGTGATTCTCTTTGTGCCTGAGCTCTGGAATATTATTTGCACTGTTGAAATAAAGTTGCATGTCCTGAACTAAATATTCCAAAATGCTGAAGAACTTCAAAGCGTTCATAATGCTCAAGTAATCCAACAAGTATTAACAGCCTCTCCTCCCTAAAAAGAGAATAATTACATAACTAATTTGCCATAGTAAGTAATCCGCTGACATTTACAGTAAGCACCCCTATTGGAGAGTGAAGTAAATATTAAGTTGCACATAAAACTATAAATAGTCTGAATTCTGGTGCCAGGCAGTTTCAAAATACTACGGAAAACACATGAGCACTGGCTACATGAAATAAACTTGACAGTCTCAACAACATGACCACGGAAGAGCACAGCTATCTGTAAACATAAGCATGGAGCAGACCTGCCCAGAGCCCTCTGGCCATGGTGGGAGGGAGCACTGGTCAGGATGTCCTGTGAGTGACTAAAGTGAAGGGTCTGAAGTTTGGCTTGGATAGCTTTAGCGTGTCTCAGATGGAGGGAGTCTCAGCATGAAGTCTCCATTTAAAGGCTGAAGCACAGTTGTGTGTGTGATGAGGTCTCCCCCTCAACCGCCATGGATGGCATGGACAACCCCTTGCACGATGGAGGCAGAGTAGCTGTGGTCTGAGACCTTCTGGGCAGGGGTTTCATGCAGTTTTGGTTGCTGTCACAGCTGCTGATCTTAGCTGGCCTGAGGCTGCTGGCCAAAGCTGCCCATTGTGCCCCCTTCCCTCCATGGGGGTTATGGCACCCTTTGGTTCCACTGCTTGGGTGGGCTTGTTCTGTTACTGTGCAGTGAGTGCTGGAAGCAGGAGCCTCTTGGCTCAGCTTCAGGGCAGGTGGCAGGGCTCACAAAGTGATTTAAAGTGCTAAAGATGGAAGCTGCAAGCAGAGAGTGCTCCTGAGTGTGGGATATGCTGTGCAAACTCCCGTGCTTTGAGGTGCTGGAGCAGTATTGCGCCCTGACTACAAATTGCAGCAGGTCTGGCACATGTCACGTAAAAGCTCACAGCTCTCTCCTTTCAGTGAAGTGCAGGTCCCTTTGCAAATGCTGTCTCAAATTTGTTAGCAGAAAGGCTTCAGTTTCTATGTCAAGGATGAGCACCCCAAAGTTTACCACAGCATATGGGCTCCTCAGTACAAGAAGGATAAGGAGCAACTGGAGAGGGTCCAGCAGAGGCCACGGGGGCTGGAGCACCTCTCTTACGAGGCAGACTGCAGGAGATGGGTCTGCTTAGTCTGCAGAAGAGAAGACTGAGAGGGGATCTCATCAATACATATAAATACCTCAAAAGCACGTGTGAACAGCATGGTGCCAGAGTGTTTTCAGTGGTGCCCAGTGACAGGATGAGTTTAGTAACCCTCAACATAAGGAAGACCTTCTTTACATTGGGGGTGGCAGAGCCTGGAACAGTCTGCCCAGGGAGGTTGTGGAGTCTCCCTCTCTGGAGACATTCAAACCCCACATGGACACATCCCTGTGTCACCTGCTCCAGGTGACCCTGCCTCGGCAGGGAGCTTGGACTAGACAATCCCTTCCAACCCTAAAGTTCTGTGATATGCCCAGAGTCTTGGATTCTGCAAAGCTTTACTTGAATTTCACTGAATGTTTAGAAGCAGATTTATTGACGATTTATCTTACAAAGGTGCTAAAAAATATTTAATAAAAGATAGATTAATTTTGTTTCATTGTTTCATCTTGATTGAGAAGAAGCTGAAGATTGTCCTGCGTATGTCCCTTCATCCTGAAAAGACAGCATTCCTGCATTTGGATGAATGTTTATTTACTCACTTTTTGCAATAAGTCTGTCATTAAGCAGATGTTAATTACATCCTTAATGTAATTAAATTAATGTAATAAATGATCACCTATCTTTTTATTAGATTCCAAGTAATTATTTATGTGCTTGTGACATTCGGATTTTGTTCACATGGTATAAAAGCTTAAGTTTTCCTATTCTTCCTGGTAAAAATGGTAAATTTGTCAGCAGGAGAAGGTAAATCACCTAATGTATTGGTCTGCCTGAACTTTACAAGTGGGTGGTATTCATTTTGAAGTCATACAATCCTGACAAGAATCATGTTTGTGAAGCCAAAGAGAAACAACATGCAGCATCTCTCTGTCCTTAAACAAACAGTACATTTCAGTAAGTATCAGAGATTTACTGGTGAGCCAGAGGGACAAGAAGGAAAGGCTAAGGTTAAGACTACCATTTGTAAATTTTAAATCACTAATTTTAAAGCAGGATGACAATTTAGACCTTTGAAGTCTCTGGGGCTGAATGGTGTGAATGTTCAACACGGAACCCTTCTGCTGCCTCTCTCTGGAGCTGTGACAGTGCAGCATATTTTGCACCCATGTCCTGACTGAAATTTGCTTATCAGTGTCAAAAAAGGAAAATCAGTGTGGAGTGGAAAGTATTACATATTCATTAATAAAATGTTACAATTCAGATTGCTGATTCACCTTTGTTTTAATGACTAAAGGGCCAAATTGTGTGAATCTCCAAAGAATATTGAAAAACTCAGGTGAGACAGGCAGACCTTAGCATTTCAGGAGGAAATAAGTAGCTCATGTTTCTGGCCTGGCTTTTCTATTTGCATTATTCATCCAAAGTCACCAGTCAAGATTCTTTCAAGATCAAGCCATTTTTCTTGTAAGAAAGCAAATCAGCTTGTAAGAGCTCCTCTGCAGCTATACAGTAACTTTGTTTATTGCCATTGAATTTTCTACAGCTCATAAAAGGTATAGGTTAATCATCATTACCACTGAATATTACCTATCTACCTTACGTAACTTGAGTAATGCAACAAAGGTAGGTTAAAATGGTCTCTCTACTGTAGGTGTGCCACAAGCAGCACCTGTGGCTTCCAGGAACAAAGTCTTCTTTAAGACACACAGATCAATAAGGATCTAAAGGTTGTTCTGGAGCAATGTGTGACAGACTGCTCTATCAGGTCTGCTCCTATGCTTGACTTCGATTACCTCTGCTATGGTGAATATTAAAGTTAGTTGGAGTGGCATTTAAAACGAAAAACAAAACACAAACAAGGGAAAATTAAGGGTGGCAGAGAGCAGGGCTTACCCTGTTCCTAGTTAAAGCAGGTCTATAAACAACAGTGGTAGCTCAGTTCTGCAAAATGTGTTAATCTTTTTCATAAATTCTGGAAATAACGTTACTTTCACATTTTCTTACCTTGACTTTTCCCAGATTTTCCCAGTGTCTCCATAGCATGCACTCCAGATCCATTTCAGGTCTCCACTGCTGTTATTATTTGGGATAATGTCCTATATGCAACCCCACTCTAGTTAACTATGTTAATAAACTTAATACACTGCAAATATATCTGTAACTAACCCCTTGAACATCTGATGCGCTCTGAAATGGGCTCCTGTTTAGTCCCCTGATACAATGGGAAGGTCTAGAAGAATAGGAAATAAAACACTGCCTGCAAACTCATGTCATGCCAGCTATTTCATGCCAAATGTTGTTCTCAAGCACCTGGCAAGCACAATTCATTCATTTTCCAAATGTCAGTGGCCAGCCAGCTCCTCAGGACGTTCCCTTCCAACACAGGGACACTCGATAGGCACAATCGGGCAGTTTTGGCTGCCAGCCTTATTCCCGAGTCACGTGCACGAACTGTAAGGACGGAAGCACCTCTTGTTTCTGTTTTTGTCTTCCAAGTGGCAACTTTTTCTGCTCTCCTTCCAATGTATTTTACTCTGCCATCACTATTTTCGCAGTATTTCAACAGGGCTTTGACAGAGGCATATCTGGAATACTGAAAATACCCCGTAGGTGCCGAGATGCAACAGCTGGTTCCTGCTGTGACATTCAAACCATTAATGGCACGCTGCAAGCACCGAGCTCTGGGGGGCTGTGGGAGCCAGGCACGTGTGCAGGTCTCCTGTAGGCACCACCATTCACCACTGCCCTCTCCAGGATACAGGGAGTGCTCTAGACCCAGTGCTGGTGGGGCAAGTGGACGGTGTCAGGAGGCCTCTGGCCGAGCCCAGGGTGCTCCACCACCTCCAGCTTTCCAGCCGTAGGTCACAACGCCAGTCCTCTGCCCTAAAGCTCGTACCTACAGCTGGCTGGCAGCTGGAATGCAGTCCAAAGAGTGAGCTGAAAGAAGCCTTGTGCCCACACAGAGGGTGTCCTCAGTAGGGTGTTTGTGTGCAGCCTTTCTGGCCAGCCTTTGAGACACAGACTTGGCCCCTGTGTACATAATACCACTGTATACAAATGGGCTTTGAGGTTCTCTGACTCATATATTTAACCAAAAAGCACTTTTCATTTCCATCCAAAATAAATTCAAGTTATGCTTCTTCCTATGCCTGAAAATAAATTTTCTTCAGTGTTTTCAATCTCTCTCATTTAGTGTGAAGAATGTGAAATGTGTGAACACAGGGTTTTGAAATGTCAGCCAATTAGCTACTAGTCATAAGGTGAATTGAAAATATTTTTCCTTCTGCTTTTTTTCTTCACAAGATGACATCTCACCTATCTGAACACTTAGCAGTCCCTATTTCTGGCAGCCAAAGCCAGTGATTGACATTTTTTATGCCAATCACTAAAGACCTGCAATTTATGCAACCAAAAACCCACCCTAATGCTTAAATAATTTAAAAAGAAGTTTGTAGAAGTGGCCAGAAGCATTAATGACAGACCTTACAGCTGGCTATATGCTCTATGCATCGCGTATTTTTATCTATCTGGCAGCAATGGACTATAGAAGTGCTCAGTCTCTTGGGTAAAGGTTGATGTTCACATGCCCACACTGAGTCTCTGAAATGTCTCTGCTACCTCCAGGCTGCTTGATGGGGAGAAATGACCAACTACCAGCAGAAAAGAGTAAAACTGCTGTTTCTTGTTGTCTGAAAAGCATGGATACCAGGGAACAAGTGCATGCACATGTGTGTGTGCAAAAAACCCAACAAACTCTAACCCCCTGCCACCTGACCCCACCTTCCATGAAAAAAGTGGGGCTTGGATGAAGCCCTAAATCCTCGAAGGTGTGCAGGTGCCCACACAGCCTTTTGAGGACCTGGCATAAACTAATTAGCACACTCAGGTATATCAGAGGAGATTGAGTAAAGTCTGGCTTACTGGAAGGGGTCTGTGCCTAAAAGTTGTCCTTGATCCTGCATTTGTTCACCTTTAGGGAAAAGCCCATCTTTCCTCTCAGCATGGCCAGGCAGGAGACAGGCCAAAAGGTGTGTGGTCAGGAGGCAACGCTGATGCTTTGGAGAACTGTTATTTGTTTGGAAGGAGGGCTGCATTGCTTGCTGATCGTGCCTTTCACTGGTTATGTTCTCACCCTGTTCCTGGTGACATTTGCACCAGTATGGAGTATGGAATAGCACTCTGGATGCAATTAAACCCCAATGCAACAGATAGCTTTGTCAAGGAGGATGGGATGGCAGCGCCTGATTACCAGCACATATGGCCACTGGTGTCAATGGAGCATTATACTTTGCTCTCTGGCTGAGTCATCTCCCCTTGAGGAAGTTGCATGAAAATAACATTTAACAAGGGTGATAAAGACTGTTGAGATAAAGAGAGTGAAGAATCTGTGAGCAGTATTTCTGTAGCAAGCAGATGACTGACTGTATTTCCAAATGTTACGTAATTTCTTGCGTGACTCACGCCACCACAGTCTATAGAGCATATGCAACATTTGGTACAGCAGCAAATCACTGTAAATACCAACAACATTTCTGTAGTCCGAGGAGATGCTCAGAGACATTAACCTGCAAATCTGCTTTAAGGTTCTTTTCAAATAGGGAGCTAATATGATTATGTAGTGGTTAAATTGTTTTGTAGGTTTATCACATCTTTATGAACAGCAGGAAACTTGGGCCGTATAAAGTATTTTTCTTGGAGAAATTTTACACCAGGATATAATAAAATGTACTGCTACCATGTCTGCATAACTGACTCTTTTCAGTAGGACTCAAGCCAGCCTGCTGTAACAGCAAGCTGTTGTTTTTTGCAGGTTTTGGACACAGATGTTTCCCTGAACATTTAATTACTAAAAGGAGGCCTCCTGATAACTTCAGTTATTCCCAGAATTTAAAAAATGTATCAAAGTCCACTGAGTATCTTCAGCTGAGAAAACGATGGAGATGGACACCTGTGGTGCTGCTGAACACTTGATGCTTCCGTGGTGTTGCTTTATGTCTTTGTCTCCTAAGCCATCTCTGCTGTGCTTCTGTGTGCTGTTCTTGCAGGATGCCTAAGGCTTCCGAGCCACTTGCCTGTGCTCCTTCCTGCACTGCAACCCTGCATTTGTAGGTTTTGCCCATTTATTCCCTTCGCTCCTGTGTGCCTTCTGTCAACCCCCTGACACTCTTCTTCACTCTCCATGGCTCACGTTTTCTTGTTCCTCTCATCTCCCTTGTCCAAACATCCTCCTACTTTATTCCTGCAGTACACCCTCATTTAAGTTTCTTTTATAAGTAAAGAAGAATTCATTCTCTTGTCCTCCAGTTCCTTCCCATCACACCTCTGTCTAATTTTCACATTCCATAATAATTATCATAGAATCACAGAAAATAGGCCATTAAGGGACATTCAGCAATCTTGTATTCTGTAATCTTGTTCAGAGTAAACATATTAAATCCTCTCATTCCTGTGGTAATCTAATTCAAAGATATTATTCTTACAATTAGAGAATTTTTCTTTATGCCTAACTTGGATCTCAATTTTCATGCAATTTAAGTCCATCTGTTTTTTTCTTAATCCCCGTGGGCTTGGAATGCAGCTTTCTAGAGCAGCTGTTTGAGTACTGAGGATGGTTACTTCAGTCTTCTATCCCATTCATATTCCTATCTAACAAATGCCACTTTCTTCTGTCCAATATTGTCTGTTTCCTTAGTATTTTTTCCCTACAAACAATCTCTTCCCCTCTCTTTTAACATATATAGGTTCCTCATGGCTTCTGCTTGCACCTTCCTTCCTTTTCCCCATGCTTTCCTCTTTCTTCTGTTTTAGATTTCAACTTGTCTGTACCTCCTTGTTCCTAAAGATTCATTTCCAATCCTTCTGACAATGCCTGTTCTGCTGTGTATCACTGGTGCATGTGGAGGCTTGTTGCAGCCTATGCCAGGAATGTGTTGTCTTGGTATGGCAGGAATGCACGGAAGCCATCCGCTGTGATGTAAATGTCTTTCAATCACCTTCTCCTCACAGAATGTCTTTTTTAGTCCTAGCCCCTGTGAAATGCTGCTGGTGCTCTTCTGTCTTCACTGTTTCCATGGTAGCTGATCCCATCCTTCAGTGACTTTCTCATCAGTGGCCTAAACAAAATCTAGAACGGAGCTGTCGTAATGAAATGCAAGGCAGTTTACAGTATTTTTGAAGACTTGGTGGTATTACATGATAGAAGTACTTTGCAGCTAAAATTGGGTAAGTAATTAAGCACCATTACCTTGAATGATGATACTTTCTGAGGTATTCTGTGGAACATGTCCTGAATATAGTAAAATTGCAATGTTAAATAAAGTTAATGACACTGTTCCAGAAGTACAGAATGTAACGGTTTAATTAACCCAGAGTTACAGGAGCCTGGTTTTAAGTAACTCCCTCTTCCCCCAGCCTCTTCCTTAACAGCACTCCTGGTTCAGGTATTTCACTTGTATGCCTTTGGAATCAGATCCAGATTTGGATTCTGACTGAAATCCCCAAATCAGAGCCTGTAGCTCCCATGACTGATTCAAAACCCAAATCTAAATGCTTTCAACCTTAGGCATATTTGTAGGCTGGATTTAACATTTTCATAGACCACAGTTTTTAGTGAAACATCTGATNGTTCAGAAGTTAGGAAATTTTAAAATCTGGATCAGTAAGTGTAGATGAAGAAATGTAAATATAGGCAGCCATTCTCAAAACTCTGGGTCAAGATTGGTCTTTCATGGTCTAACACAGTGTCTCTGTCAAGCTGCTAATCAGTGAACCAGTCTGTAAAGCTGAGAAAGACACACCTCTCTCTCAAATTAATATATCGATCTCAGTAATTCAGGTACTCTCATGGATTAACATACCTATTATTGTGAAAGACAACACCTGAAATTCTACTCTTTGACTATATTGTCCATTTTCTTCCAGGCTGGAAAAATCGACATTAAAAAAGAGCAGAGTTCAAACCCCATAGCTTAAGCCTGTGACTGACCTCTCCATCATTTACTGCTCTTTACTTATTTAGTATTGAAGGCACTTATGAGCATAAAATCTAGTCCTTGTCTAAATGTATGTGCCCAAACTTCCACAGAGCTGCCTGATTACTCAGTACAAGACTTGGAGGAAGACACATGAAAGCTCAGGAAGGAGAGCAGCCCAGCCCCAGACCTACAACACAGGATGTATTTTAGTCAGTCCAACAATCTGCATGTATCTATATCAGGTCCAGAAATCATCATGCTGCACCGTCCCAGTAAATCACAACCCTCAGCAAGACTCCTTGATCTTCTGATTTGAGAATCAGCTTCAGCTGCATGGCCAATCTTTTTCACAATCTTAATGTGGGCATTTGTAGAGGAGTTCCGAACCCAGCTGATACCAGCTTTTTTTCTCAATAATGTCACCACTACCTTGGCTTCTACGAATTCCAAAGAGCCATCAGAAATCTCTGTGTATGGCATCACTTTCAGTATTTTTCTTTTCTTTTCAGTTCCCACACACTGTATTTAAATCACTGTCCTGACACTGGAGACAATGAGAGTAGATTTGCAATTATAATACAGTTGCATAAACCAGCATCGACAGTATGCAGAGAATGGACCCAATGAAAACGGTGATAAGATGTGCAATTTGCTGTGGGGCAAACTGCAGGAGAGATGGGCTCCACAGCCACAGGGAGCTGAATACACTGAACAAGTGCCCCAGAGAAAACACAGGTTCCTGGAGTGAGTGGCTGAAGTCTCGGGGCAATGTCCACTTTCAGGGCAAAACTGATTAAGTTGAATTTGTTAGAACTGGGAGGTGGGTGGGCAGTGAAGGACAGAAGATAATTAGAAAAACAGTGATGGCACACAGCCAAAGTACCACCAAACACATTTTCACTGATGGTAAAGGAAATACTGGATTTTTTCATTACTGAGAAAAATTCAAAATCTTCTTGAAGAAAAGACATTCAAGATACTGCCAGTTTGCACCTAAAATCTCCTAGATAACAGTCCTAATGGATTGTGAAAAGCATTAGCTGAAGCAAGCACATATTGACATGATGAAATTTAGATTATTGGCTTAAAAAAAGCTGTCTGTTCCCTGTTCTCCCCCCCATCCCCTCTTTGTAGCAAATAAAATGAAGAAACATGAGAGATTGTTATCAAATTCTGCTACCACCTTTATTTTTGCGATTGGTTCTAGGGGGGTGAGGGATTTGTTCTGCTTTTACAGTCATGGTCACAACATAAACTGTTCAGATAGATGAAGTGGCTTTTTCCCTTCTAGTTTATAGTCATTGACATTATAGACTGTTTTCTTAAAGATGTTGAGTATGGAAATTATATTTACCTCCTACAATGGCAGGAGGTGTAATGTCTCTTAGTTTGCAGTTTCTGTGTCCAGCAGAAATAAAAGAGACAGATACTGTAGATGGCTCTGCTACAGCGTGTTGGCATACACAGCTTCTTGCTCAGACTTAACATAATTTCTATTTTTTGCCATTTCTGTGAATATTAAATGAGAGAATGAGAAGACTACTTCATTTGAAAGGCTTATTTAATCTCCCTTCTCCTGATTTGTTTATTGAATTACATTTCCATAGGAGAATGGCCTGTAGAACCGTCTCCCCTGACTAAACGGTTCAAATGAGCTATGAGTAAAACCATTTAGATAAAATTCACAACCATGTTTTTATTAGTAACAACTAAGGATGTCACCGAGGCTCAGTATGTGCTGAATTCTCGAGGCTTTTATCCTTGCTATCCTGTCTATGTTATTGTCAGAATCTTTTCATACTGTGTATTTTAACAGAGCATTTAATAAATATCTAATCACAGAATGTCATTAGAAGTTATGTAAATAACTATTTCAAGGTTTTTAATTTAACTCTCATGAAGAGGTGTTTACTTATTTTAAAGTCAGCACTAGGCTGTATTAATGACTTTTTTAACATACGTCTGCATCTGAAGGGCAAGTTGTAGCCGTATGTCACAAAATTTCTACTTTCAAAGTGAACCCCTCCTTTTGGAAGGCCAAGGCCAACAATCCCTCACTCTTTACATTCCTTACTGCTTTTCTGATGGAAAGGCAAACTAAGATACATACTTATATATATATATATATATATACACTAAGTAAAGCAGGGCTTTAAATGCTATGACAGATTATTCTTTTTTTCTTCAGCCTATGGCACCTCACCCTTGTTCACTCGCTGTTTTTCTGTGTACACTGTACATATGGTTTAACCAGATAAATGGAGCTGTCCAAAGCCTCACATTCAAGGGTGAGAGAGCTCACTGTTTACCTGTGGGCAAGCACACAGCTGTGCCAGGAGAAAGTACTTTGCCTGAGAAAAGCTTTCCTTGCCGGAAGTGGGGTAAAACTTTTCATGCTGGAGCAAATCTTGAAACATTAAGTTGCTCTGTGTGTCCGTGGGGTTTTGTTCCTTCAGGCATAGCAGAGGCATGGCCACGCAACACTATTTGTAATATAAACCACTGGTAAAAACATCTCAGATGGGAAATGACTTGAAAATTATGGGAACTTTTTTCTTCTATTTCCGTGCAAATCTTCTGCTTGTTGCTGTTCAGATTTTTATATGCCTGAGTATATTATCACATTCATACACCTTAAGAAATATTTCATGGACACTTTCCTTACTGAACATACAGACTGTGGATCTCAACTGCCAGAGAAGACTTATCTCACTGAAGCAGACTTTAAAACTTCCTGGCATTAAAGTTATTTCTGTTTATTTTTCTTGGGCATGCATTTTTCTCTCCTTAAAGAGCCTAAGATTTTCTTTAGGCACAAAATAAAAATTCCTAAAGTTAAGCTTCATGCTGGTAGAATTATTTTAAAGAACAAGACATTAATGACTACTTCCTAAAAATGTATTCCCATTAAACAGAAACTACTCATAAAAATTGCTCTCCTCTTCAGCTAAACATTAGGGCTTCAGTACAGCTGGCTACTAGTATAAACTCGAATCATGGAAAATAAAATTTTCAGCTGATGGAGTAGTTAAGCAAATGTGATGGCTTTAAGACAGTTGTAATGGCAAATTTTCTCCGTGTAAATACTAGCTCACAAATGTAATGAAATCCCGGAGGAGCAGTGAAGCCTAAAAAAATTAATTCCCTTACAAGAAGAGCTGTTAATTGACCAGTCACTCACCAATTAAAACAAAATTGAAACCATCTTGTAGTGGGAGAACAATTTGAGACATTAAATTTATAAAGTTACAAAATCCTGTATTTCAAGATAAAAGAAGACACAAAAGGAGACTTGAATATTTTTTTTATTATTTATTTTTAATTGTTTCCCAGAATCACTTTTGTTGAAAACAGTAATTCACAATTATTTCAAAGGGACTAGAATTTCACCAATTTTCCTGCTTCACTCCTTTTTATTTGATTAGTTAGAAAAACTGCTTCCAGAGAGTGAACAAAGTAATTCATAAACGGGAAAAAGTAGTCTGAAACTCTATTAATAACCAACTTATTTTTATTAGAGCAAATACAGTTGTGAAAACTGTACATTGTACATTTTGGGTCAAGAATTATAAATAGAGAAACTCATAGATAAAGAGTTCATTCTTTGACAGCAAGAAACTTTAAATAGACAAAATGACATTTTTAAGTACATTGGCAGGCTTCATTGTGCTGTCCAAAATGTAGTGTACAGTATAACAACCAATTATAAATAGCCTTTCATGTAAAATACAGCTGTGCACATTTTAGAAAAATACCAACAATTTGTTTGAGCTTTGTTTTAAAAAAGCTTATAAATCATACATATTTATAAATGGTACTAACATGCTTACTTAAATTTATAAACATTTTTCATAAGCTTTGTTACCCATTATTTCCAGAGCATAAAGTATTTTAAATAAACATTTAATAGGAATTAAATATGTCAGTTAAAAAATTACCTCTCCATGTAAGGAGACAGGGGGTGATTTAACTGCGGGATGGAACATTTCATCCATTAATTCAAGGCTTACACAGTAACTTTTAAAATTTTGTTCTTATTTAAAAATTACTTTCCTAAATTTAAAACACAATTTAAACTTCGTTTTTTTTTTTTCCTTAAAAATAAATATACAAGTTTTATTTTCATTTGCTCTCTTTCTGCTTTCTTCTTTATCCACACTGGTCAAAACACAGGATTCTCAACATACTTCTGTAAAAAACACCACGGTGTTACTGCCCTGCTCGGAGCTGCTTCGCTGCACAATATTCAGTCCATACCTACGGTACTTTACTATGCTGCATCAAAAAGTAGCTAATGTATTTTGTAAGAATGTTGCCCATTAAACCATGCAAAAACTTAGAAAGTTTACAAACAGGTTCAAAAACTATACTGTATGAAAGATTTTCTAATAGAGGTAAAATAAACCGTAATACAAGCCCTTTGCTTTTTGCAGCTTTAAATTAAAATGTTTGCTTGCCAAATGATCACACCACATATCTTCGATAAATAAGCATGCATTTGGTTAATATAGGGTACAATAATTACAGTATAATGGCACAAAAAAAGAAACGTGATCACATCGTTTGAACAAAGGGCTATGAAACTACTTAAGACAAACTTTCCAAATGAAAAATTTTGAGGCTTTTTTAATGCTGAGGTAAAATTATAAATGGACTTTAAAGACACTGAAGGCATCAAATCGATAAAGAATCACTTAACATTTTTAAATGCTCTACCTGAATGTATTCAACGCAAATCTAGCATTTTAAAATTATGATTTATGAGCATTAGCTAGCTTAACTGTCATTGGCATTAATGTGCACCCAGACAAGACTTTATTTTAACTGCTGTCAAAATACCTCAGTGTTGAAACATAATAATTCAAATCACCAATTACCACAGCACCAGAATTAAGAAAAAAAGAAAAAGAAGTCAACATGCAAACCCTGTATCTCACCTTTCTTGGCTTATTGTGATATTCTATCTCCTGTTTAGAATGTGCTTATACCAGTGTAAGATTCTTATTTTTTTATTATTAAAAACTTTGCTTGGTATTGGCATAAGTATTTGAGCATTTTAAGGAAGATACCAGTATCTTTAAGTTTTGCAGTAATAGTGTATTATTTACTGAACCTTAATGCAAAATGACTCTTCAGGTTTAAGAAAACGAATTTAAGAACTTTATCCTTGGACTAGGAAAACATATTTGATTTTCTGCTTCTGCTGCTAGGCAGAACCGGTAGATTTCTCCAGGTTGGACTAAACACTACTTATGGCTATACATCAAATTCCATAAACAACAAATGAACAGAATCATGCACAGGCAAATGAAATTCGATCTCCCAGAACACTGCAGGAGATGTTAAAAGCAGCAGGTAATGGAATAAGACTGGTGACTGATGTTGCTAACTATTTCTTCTAATGAGATAGGAGTGAACGCTGGAATCACTTCCACAGCAACAGAATCCTCTGACCACATTCCTCTGGCAGTCGTTTTCCCATCTCCCCACTAAAAACATCAGACGGTAAAATAGTAAGGCAGCTGTTAACTTCCATCAACAAAAAGTGCAGCTCCGTACATTTCCAGTTTAGTCACACTCTGCTGGAACAGATGGAGAAGCCAACGCACTTCACTGGCGGGGCTGCTTCAGCAGATTATTTTGTTTGTTTTCCAACATGGCTGCTTGCTTCAGCTTTCAGAGGACCCCAAAGCCACGAGCCACCAGCAGAGAAACTGATCTGGGCCCCTGGCTGAATTTTCCAAGTTTCATCTCTCTTGCGTCCCATCCTAATTCCAAGCCTCCTTCCCTGTGTCTGAGTATGACAGGTGCCATTTAAAAGGCTGATGACACAACTGCAGAGAACTGTGGGCTAACACCACTAGTTGTCATGACTTCACTGAAGGGTCAAAACAGTTACAATATTAAATAACTATGTTGAATCACATTCAGGCATAGCTAAAATTAAAGTGGGGAACATTAAAAGTACGTGAAAAAATAAAATCTTTATCATTTAAGGTGGGGTGGATATGGTGATTTTAATATGAAAACAAGATCCTTCTTACCTTTCCTAATTCCAATCAAGTTAGAAAATGGACAAAAAGAATGGCTAAACCAATATTCAACAGCATTACCAGGGCGATCATGACTGAGTTAGGGCCCTGAAAATAAAATAAAGGTATCAGAATTAATACAACCTCCCACATATGCACAGCAATGAACAAGACCCGACTTCACAATTTCAATAGGTTTTAACCTTGCTCTGAAGGAAACAGACCCTGCTGCTGAAACACAGCCACTACTCCTGATATTCAGGTGAGATAAGTAACACCTGTGTGAAAATGAGCTGGATAAATACAGGTGAGAGTATATTATTCACTGTTCTTAATCACACTGAGATTAAGCCACCTGACAAATATAACTGCATAAACAAATGAAAACAAACCCATCAACACAAAAACAATGTCAGCTTAAAATAACGCAAAACAAAGAATGTGGACGACTTTAGGGAAGCCAGGGTGCTGCTCTTCATCCTTATGGTGGGTTACTCCTCCAGTTCCAACCCATTTCAAAACAGACAGAACAAAGATGCTTTATGAAAAGAATACACTTTTTTGATAACCCAAGTGGAAAAGAAAATTTACTTACCATTGCACTAACAAACCTGTTTCCATTACAGGTTGAGGCCATTTTACAGCTGCAAAATTAAACTTGTTTTGATTTACTCGACACTTATCTTACAGACCTATGTACTGAAGAAATGAAAAGTCAAAAAATTCCCTCCATTCCTAGCTAGAGCTAAAATTGGTAAGACATTTTAAATCATCACACAATTTTAGCCTTTCTGTAAAGCCAGAGAACAGTTTTAAATTCTTCTTAACAGTTTTGGATACGTTTTTTAAAAAATGGATGCTTTCTAATGATCAACTTGAAAAAATATCCCAACAGATGAAAATTCTCAGTTCTGTTCCACTCTTAACATACTTGGTTTATTACAACATAATTTTACAAAGATTTGTGTACTCTCTTCTTTTAGGATTGCGCTGTAAGCAGAAACAGAGAAACTTTTCATTCAGACAATACTTTCCCAAATCTCAAATCACAAATCCCACCAGAAAATGTCTGCAGAAAACTATCCTCTGAGCTACACAAGAATCACTGGCTTGCATAAGAAGGTATATATTTCATCAGAAATGATACACTGTTTTCACTTTTCACACGAGGCATGCCTTGCAGAAGTTCATTATGATCATGACAACATAATGCTAACATTAGCTATAATTTCTGGAATGCTAAAATGTAAGAACTTGCTGTTAGTAATTTGCTGCAACAGTGTAACTGGGAAGCCGTGGAATAGTACTTGTGTCATTATTATATCACAGGCTCTCCTGAAACAGTCTCATTAAACACCTTCTACCAGAACACACCTTCACACAGTAGTTCAGATGGCAAGCCAGATGTCGGCTGCTAAGATTTTAAGTCACAAAATACATTATGTCAGGTACTGCTTAAATCTCTGGTGAGTCTAAACTCCATCAGTACCTCTATTCATAACAGCCATCAAGTTCCCTTTGCACCAACTCAGAGGTATCTGTTCACATGCTGAGAACTAGGTGTTCAAGTTCAAACAATGATTGAGATTATCAGAATGCCAATTAAATGCTGTCATAGGGGTAAATGGTATTGGCAGTAGCATCCATGTTTTGCTTAATGGCAGAATGTCTGAAATATTCACCAGGAAACTGAAGACCAGGTTTAATGACACCTTAGTCAAAGTGGTTTTGAGTAACAAGCTCCCACTTAGCAGTGGTATGTTTCAACCATCAGGTCACAGAACAGAAGTGGAACCATGTTGCTTCCTCCTTAGTGGAAGTGACTCACCATGTGCCAAAGCATACGAGACACTCGGGGGCAGAGAACAGGCATAAAAGGAAAGCACAGCTCCAGATACGGTTACCACAGCACTGTGAGCAGCCTTGCTCTCTACAGGAACTGTGATTTGATTGCACTATTAATTGCCAGTAAGACACGGGTTCAACATCTTTCCTTCTGGTGTTAGGCACTGGAACAGGTTGCCCAGAGAAGCTGGGGATGCTCCATCACTGGAGGTGTTGGATGGGGTTTTGAGCAACCTGGGCTAGTAGAAGCTGCCTCTGCCCATGGCACGGGGATTGGAACTACATAGTCTTTAAATGTCCCCTCCAAACCCAAACATTCGATGGTTCCATAATCCGACGATTCTAATAGGGACTGCCCTGTGATTCAAATCAGGTCAATGGTTCCTTTATAGGCTGGAATCCCACCTGAAGATTTTACAGTTATACTGCACCAGGAATTGCAAGGAACTGTGAAGATCACTGCCAAGTACCATTAAAATTCTTTGGGATTTGGCCATCTAGTACTTCGCATATTTGAAAATAACATCTACGAAAATCACACTGATTTATTTCAACTGCAAAAAAAAAACCTGGAACCCATGGTGTCTTCAAAGGAGCCAAGAACTTGTTCATTACCTGAAATACATCATGGAACAGCATCCTGGTAGCTGCAAGACAGATTTTTGCTGATTGCCAAAGTGGGAGTGCAGCTCTGATGGCAGCTTGTTATCATTAGTACACAGTCCCATGGAATTAAGCTTGTTGGAGGGGAAGGGGACTTCTCTTTTGATGCATCTGTCAGTCAGGTTAGGCATAACAATCTCACCATAGTAACACTGGATAAATTAGGCTAAAAACCCCAGGGGCTATGCTCTGAATCAAGAAGTCTCATTTACAAAGACAGAACCAAGTGACACCTTAAGAACCGGGCTGCTGATTTTATGTGAAGATCATAGAAAAATATGTTACCTCTTTATGATAATGACTCTTTGCTTTATACAAAGAATTAAAGCTCATATGCTTTGGCCTGCTATTTGCATTGTGTTCCACCTTCTGACAACTACATCTTTCAGCCCAAAGCAGGATTTCCTGATACACTAAAAAATGATCAAACAACATTTATGGAGCACACAGTTATTATGCAATGAACTACCACCTGTTTTGTAGACACCTATGAAATAAGAATTTAATGCTTTAAGGCAAATACCACAAGTAAGACTTTAGTGTCCTGCAAGGGCTTAAAATAGCAAAAGCCAAAATTAGTTTGAACAGTCCAAGAGTGACTAGAACAGGTGCACTAAAGAAGCTGTAGTAGAAAACCTTCAGTCCTGCTTAAATTTACCCTCTCAGCTTCTCGTAAGTTAGACATTTATGTAGTTCAAAATACAACCATATGATTAGTTTCCAATTGAGGAAGAAAGAAAGTTATTTTCCTAAAGTGTAGTGCCAGGAAGTAAAAAGACTAGGCTTGTAATTCCATTGCATTAGGAATGTCCATTAAATTTAGGATGAAGTTCTTGCTCAGAGGTTTTATTTAGGAGCAGGCAAATACTGTTCTATTTTTCTAACATCATTGTATTTACAGCCCTTACTAAATGGATGTTAAGTGAACAAGGAGATGAGGATTGAACAAAAAGATGGGAGTAGAATCACTGGGTAACATTCAGGTAAAAACCAGGCTAAACACTGTGTTCAAAAATCTTTACCTGCCAAATTAAAAAAATTACAATTTAGTAAAGCACTTGTGCCTGGGCTTGTACTTGTCCTAAGGCAGCACACAGACATGTATTAGGCAAAAAAAAAAGTGTATTCATAAATGTACACTACAACAGTGTTTTGTGAAATTCAGTCCTATTTCTCACTCAAATCCAAGAGAATCTCCAATCAGCTCATACTCAAGGTGGGACAGCAGCGTGCAAGCTGAAACTGGGGCTAGAGGCTGCTAATGACCAGTTAGAAACAATAGTACTGGTTTGTGGTCAAGTGTCTCTTCTCTGTGAACAATTCACACTGTGGCAAATGTAAGGTAATGTAAAAAACCCAAGTTCTTGGTGAAAGAGGGGTGATTTATCTCTCATAAAGGACAGGTAATGCCTGCAAACAGCTATTTTTGAGCAGCTGATGAGCTCACAACTTTGTCATTCTGCTTTATGCATGATTTCACCTTGATAAAACTGTGACTCTTTCTTGTGAGTTCTGGAATGATTTCAAACTTTGATTTTTTGAACAACAGGGAGTAAGTACACAGAGAAACACGCTTGCATGTGTGGCATAAGAAGTATGTGTTGATGTTTTTCAAGTATGATTCCAGAAATGGGGATACCTAGAGAATCAAGACTGTTCCTGTAACTAACTTTTTGCACTCAAAAGACATTCTTAAGGATGTAACAAATTCACAGGAAGTACGAAACATGAATTTGATTATTAAAACAGCTACTACAAGCTTTGCTACAAATAAAGTCATTTAAAGTTCTTAATCCAAATTAAAGTTGATGTTTCATTCAGGTATGAGAAATGGCTTTGATTTAGACACATAGAAGGAGGAATGGAAAAGCTTCCCTTCTCTGTCTGTGTTCTTAATGCGTTATCCCTGGAAACCTGGGAAAAGCACAGCACAATTTTATACAGCACTTTCAGGTAATCTAATGACAAGTGCTCAATAAATGTTAATAGATTCATTTTTTGCATTCCAAACCCATGTTTTATCATTCTCTTTTCATGAGAATGAGAGTTCTTTTCTCTTTATATTCCTTAACAAATACATTTTAGAACTTTTATGGAGGATCTAAGGCAGACTTACTTTCAAAGCGTAACAAAATAATTTGTCAGACTGACTAAAAAGCAATTGCAGTTTCTTACTAAAATAAAATAATTCCCCAATGCAACTCTAGAAGTCTGAAGTCTCTCAACATTCAGAAGCATCTGGGATAAGGAGAAGCACATTAATTAGGAAAAGGGAGGATGGATTTAAACTAAAAGAGAGTAAGTTTAGATTAGATACTAGGAAGAAATTCTTTACTATGATGGTGGTGAGGCACTGACACAGGTTTCCCAGAGAAGCTGTGGATGCCTCATCCCTCAAAATGTTCAACACCAGGCTGGATGGGGCTCTGAGCAACCTGGTCTAGTGGAAGGTGTCCCTGCCCATGGCAGCAGAGTTGAAACTAGAGGATGTTTTAAGGTCCTTTCCAACCCAAACTATTCTATGATTCTATTAATCTGGCTTCTCCTCAGTAACTGTGCACTCTTAGCTTCGTCACTGCTTAATCCCAACACACTGCGGAGCTCAGTCCAGAGCCACTGCAGAACAGGCTACTGTTCCTCTGAAGCTGAAAGGTGATACTAAAAACTAAAAGTCTCCAGGAAAAATTAATAGTCTGTACTGTTTCTCCCTCAGACTGCTAGGCCAATAGGTTACTCTTTTTTGCTTTAATTAGTTTAGCATTTTTACTCTCAGCATTTTGAAGAAATAAGCATGTAGGAAATTTAGTCTATAAGGGCAAATTTATAGACACATAGAAGACATCTTTGAAAAACACCCATATACATCTTAAGATACTGTTATAGTAAAAATGAATTCCTAAAATCTACCTTCCTTCCGTATTGGAATGCTGGTAATAAGAATAATGCAATTAGGGTGCTCCAAATGAAGTAGACAGACCTAGAGGAGGTTCCCAGATGACCTGCAATATCAGTGAACAAACAGTAGCTAATGCACAATATCTCATCACTTTTACACCTTTCATGGTAACAGGCTGTAGGTTCATGGTCCTTAGCCTGATTATTCTAGAAGGTCAATAAAATGCTGTTCAGGTAGCCTGCTTGTTAAGATGAAGCCTCCCTCAGCTCCAAAATATTATTTGGAATGAAGGAAAAATAAGGACTATTTCTAGCCACTTATTTTCACCAGAACTGAAAAACAATTCTAATTCAGCCTAAAATTTGTACATGCTCATTCAACATTTCCAAGCCTGTCAGCTTTGTGTTACCCTACATACGAGTCATATCCGTGAGATTTGAAAGGTTAAAGGGCTGATATCAGCTGTAATACAGATTTACAGATTACAAAACCTCTGTGAACATCTAGTCTGATCCGCACAAAACAGAATAAAAGCTTCCTGCAGAACTAGAGAATATCATCTTGGCAAAATGTTCATTATCAAACTATTCAGTGATGGCTCCGAACCCCCGGCATCTGAAAATTGATAGCACATTTAATTAAGATCATTAAAATCAACTTAAAACAAGACTTTTATCTGAATCTTCCTAGCTGTTGGATCTTCCTACACATATGCTTGTTAGCCTAGGAAACTGTTTTATAAAGCACACTTACAGAAAGTGATTTAGTACGTCAAGGGTTTTTTTACCTCGAATCTTTCATTTTAAGATATGTTTTAATCATTCTTGCAGCTCTTTGTGGGACTTCCCCTCAAGGTTTTTTTTTTTCATTTTTAATCCCTGATTTATGGACATTCTATTTTATCCCAGAAGTGGTTGCACCTGTGCCAAAAGCAGACAGAACAGACTCCCATGTACTCTTGCTTAATCTTTTCCGTTGATAAATCTAAGGATTATATTAACATCTCTGAACAACAACAGCAGACTCGGAGCTCATGTTCAGTTGCCTCGCTCGCTCCTGATCCACCAACCTTTTCCAGTTCTGATCCTGCATGGCCAGGCTCTTTTAACTTCTTTAATATACAATATTATATTTTGCTGTGCTGCCCACGGATAATTATACTGGCAGCCTTCTTAGCAATTGATTTGCATCAGCTTGTATTTGCCTTCATTACAGACCACGCTCCTGGTCTCTGCGTCGTCTATAAACTTCATGGGCAATATTCCTATGCCCTCTTGTATGTCATTAATAAGCATGTGAATAGAGTAACAATTAATGTAAGAATGACCTCACCAGAATAATATTAAATAACTCATGGTTTTCTAATTACTTCTTGAGAACAATCAGTCAGTTTTAAAAAAGTCTTTTAATGTGACATTTAACCTTTGCATTACTCTGGTTTCCTTGTCAGAATACATGACCACGTAAAAGCAAATCAAGTGACCTTCTTGCCTGAGGATATGATTCTTCTGTCACACCTGAAGATGTCAAACTTGTTTGACAGGACCATTTACAATTCATTTTGGTTGGAAATTCCTCCCCCCTTTATTTCTCAATTCTTTACTAATGAAGACTGGTGTCAATTATTCAAGTGTTTTGCCTGCAATCAGTACTAGGCTATCTGGATCTCTTTAAATGGGTCATTCTGTTTATCCCGTCAACAATAATACACTATTTGTTTTGTAGAGCACCACCAAAAATGACTCAAAGAAAGAATGCTTATAAAAGAGAAATATTATGACAATTATCCAGACCTCTTAATTTGCTGAAGATTAATTTTAGGATCTACAACTAATGCTTTCTTGAGTTTCTCTTGGCCCAAAAATCACAGAATCATCATCAGAGATTCTGAATTTCATACCCTGGCTTTTTCTTCTGCCATGTAATAGAAATGCTACTAGCCATCACTCCTTTTCTGCATAGCTATTGATAATTATTTTTAAATATTAATTATTATTTTTAAATAATAAGGAAATTAAGATTCACAATGATCTGAAAGGGTGGTTTTAAAACTCCACCTCCTGATGAAAAGTAAAATTTTTCGCATCACTGTAAAACATAAGCATTGTTAGATGTATGCATTTTAAAACATTATGCATTTTGGTTCAAATTGCCTGTTTGTAGAGGCCACAATCAACATGGAGAAGAAGATGAAATTGGGAGGTTGTCTGGACTAGGTCAGACCACAGGTCAGCATCCTGTCTCCAATAATAGTCGAAAGCAGACCTTTGGGGAAGAGCATGTGTGTAACTTCCAGTACTGCTCAGTTATCTACAAAAGTGCAACACTGTAGGACTTTTTTCTTTGGGTGGGAATATGTACATATATATGTACATGTGTGTACACACACACACATGCAGACCACACCTATTTGTATGTACATACACACCCTAATACACACAGTGGCACACTTCTGTGTGTATGGATGCAATAGGGTCTCATGGTTCAGAAGTCTGTCAGCATATGGCTGTCAGCTGTCCCCTCCCAGTTTACAAAAAGGTAATTTAAAAGACTGGAATATTTTTTCCTAACTCCAGTCTGGTGTAGTGGGTTTTAGCTAGTAAACTGTATCCAGAAGAAGACTGGACAGAAGTGAGCTTTGCCTGTCCTTAGTTTGCAAAGCTCAGCACTCGGAGGCAAAAGGGCAGTGAAAGTGAAAAGGTTTCTTGCAGTACTTACCGAGCTGTTACCTACTTCTTTCTCCATTGCTGAATGTGACTCATTATTAGCTGGGTTCTTTGGTGCAGCAAATTCCGATTTCCTTAGTTTTATGTCAGGTTTGTTTTCTTTGGCATCTGGCTTACCCCCAGATCTAGCAGGACTTGGCTTCTGAGAGGGTGGTATCCGTGCAAGTGTTGATGGTGAAGGGTTGCCATATTCATCTTCTTCCCTGAGCTCCTGTGGAAGTGCTGTTGGATTCATTTTTACATAATAGCCATGGTAGTGACCATGCAGCTCCCCATTCTCCGTGCTGCTGGGATTGTGCTGGGCTGAAAACTTTGGCTGGTGTTTCCCAGCTACTTCCTCCTTCCCTGGTGCTTTTGAATATAAAGGCTTGTTAGTTGTGGGTGTTATATTCTCAGTGGCTAAAAGCTTTTTTTCTTGACTGAGTCTTGCCCCAGAAGTGGAGCTTTGCCTTTTCAGTTGTTTTGAAGGAGAAGTTTCAGAAGAAAGAGGAGGACTATTCCTTGGACTTGCTTCTGGGGTTCGAGGGGGTGTAGTACCTTTTCGATAAAAGTGAGGTGACTCTTTTGGAGTGGGTGGTTTCTCCTGACCTTTTTCTTCAGATTTTTCTTTTGCATCCATTCCTTCTTGAAATTTTTGTTTGATATAATCAGGGCCTGAAAAATAGTGTGATAGAAATATTAAGATCAAAACAAAACTCATGGTAAAACTATTGCATTGGGATGTCAGACTGCACCGCCTTGCTAAAATGCAGGCAGGGGTGTATGTTAACAACAATTCATTGATATCCACAGTGATTTACTCCAAATTGCTCAGTCACTGGAGTTACTGTAGTTTTTTGATAATTTTTGGGACTACTTATTAACTTGGCTCAGTCACTCTACATCGTCAGCTTTTTAAAGGGCCACAGGATGTAAATTGTTCCTGAGTGAAGTCTGAGTGACTGAAGACTGACTAACCTTACATCATCTATCATTCCTTTTCTGAGAGGAATATTTTGAGGCATGTTTTGCCTAATTAGCCTTATTGATTTAACTTCTTATGATCAGAGTACCTGTTTGATATGTAGGTTAATATGAATTAACCATCAGAATGAAATGTCTCTTCTGTTCTTATAAACTACAGGGAAAAGCACTTGAACAGCTTTTTTTTTCCCTTTTGAGTGAATGTCAGCTTGTCTGATATACACATAGATGTGCCTTGAACTCTCACATGCTGGCTTTGTTTTCCAGATCCACTCATTTCCATATAAAGACCCAGGTTAAGCACTCTAGTCAGTAATACAATTCCTACTTAGAAGGCAGGACTACAAATTCTCTTACATTCACCAGGAAAATACTCAAAGAGCAGCAAGTGTGAAGAACATCCTCTCCCCACACTGTAGCTAAACACCCACGTGCACATTCACTACCAGGACTCACTTATCAGAGTCCATGTCTATACAGCTGTTAACGTAAACACAAACTGGCTGACATGTTCTGCTCCAAGTTTTGGTTGTCAGATTTAATTGTTTAATGGTAAGACTTGAGCAGACACTATTGAAGAAACAAAACTGCTGTACATCTGTATGTATTGCAGGCAGTGTTTTCTGTTTTACTTCCTAGAGGTCGTATCTCAGATTCCAGGAGCAGTTTCCCTAAGAAGTCGGAAGCTGGGGAGCTCTGTGAACAAAGAACTGCAAACAATCTTCTAGTATTTTCAAAAATAGCTTCTGAAAAATATATTGCTACTGCTTCTCCACTTCTCTCCTTGCTAGCACCAAAACTTTCGTTTGATTTTTTTACTCTTCTTTAAGTGAGCCTTACCTGTGCTTTATGTCATAGAGAAATTCTGTGCCCAGAGAAGAATGTCTGCACACATTTTTTCTACTTCTGAGTTTAAAGAAGGCTCTAACTGTGCTGGGCAGATACAGTGTTTTTACAGATGCCAGAAGCATATGCATCACTACGCAGTGCGAAGATGAGAGGAAGGAAGAGCAGCATGAAGCTTTTGGAAGTTACTGAGTCATCTGGTAAGTAAGCATTGCTAAGAAGAAGAATTACTCGGCATGCAAGGTCTTTTGAGCAGGAAAATCACAACGTTTTTGGCATCTCTGAAAACCAGGGGTGGAAATAGGGAGTTGTTAAGAAAGAAGGCTAGACACAGACAAGCCAGGATTTGTTCGCAAATGACATTTGAGGAGGAAGTTTTGAGGAGTTAAGCCTGCACAGAGGGAGAGAACTAGAGGCTTGATTCACAGCTTGTTATAATCTTCTGGTAAAAGGGAAAGGCAGCACAACACAAATTAAGAGTTTCCATATATAAAGTTACAGGTATGATCGCCATTCAAAAAATTCCCCATCATGTCGGGGATTTCCTTCCATCTTTGCTGAGATACATAAGGTAATGCTGAGGGGTTTAACATGCATAAACTTCCTTTTCCATATCTTTTCACATTAGATATAATTAGGGGTGTAAAGAGAAAAGGATAGCTAAAAGAGCTCTGACTAATCTTTAAGCCCAAGCCATGGAGCTGTCAAATTGCAATGACTATTTATTATGGACAGATCCACATTCACATTAGCTCGCTCTTTACGACTGCTGTGGTTAAAGCATCCAATTGGAATACTATCTCTTCAGCCTTACAATGCTGTTTAAATTCCGAAAATTCACATACTGTGACAGCTCTGCACTGCCTCATATATATAGAGATTTGACTTTTACTAATGTCTGACAGCACTTGACAAACTGAAGACACTTTCATAAGGAAAACGTCAGAAAATTACATCAGAAATGACCTCAGCAATGACATCCCTCTCCATCCGTTCCTACAACCAACTAAAAACCTCCCAAAGTTGGCCAGAGAAAATCCCTCTTGTCAAGAGACCTCTAAACTCTGTTGAAATTTCTGAGAAAATATGGGAGCCCATGGTCTCAGCTGCCCGTATCTCCCCAGGAGACTGGTGGAGTGAAAAGTAAAAAACTTAAAGCAAATCAAAAATATAATCTGGAGCTTCCCGAAGAAGTTAAGTATCAACAGGCTAACAATGCCACATTTTTACTGTGTATTTGGCAATACTGGATGCTATGTGACACTGAGCTCCACCAGAGAATGCTGCATCCAAGTAACATCTGAAGGTGATCTGACCAGACATTCACCATTGCCTTAACACAGCACAGCAGCCTGCCCTCCCTCCCGACCCAGCACAGCACATGCGGATATTAGAGATACATCCCTTGCCTCCAGTCTTGTCAGGCAAGTCTTTCCAACACTGAAATTCTTGGCTCTATGCTCAAGTTAGCTTTGGAGATTGTCCAAATACTTTTAAAATGTCTGTTCACTGTATCCAATACAATCAGATTATGCACCTGTCCAAACCACTGACTCCAAGCAGCAAGAACTCAGCTCCCACTCCCGTCTGAGGACTAGGAGCTGTCAGGATTTACCTTGTCCCCTTTGTTAAAGACATTATCTAACACTACAGACATAGGGAAGGGAGTTCTTCATCATAAGAGCAACCTACAGCCCAAGTTTAAAGAAACAAGGGCCACGGGACTTTGGAAAGAGAGTCACTAACATCCTTTCTTACAAGATTTCTTAGCTGGCTGGTCTTAATGAGGAAGAAAATAGAACTTGAGGGTGGGATGAAGGTAAAGGGGGATTATCTGACCAGGAAATAAACACAGAGCTCTGGTTTGCTTCAGTTTGCAGTTCCATCAACCAGAACATCTAGACATGATACATCTGAGTGCCCAAGGAGAACCTGGTCTGGAAAGCAGAACCAAGAAATGTTGTCTAGCCAAGTAAAGGCAAGATGAACCTGTGTGTTTCTTATGGTGACAGGCTGGCTGTGCTACCATTGGATCAAAATTGGATCAAGCACCTTTACTTGATAAAGGTCAGCCATGGGGTGGCTTTGGCTCACACACCTGTTGTGATGCCAGCAACTGGATGGCACCATTAAAGTGTGAGTTAGGCAGTATTCAGGGGGAACAGCCTCTGAAAGCCCAAGGACTGTGTGGATGAGTGCAAGGTATGCACACAGAGTCTCACACAGTCTGATGGTCTGCTTGAACATGATTTCACTGATGGCTGTGGGGTAAGGGAAGCTTTGATTTGGTTGAAGACACACACCTGTGGTTGTTCTAAATCTAGAATTTCTTGTGAAGTTCTTGTGTAATATGTCCTTCCTCCTGGAAGGGCTCCAGTTAGTGAAGTGACAGCATGGCCAGCCCTGTAAATGAGAAGAGAAGGATGCCCTGGTTCTGCCACAGCATTTTTAAAGAGGTGACAGCCACATGCTTTCCCCCATGGCCTAGTGAGGCACACGTGTTGGCAGCATAGGGCTGTTACAGGATTGTGGCTCAAGGAACATCTGAAAATGTCATCTTGCAGGACACTGTAAATGCAGCCACTGTTTCCCAAGAAGGCTAAGAAGAGACCTCGTGCCTCATCAGATCAGAATGAAATCTGAAGCTTGAGAGGGATGGCAGAATACATCTAGGATAGTGAGGGAAAAGGCATACATGCAATTTCATCAGTGATTTTATAAATATGTTACCATTCTTACAACTCAGGAAAAACAAGCATTTCATATTACAATTTTATTAGTCTATTGAAAGCAAAAAAAGATTGTAATGCCACTAATGCAGGATCCAGAACATAATCTTTTAAGAATATAATATTTAAAGTACTGTTGATGCTGAGTGATGTGATTCAATTTCAAGGTATATTAGAAGTACTTATTAGATAAACATATGCCAATTTCTGCTTTTTAAACTAAAGTACACGTTATGTGATGTAACCTATCATTAGTACTACATAGAGCGTTAACAAATAGGGCTATAAAGAGTAACCCAAATAAGAAACAACATTATAATTTCATCATTATGAGAAAATTTATGTTGCGCTTATAGATAAATTACAAATATGAAGCACATAATATATGTACGTCCTAGTTTTGTTTACACATATGAACTGTTAGTGGAAGGATGCTCCACTTTCACTGTAATGTTTAACAACTGTTTGTCTGTGGGATAATGGTGACACAATCAAAGTTACTTGCTCAACCAGAACACTGCAGTCTATATGCAAACCTTCCAAGATTAAAGGCCCCTTTTTACTAAACTACTGAGCACTTCTACAAAAACAGGAGAGAATTTCTGATCTGAAAAGTTCACAATCTGTAAGTACAATCTAAAGGCCATACTGATAGCCCATTTTAGTGATGGGGAAGCCAACCTAAAAGGAAATCATGACCCAAAGCACATGTTTCATCCAAATAACCCTTCTGAATTTAGTGCTCGGCTGTCAATGAAATACCACCATGCTCAAAGCTTTGGTAAATCTTTGGCAAAGCTAAACATACAGAGAAAGCCTTTGTCAAAACTAGGAATGGAGTGTAAGTCTCCTGAGTAATCAAAACTCCACACAGCACTTTGCTCGTAAGTTTGTTGCCTACCACAAATGCCATCTTGCTGAAAAAGCTGAGAGCTGATCTACCTAATCAAAATTCAAAGAGAGAAGGAAATAGTAAATGATGGGTAAGGTTCTTACTGCAGATTATACCCTAACACAAATCCAGAGCATGGTATGGTTGAAGCAAAAGCTTAAGACTTTTGTATTTAAATGAACTGTACTAAAAAAGGAAAATGTATACTTTAGTGTTGGTAGTGCAGGTTGATAGATACTGTTCATGAAATAAGCCAGTGAAACAATTTCATTTATCTTCCAATGTTTTTGATGTTTTTCTAATGTGTCACTATTGGCAACAATATGTATGCTCTCACAATAAGATTTCTCTGCTATTCTGATGAACTTAGTAAAAATTTGAAAAGCCAAGTGATCGATCAGAAGATAAATTAATATAAGATCTTTCTTCCTTATGTTAGGATTTTTCAGGATAGGTCATCCAGTTTAGAAGAATTCCTCAGAATGGTAACTGTAGGTGAAGGAAATATAAATAATCAATTACCAATCTCTTAAAAGAAGTGATTCAGTGAGTCATTACGGAAGTGCAAATAACTATATTCAGTAAATTTTAGAAAGATATGGTTTATTAGTATTTCTTCATTGTGGAGATATGAAGGGAGAGGGAAGAACTATAATTAGTATCATTAGTACTTCCGCTGTTTTGTTCCTAATTTTCTGATGGTTATACTGGCAACAGGGAACAAAAAAACCCTCTTAAGTGCTAGGCTGCTGGCTTGAATTCAGCCCAACTGAATGGAGGGCTGTGCAAAGCCATGTGTAAAATATGTTGATGAACTCAGTAGAGCAGAGATATGGTTACAGTTTTAGTAATGTTTGGCAGACTGAACTGGGACTGAATAGGGCTGGAAATTAAGGGCTAAGGATTATTTCCACAGAGAAATTAAAGGATATAAGGCAAGGTGCTTAAAGAGTCATAGGGCTCTGAGAGAACACGTCTGCCTGACTTAGGTATGAGTAGAATAGAACAGGACATTTCAGTCAGAAGGGACTTAGAACAATCATCTTGTCCCAGTCACTGACTAATTCAGATCTGAGCAAAAGTTAAAGCCTGTTACTAAGGGCATTGTCCACATGCCTCTAAAACACTGACAGGCCTGGGGCATCAACCACCTCTCTAGAAAAACCTGTTCCAGTGTTTGACCACCCTCCTGGTAGAGAAAGACTTCCTAATAGTATTTTAAGAGGTTATCGCCCCAGGTGTCTGCAGTACCCTTCTGATGGATGCAGCGATCCAGCAATAGAGCATGAAATAGTGCAGCTCCTTCATGGTTGGGTCAATGTGCAGCAAGGTAAGAAATGTCTTACTCCTAGTGATGCATATGTAAGTTATTTAATAATTCCTTAATTCAGAAACACATATGTAGGCCCGTCTGCCCTGTTTTGGCTGCATCTGAAGTTGTTTATGCCAGCTGCAATAATGGCTTTAACTGTACTTGAGAATGCTTTACAGAATAAAAAAATCACATTAGCTAAGGCTTAAAAATAAAGCATGTCACAGAAGAGAAAAAGGACTTGAAATGGAAGGGATTGTTGACACTGCTTTGTGAGATGTAGAAGAAACCCATGTCTGGACAACTCATTTAACTTTTAGCCCCTGATGGCAACTGCATTTTGGTGAGGTATGATCAGCATTTTAAATGCTATTAAGCAGCTTCCCTAGCTAGGAGCAAATAAAAAATATTTCCTGGATCAATTTTAAAATTCCATTTGGTTGCCTTAAAATCTTTTTTTTTCCCCCTGGACTTAATACCACCAGCATGGAAGTACCACAGCTGCCTAGGAAAGCAAACTACAATGTAAACAGGAAGGAGAGGACTGCATTTTTTTGCATGATCCAAAAAACACTCCAAAAGATAATGTTTATTATTTAGAATCTTTAATTCAATTTTAATTGCAAATCCTCATTTCCTGCATTCCCTCCTTGAAAATACCTTCCCTTTGCTGAAGTTTTCTCTAGCTTGCACTTCTCAATCTGCTGTTAGCATTGCTGCTTCCTTAAAGCAGTATTCCTGGTAGTCTTCCTCTCGCTGGACTGGAGGCAAGACTGAAGCTAGCATGTGCCAACAGCTACTCACTAAATCCACAAACGTCATGGAGATTGACGCCTATGTGTGTATTTTATGGAACTGCTCTGATTTTATCTGGCAGCCCGCTGTCTTTGAAACCATGTACTACCAAAATGACTGAAAAATATGACAGAGATAGAATATAATGTGGTATTTTACTATTGCCACAACCTGACAAAGCCACATCATCATTCAGCGATGTAAAAGTTAGAATACACATATCTCCCTGAGGACTCCTAGTCCACCTAGGACTAACTTCAGAAGGTAACATCACTGAATACAAGCAGGTTTCAAAGCAGCTTTAAATGCAACTTTCCCTTCTTGCTAAGTAAAGACAAGGACCTACAGAAAGTATTCACTGGTAGGAATTGCTTATTAAGTGTCTTGTTCAGAAGAACCCTAACCACATAAATGTTTGCATATCAAGGTTGCTACTGTCTTTATACCTGCTCAGGAAACAGTTTTGTGTAGTATCCTAACTTCTGGAAAGTTTTGCTAGAGTATGTACCTACCATCTTTAAAATACCTGCCAATACTTTATTTTCCTGACTTTGACATCAATGAATGTGACACAGCCTTCTCAAAACCCCCATCAAATGCTTCCTGACACAGACTAGACTGAGATCAAAAGCCTTGAGTTACTTATTTACTAGCCCCACATGCAGAGACACACACACACTTTGGCCAAATCCAAGGCTAGTTTTCATGCCTCTGTGTTTGCTCTGCTGTGATATTTACACAGCACAATACAGTTCTTGGTGTGCCCTGTGTGACTACTTTAGTGCTAGTGTCTCTGCATTTTGCACAGGTATTTGCTGAAAAGCATATGACACCATGTTATCTCACAATGCTTTTAGAAAAGATCAAAACGTCTGCTCAAGTACACTCAACAGCAATGGCAACAGAAAAGGAAATGGACTTCGGCCAAACAATTCACATCACAGGCAATGTCACAAACTTGTGAGTCTAGCAGTAGGATCATGAAACAGATATTAATGCAATTTCTACCAGTATGAAAGCCAGACTGCCTCTTCTCTCCCTGTCAGTTCCTCCAAATCTGGAATTCATTTGAGTTATCCTACCATTAACACACCTGCATGCAGAACCTAAACAGTATTTTGTAATTTGCATTTTTGTATTATCCAATAACAAAAGAATCATTAAGGATAAAAGAATCCCTAAAAATAAGATTTTCTTCCCCTAAAGGTTTATAAATGCATCATTACAGAGCGGACATATACACACTGAAAGATCTGAAGTCAGGAAATACTACACTAATGAATCTCCAAAACTGCCTGGAGTCAGCGCCAAGAACAATGAATTTATTCTGACTATATATCCAACCTCTGCTCCATTTCTGTTACTGCTTTAGCAGGTGACTGAAGTAGCTGTGGTATTTCCAAAACAGGGCAACATTTCCTGAATGTATCTGCATAGCAGTATGTAAGCCTTTATACTTCTGGATTCAATACCATCATAAAAATCTAACAAATTTATCCTACGTGGTACAGGGCACTATGAATGCTGTGCAACTATCTCTAACACCTCACTGGGACATCAGCTTATGGACACAGATATTGCTCGTGACCAGCAATCTTAATTATGGCTTGCTTTACTTATCCTACCTTTCTGTTGATGAATACTGACAGAACTTCAAAAAAATATCTGTCAAGATTACATGGTGATGCATATGACTCCTGTATCTAGGACAGGCTTCATTTTTCCAGGGTAGATAATATACACACATTGTATTTAATGTGAATGATCCCAGCTAAATAAAACACGCCTCATAATCTACTTGAATGCTTCTAAGCCTGCAGGCTGCTTAACAGGCGATAACTGAGAAGGTGAATTTCTAGCTTTTTTCACAGAAAACCTAGAGACTACTTTACTTCATCCGAACTGCACTGGGGCAGCTGTTAACTGCAAAAGTAGTGTTCTTTAAGCTCCTACAGGATGGGCAGAAGTGAAAGGCTGTAATTCTGTTCTGATTGCAACTGCATACTCCCTGAGAGGATGAATTTTAAATATACAGAGAGACTGCTAATGTGGCGTAATAGCTGTCTCTACTCAGCAGAATTCACACTTCTTTACATTTCTCCCAGCATGTCCACATCTTTCTGACATGATGATCCCTGAAGTCCTACACAGTATTTCAGACTCAGTGCCACCGGGATCATGCACAGAAGGGACCATTCTCCGTGACGTGCCTCTGTATATACAGCCTGGAAGGGTATTAGCTACTCCTCTTACTTCTCTTATCACATTTCAAGTGCGTGGCTATCATCCTGCTCCATGGGAGTTTGGCAAATGACTTCAACAGGAGCAGGTTCATGTCTGCTCTCCAACTGGCCAAGTCTGTCAGCCTGTCTTAAGAACTGTTTTTATAGCAAATTCAATAACCAAGTGAAATTCTTCTCAAAGCCCTTCTAACTTTTGCCTCTTTTAAAATCCTTACTGCATAGAGACAGTGCCTGTTTTTCCTCAGAACACCCTTTTGTTCTTCCACTACAGAAAAAAGAAGAGCCGAGGATATGCACTCAGGGCTTGGGTTGTAGATGTCAGCACTTCTTATGCCTATGGAATATGTTCCAGTAAGGCTCAGTACTGGGAAGACAGAAAATACATGTATGTCACCAAACAAACAACATTACTTTTGAATATATAGGCATGGATATAGATAGGCAAAATAACGTGGAAATAACTAAACAGTTTCAGACTCCACTTACTCTACAGATCTAGAGATGCATTACTGCCTTTACTTAAAACTCCAGATATTAATAAGGGATTAATGATTATATGGTAATGTTAGACTTGATTTTTTTAGAAGTCTCCTTTATCCCCTTGTGTTTATAGAAAAAACACTTGAAATTGGGAACTTGAAAGATGCTAAATCAGGAGTAAAAAAAAAGAGACTTGAAATTGACTGCTTTTGAAATATATACTCCTATGAATTTTTTTTGAGGGTTGAGGGTTAATCCAGTATTTTTAAAAAACAATACTCATTAAGCTGCACCACACTTTCAGCAAAATTAATTTCTTGTATCTAGCACTGAAATTAATTATAAAGTGTAAGAGCCTGAAGTAAGTGCTGCACTGCAAATGCTAGAACTGGAGAAATACAACAACCAGTTCAATTCTGGTAAAACTAGGGTATGTGAGCTGCTTGGTCTTTCATCCAAATCTGGCTTCTTTCCCCTCTGTTCTTGATCTTTTGTATTTTAAGAGAAAACCCACTCATCATGCCACTTACCATTCTGACCTCCCACAGTGTCATTTTTTTCCCTTTCACATCAGTTCTCTAAGTTCTCATTTCTAAAGACTAAGTTTACAATATCCATTTACTGCTCCTCTACTCCAAATCTATCCCATACTCTTCAGTTTGGCAACTGCCTCTGACAAAATACTTTCTGCTCTTCGTCTGATAGTTTTAGAGGAGCCTCTGCAATTTTCTTAGTCACATTTCAGTATCAGCAGTCCACTCTCATCCTCCTTTGACACAGATGACCATTCTCCTCTTCTGGAACAAAACTCCTCTGTTACCATCTATGATTTGTCCCTTTAATTCACCCGTATTTTTCTTTCATTTTTAAACTATACTTTCAAGGAAAATAACCTCCGATTACTCCATTCTAGATCTCTCTACCTTTCTTTTACAATCTTCATCCTGTTTAATTTCACCATACAAAAACTACCAATTCCATGCTGGCTGTGTTTCAGTTTTTATTCCTGTTCAGACGATGATCTGAATGAAAAACTATTACTAAACTAATAGGCAGAAATCTTCATCTTCTCCAAATTCTCCGCATGGTCTTCTACATCATACTGAACATTACTCTACATTACTCAGGTCTATCATTCATGTATCTCCCTAGAGTCTCTCTATGTTTAGGTAAGTCTTAAATTTTGCAGACTTTCTTGGAATAAAAGGCCATGTATATTAGCCTTTTATTTCTGTGGCCTTGACAAACACAGAATGCAGCTGCAAAGATTATTCTTCTCTAATGGTCCACATCACATGTTAAAAGTGTAACAGGAGAAACCTAACCTTTTAAACATAATTTAAACCTTTACTAGTATAATAAAATCCTTTCAAAATAGATCACCATACTCCACTGAAAATTAGCACTGTAAGGAAAAGTTCTCAGTTCTTTGTTAGCTGAATTTCAACATGGAACAAATATTTATGACGCGGTTATAAATAGGATTTATAATGGAAATTTTGACACTGTGATAATACTCCCATGTGATAGACCCTACTTCATCTTGTCCTTGGCTGGACACCATGACAGACCAATATAGAAATTCACTGGAGCAGGCCAACAGTGTCCTGGAAGGAATAGTTCTTTTTTGGAGCAAATGAATAATTTTTAACAGGAGAAAGGAAGCACTGACCTCCTTTTCTCAGACTATACCTGTAATTAACACTCCTGTAGTGACAGATTAGATACATACACCTAGGCCAGAATTTGAGAAGTTACTTCAAGATAGCAACATACCTGAGACAGCACTGAAGTTAGTCCAGGCTTCTAACTGGTTTCATAGTCAGATCCCGCAGCCTTTACTAAGCAACCACGAATTTCATCTGGATGCAAATTAACTAGCTCACTACTTAGTGCAAGTCTGTGAAAATGACAGTGATTGTAACAGCTTTATCTCACTACAGGAAACTGGTTCTCTGTTATTAGTTTTAAAAGTTAATTTGCTCAAAACTAATTACGCATATTTTTTCTTAAGCATATAATTTGATTATGTGACTCCAAAGTATCTCGGAGAGATTGAGAAAGCATCCTGAAGAATCAAGGCTACCCCTTTGCAAACTCTCTTTGCTTTGCCTTCTCCCAAGCATGCTCTCCTGTCCCAGATGCATTACAGGAACACTGGAGTGGGTTGAGCCAGCAGGTGTGTTTGCCAGTGTGGCGGGATGGATGCAGACTCCCAGCAAGCTGGATGGCCCTCACACTGGGCAAGAGGAAAGATGTGGAAGGGTGGGGGCATCTGTACCTAGGGCTTGTTGAGACAGGTGATAAATCTGGAAGTCAGGTTGTGAAGACTGGTATAACAAGAGTTAATAAAAGAAAGGGGAGAACAAGAACAAAGCTTGAAACTGACACCTTTTCTTCTAATGCACCTTATTTCTTAGATTATTGGATACAACAAAAGTGCATTAGGATATGTCTATAGCCTCTTGCTTCTCCAGAGTTCTGTAGAAAGAGGATAGAAGAAATAAATTATAGAGAAAAAATGGCACAGCAAGAAACCCAGTAACAGATCTGTGAGGCTGATGAAGTCTTACGTAGAATAAATTCAGAAAATGAACCGGTTCTTGTATGACTAAGGATAACGAGTGAGTCTCCGTATGCTTAAAGGCACAAACTCATGGCATGGCTGGTAACTTTAATCAGGCAAAATACTCATTGTAATTGGCTTTTAAAATAAAACTATCTGCTCTGGCCCACATGCATTTAGCCAGGACATTCCAGTTAATTAGCATCAGTCAGAAATCTCTCTTTCCTGTCCATATGGAGTTTGCATATTGAGAACTCAAGGAGGTGGTGGCAGAGAGGAGGAAGATGGGAAGGGTGTTTTTTTTCCTTATTCTACAGACATCTACCTCTGGTCAAAGGCAAATGTAAACCACAGTTGCTCTTTAAGGCATTAGAGGCCATTACAAATTGCCTTGTAATAAACTTAAAATGCTTATTTCTGAAACTAGTAATGTTGAGCATATTAATACCGATACTTTAAAAGTAAGCAAATGTTATAGTAAAAATACTAGTAAAACCTGGCAAATTCTTACCATTAGAAAGTCTTTGCTCATATATTTCACCTAAAAAAATTCTGTCCATCTCTAAATTTAGACAGCTTTAATTTATAAACTGCTCCTTGATTTCTCTCATGCCTTGCTTAGGAGGCCAAAGGCTGGATGAGTTGTTTTGGTGACCCATGTATGTTCATCTGGCAGCTGGCTGGCCTGACAAATAATCTGCCAGAAAACAAATCAGATCTGAATTTCCAGACCTTAACTGCTCTGTGGTAAAGTGCCCAGACTGCTCTTACCCTGCAGCAAAGTAGTTTTACCCTTCTTTCATTTAATCAAATGCTATTCATTCAAACTGAATGAAAGAGCAGTATCCATTTGCTGCAGGATATATATGCACACAGACAATTATGGCTTAGCTGTGCAGTCTGTGCAATTTCATACTCCAGTTTACCTCCTGATAGTGTGTTTACAAGACCACATCCTAAAGATGGTCTGTGGAATTTAGAATTAATGTGGCAGTGAAAGCATCCACTAACCTTGTGCAAGACTAGAACAGTATTTCCCATTTTTACTGAGTGTCAAAAACCTTTCTTTTCTGTTACACCTTTGATAGAGTATTCCCATCAGTCATTTGTTCTTCTCTAGGTTTTAACAAGAAACACAAAACAGCACTTTTTTTTTTCTCTAAGCAAAAACAAATCTCAAACTGTCCCTGGATGACTTCCTTGCATGAAGCTATGACTCAGGTTTCATTTGCTTCCTGTCCTGGTATGCTCTCTTTTGACACATCCACAAGTTTAGTGATGCCTGGAGGAAAAAAACCAGGTCGGAGCTGGGATTTCTCAAAATTTGTTTTATTTGTTGATAAAAAGGCCTGTAAAATATGGCCTCTATAAAGAATGCAACATTTGTTAAATCTACAAAATGTAGAGCCTTGTGGGTAGGACTCTGCAAAGATACACATCCTCATAATTATTAATCACTAGCCAAGTATCTGCTACAGCAAAAGTAGAAGCAGGGTCTTGCCTGAGAAGAGCATGAACAAATTCAGGGAAAACAGCTCCCTGAAACCTTTGAAGTCCTTACACCATGGCTCTGACCTTTTCAATCATGCTTGGCTTTCCTTATATGCAAATACTAAGGCAATCAATCACTGGGAGACCTGAATCTCAAGATTTCTATGGTACCTCATTATTATTCTCACCTGCTGGATGCTACTTTACTTCCTACTGCTTTGTTCTCCTTTTAGGCTCCTTTTAAACTACATTATAAAGGTATTTATAACCTCTTGGAAGCTTCTGATGAATGCCTTAATGAACATAAAGATGAAACATGAGAGGAAGTATTTGGGAAGTATGAACTGCCATGGTACAATGAAAGATGAATATTCACTGTAATTATAATTTGTGTGTAATACTAGACTCTAAGGCCCAGAAAGTTGTTTTTTAAGAATCTGAAATTTAAGAGCTTTATCAAAAGGTTTTCAAACATTGAAATGGTTTTAGGCTACAAGTAATGCAGAGATCACTCATTAAGACAGAAAAGAATGCTTCTGTTATTTACAGAGAAGTATTTGTATTTCACTTCTTTTTGTCTCTGTTTCAAGAGGCTTGTTGATATGATACATACATTTACTGCTAAAAGCATGCTAAGCAGTTAAAGAAATAAGAGAAAAATTACACTTTCTCATCATAACCTATTTTCACGACAATTTAGTACAATGGAAAGCTTTCACCTAACTACAGTTTCAGAGAATAAGACAACACTTACCAGAACCTTTTAGCAGCACTTACAGATACTGTAAAAACGAAAAGCTCAAGCAACAGAAGAAAAGCAAGACGCTGCTATTAGGAAGCAATAACAGTTACCTTGTTTTCATTCAAGTACGTGAAAAATGTTATTTGAAAAGCAGATTATTTACTGCTGTTTGTGTGAGTCAGTGTAAATACTTAGAAATATTTATCTCCCATGAAACTATGGAGAATATTTTATTACCAAAAATGACAAAAGCTAACAGTAACACTGCCCAGTTACTCTTGGCATGACTCTTGGGAAATACTTAAACATAAAAGTATGTGCACAAGTGAGTGGGTTTAACTGGTAGCACACAGAAAAAGTGTATCTGAAAAAGGCGTCACGTACACTGAGCCTGGAAAACATCTTAGACATCATAGTATTTGAAATCATCACAATGAAGTGTGAACCTGGTGGTTTGCAGGAGTTTATTTGGGATAACTGAGATTTAGTTAACATCTTGGGATTTAAAAGTTGTTTACGCAATGGGAATAGATTTTTTTTTCAAATGTTTACATTGAAATGTTTACATTGTATTTGGCTATCTTGGGAACAATTAGAGAATTCATAATTTAGACTACAGAAAAGGTATTTATCTTTTGCTAGGAGCTAGCTAACAGAGAAGAGAGTGAGTAAATTTTGAGAAATGCCATGCTATGTCATTCCACACATATCCAGCTACACTTGGGGAAGGGATACAAACTCTTGTCTTCTGTAAATGGAATAAAAGTTTCAAATGAGAGGAAAGTAAGTTCCCACACCTTCTCTCCCATATCTCAGCTGATTTGTCAGCAATGCTACTTCAATTCCTGTCGCAGGGTGTAAAAAGACATCTGAGAAATTATTGATCTGGGTGATACCTTGGTGTCAAATTTTGCATTGTCAGAAGTTGGCTCTTTCACTTGAGTACTCCAGTAATTTCTTTATTTGAAGGGTTTGGCAGCTTTAAAATACTTTCTTTCCAAATACTTCAATTCTTTGCATGGCTAAGGTTATGACTTCTTAACTTATGAATCACAAGATGACCTGCTGCTGTAAATTGGGATTTGTTCAGCTGGTGGAGGACAAAATAATGAAAAAAGAAAAAGACTTGAGTATGACAGCAGTAAGTATGGGCTGATAATATAAATCCACAGGAGAGGTAGTACTGAGGTAATTCCCAACAATGAAAAGCACATATTTATGTTGTTTTAAAGCCAGTAAAGTCTTAGTACCAGAAATAGTTCTGTTCAGTTTTGCCTACAGTTCTGGACTGCCATGTTCAAGAAAGAGGAATTTATATCAGGACGTGTACCAAGAAAGTCTGCAAGACTAATAAAGGGAATGAAAATTCCACTCAGGTGAATAACCCTTGACTTAGGTACTAAATGAATACAAAAAGAATGCCCCAATCCCCACAATCCCAGAACACATTCACTACAACCAAATACTTAGGGATAAAGAAAAAAACAAGTATTCTATAAGGTAAGCGACAGTAAAGATTTAGTAACAAGTTATATAAAGTGGCCACTTGAACTAAAAATTGAGATAAATAGGTGCAATTTTAGAAAATATTGCAGAATGTTGTTGTTCTTTGCTTTTGTGGGTCACGATAGCCTGCATTCACTATATAGGTACATTTAAGAATAAACAAGTGTGTCTGGATCAAGGATAAGCAGAAAACAGCAGTAAGTGAAAATGAATCTCAGAGCTATAATCTGTATTAGCATACAAGTACAGACAGATCCTTGAAATGCAGTAACAAGATATGACTCAACTCACTTTGACAGGTGAAAGAAAGGGCAGACATGAAAAGACATTAAATTGGCAAACGGAGTTCCATTAGATCTATCCAATTTTAAGCTAAAGAGCAGTACACAGAAATATTAACCTCATGTAAAGACAGCAGAAAAACAAAGCAAAACCAACTTTACTTCTTCCTATAGCAACTTTCTAAACCCTGTGACAGATGAAAACGGGCTGCAATGCTGATGTAAGTGAGACAGACTTAATTCTATGCTATCACGAATATGGGACTGATGTTGTACAGAGCACCCCAAGCGTAACAGAGGAAGATTCCCTTATAGTTTATGTATGTCTAATGGTAAAGCATTCTCCAAAATTCAGACTTTAGCTAACCAAGACTGTCTGGAATTTTACTGGACAGTAAAAAAGCTATAGATCTTCCCACTAATAAACACATTGTAGAATTAATCCAAATTTCTGTTGATTTATCATCACTGAAGTCTGTCTTTGACACTGTCCTGAATAAACTATTAATCTGAGGCAAAGTTATATGCTTTTCAACACTCAACTGTTTTCATACAGAATCACCAATTTATTAAAAACTGAAAATAAAATCTTGAGCAATGTACACTCTTCATGACATACATGACTTATTTCTGTATAAATGACAACATTCAAGATGGAATCAACACTTTAACTTAACGCAAAATCTTTTCACTGCAATAAAACAAATAGCCGCACAAAACCCCAGTCTACAATTACCTGGTTGGTAGAAATTTGGGGAAAGTTCTCTGGCAACTGCTCTTGCAATATCACACTCCTGGCGAGCAGCCTGAGCAGCCTGGTCCGCAGCATCAGCTTTAGCTCTTGCATGTGCGGTTCTGTACAAAGTAGAAAACAATTTATATGCACAGTCTTTTATCAGTTGCATCAAGCATGTGAAAACAAAGGACCTCAGCTATCATACACTATCCTGTACAGTGCACTCCTAGGACAACCTGTTATGAGTAACTGCAAATCAGCAAAGTATTTCAGGATCAAATTCCTCTCAGCTCTTCAGTCCTGTTCATCCTTGGATCACATTCACTTGCAGGAACACAATTTACAGCCCAAGCTTACAATTAAAATTTCTAAATAGACGGAAAGAATAGTCTCTGATGGAAACATGGGATTTAGGATTTATTGACATGTTACCAGAATGTATACAGAAGTGTACAGAAGGTCAGACTGGGCCACCACACTGACTCCTAAACAGGGTTCTGGGATTTCAGGACACATGGTGTTCAAAGGCACTGAGGAATGCTACTACCTTTACCACATTTCGAAGTTAATGCTGGGTCAATGCTGGGTGCCATGTAAAAATTTTTGAAGACCAAAAGTCAAGTATATTGGCCCAAAAAATAGGAAATGTCTTCCACAATCAGATCATGTTGGTAAGGAATAGCCTGGAAAACATGTTTAACACTTCAACAGGCATTTGTTGACATGCGGACTTAACCGTACTAAATTCTTGTAACTGAGTGAATTTCAAATCCGAAAACAATCTGAAAAGGAAACTTTTCTGAAGTCAAGACAACAGTATGTAATACTTTGGTAAAGTAATCTGCACTCTGCTTCCACTTTTTTTCTCTTGCTATTTCTCAAAAAGCCTCAAGAACAGCTTGTGCAAAGGCCTCTGATTCCATACTGCAAAACTGATTAATTGTGTTACTGTAGGTTTGCATCACTGTTTGTGCCATCTTCCCTTGCCACTTAATTTTCCAAACAGTCATCTGTTTAAAAACTCCTGATGGCCATGATCTCTCTGTGCCTCTACAGCATTAGCACATAGCCTAGAGCTATGAAATGGCTTGTTAGAACAGAGGGGAAGCTAAACATGGGAAACCAGCAGAATATTTTGAGAATCTAAAAATATTAATAACATTTCTAAACCAAATACATTAAATTTCATGATCTCATCACTCTTCTTGTAACATTCTAGTAGAAAACTGTCACAGAAATAGGAAAAGAATTAGTTAACAGAACAACAATAGCAGCAAACTTTATCCCATGTGCCTGGTAATAGTAATGAATAGCAATTAAATAAATGAAAACTTGTAACAACTTCACTGTAAAAATTCAGTTTTATTTTCAAGAAATGAAGAAGGGTTCTATGTGTTTTAGACAAAGGAAGAATTAAATGTTAGCATTAACCAGAATGAGCATCAAGAGATTAACAGTATGGCCGACTTTGCATTTCTAAAAGCATGTTTAATCTCGTAGGGTACTAGTATAAACACAGACATAAAAAAACCACACAGACAGTTTCATCTATGGTGCCTGGAGAAGATTTATTTAAGTTACATCCTCCCTAAAATGTGTGTAGGGATAAATGCTGAATGTTCTTTCAAAGCTTAGCTTGTCGTAATTTACTGGATAAATATTAGCTTATGCTGCCTTCTTGTAGGTCCCCCTAGGTCTGTGACAAAAAAGGTAATGAGCAAATGAATTGTAACACCTTTGATTTGTACTCAGGATGGGGGAAAGAAACTGTTAATAAAAACAAATACACCGTATAATCCCATATGTGTTCTGTGCAGTTCATGAATGGGTGTATGGTATGTGCTTGCTTAGTAACAGTAATCAAACCCGTTCTTTCTCTATAATCATTATTTTCAATTAGATGAGCTATTCTTAGCTCCTGCATAATTATGTCTATGTAGCATAAACTTAATGAAGCAATCCCAGCACTGGGACATTGTTTTGTGAGACAATAATGTAGTCTGCTCATAGATAAACTAGACACTGGTCATCTTTTTGTGATGAAAGAACAACCAGACTACTCCCATGTAAAAATAGTCTAATACTATTGCTACTGCTACAACAGACATTTTAAAAGCTAATATACTTAACGATCAGCACCAAGAAAACATACTGCCAGGATAATGCATTTATTTATTGATGCCTACGAATTTTCTGTATTATTATATCCAAGCAGCAAAACAGACATTCTGTTGAAATGTACAATATCAATTAGTTAAGGGATTAAATGGTGACATGAGTAAGAAGCTGGTGTAACTCTATCATATGAAGCTGGGCAGAGCAGGTCACAACAGGAAGAAGCCAAAGGAACAGAAGGTAAATGAGCACAGCTTTCCTTGGCTGCCTTATCTCACACTTCTTTTTTCAACTCACACTTCCTGCTATTCTGCCCCTTTCATGCTCTCAGTGAGGAGTTCCAGCAGACGAGAACAGGAGGGAGCGCTGCCAAGGCATGTCCTAGCACTGACACACAGGAGCAGTGCCTCAGTGCAGAGAGACGATGCAGCAAGAGGAACTAACCAGCACAGGAGGGCAAGGCACAAGGACATATTTATGCTCCTGAGCAGGCCTTTGACAGCCAGACAGAAGTGTGTGCACATGCCTGTGCTGAGACACTTTCCTGACAGTCTCTTCAGCATTGATTAGCAGCAACAGAAGTGACAAGAGCTGGAGAAAGGGGCAGAGCTGATCCCTCTGCACAGAACAGCAGCTCTGTGCCGTGCCTGGCAACGCAGGCTCTTCGCTATGAGCAATTGTTTGCTATTTATCACCTTGGCATCTGGATGCTAACTTCAGCTAACTGGCTAACTTCAGCAACGTGTACTTTATCACCTCCATTTGCAACTGCATACTTAGATAATCTTTTAACTTCTTGCATGCTTACTTTTAGATGTCAGACTCAAATAATTTTTCTGTTGCTATTTATTTTCCTGTCCTTTTTTTTGTTTTTATTCTGACTTCCACGTTTGGTCTGTATGTTTTTGAAATTACTTGCTTACAGTTACTGCTGCTTGATACTACATTTTGTCTGTACTTGTTTTATTCTGTCTTGAACTGACCCCCACACTATCAGACTATTAGTATCAGAAACTATGGAGAAATATGTTAGTTTTGAATGATAATGTTCGTAAAGGAGAACTATCAAAGCAGAAAGAGAACCCATTTGCTCCATTTATGCTTCACACAGTTTTGGAAAGCTTTCTTTACCTTTCATTTCGGGGGTAAATTTGTCACTGTAAGGTCTCCAAGTTCTGTTTGCTATCAGCAGTTATTCATAGAAATTTAAATCTGTGATATATGATGTCAAAATGACCCACATCTGAATGACCACCATCTACTTGAAAGCTGTTTTCTTCTCCAGGGAACTCTACGTCTTTTGCTATGACACGAGATCTTTATGAGAACTCTTGAAAGAAAAACTTGAAAAAAAGTCTCCTTTCCTCTCCCCAGCCAAGAAAAAGACTGTGGTAGGCTTTTTCCAAGAAGGACTGATCTCAAGTTTCAGCAGCAAAATAGAAATTATGCAGGAAAGAAGGCAGCAATACACAGATTTCAAAACAGTACAGAAAGATAAGTAACCTGCTTTGCAATGCTGCATTCAGTTCTAATCCATAGCAAAGGACCTTTAATGATTTTTTTCATTTTAGGTGACTAGGTGGTTCTTTGTAGAAATTAATTCTCAGCAACTGTAATACCTAATACACACTAATAACTTTTGAATTGCTGTGTGGTTTTATGTGTATTTCTCCTGGGAAGTATCAAGACTACCATTAATATTCCACATGATGTCTCAAAACACATGCTTGAAAGCTTTCAAATGAATACAAAAATTGAAGTATTTACCAAAATCAATTTGTATTTAGAGGGACAATCTACCCCTCGGCTAATGAATGCACAGAGGTGGTAAATTCAGTGAAGACAGGGGCTTCAGTTTAAGTTGCATCTGTGGCAGGAATCAAACCGTACTTATATTAAAAAGGAATCTGTAGCTATAGCTCATGGAGAGTCTTGGTACCACATAGCAGCATGCAGAATCCCTATACATACCTCGTAGATACCAGTCTCTATCATCAGTGAGTGAGGGCTGGGGGACCAATGCCTGACTGAAAACCTGGAACTGTGAGAAACTGCATACCAAGGTCTGATTTTTAAAGCAGCCTAAGCTTTCTAGACTGTGGGACAGCTGGTATCATTATGATAGCTTTCTTCTCTGTGTTTTACTGGGTAGGTAAATAGGAACACACCATATTAACTACACTCAAAAATTATAAACACAGAGCCAGAGGCTTCTTACAAGCAGCTCCCCTTTCAGCAATACTAGAGTCAGATTTCTATCTATTTATGCATGAAAAATAACTTGAAGGAGGAGTGCTTAGGCTTGAAGAGCTTAAACAATATTATCTCCCTTTCTGCAGCAACAATGCTTATATATAGTGCCATGTGCCTGGAATACATTATGTAACGTTTATCTAAATTTAAAACCCGTTTAGAACTGTCCATTACCCTCCAGATTATTTTGTATTTCCATGGTATCCTTCAACGCACTTGTAATGCTGCCTCATTCAGAGTCAACTAAAAATGTAAGCAGCATATGCTCACTTTGTTTCATTTTTCAGATTTTATTAAACAGTGAATCCAGCATAAAGCTTTCCAGGAGCTTGCTTTCTATTTCTTAAAATTATAAAAATAATTTGCTTTCCATTTGCCAAATATGTGACACAGAATTATTTTCCTATCCCATTGTCCTAAACTAGTAATATTTACAATGTTAAATCAACAGATTTCTATATTGTAAGAAGAAAAATATCACTAGTGGCCAAACCTACATGAAGTTCTCAAGAGATATTTTTTATTAATGACAGCTATCAGGTTTATCATGTAACATTACATATTGTGGGTTACTACCCACTACCATCCTTCTTGAAACTGGAATTCTCTAAAAACAATCCTACTTTCCTAATCTAAAATGCAGTGATTGCTCTAGAAAGCAGAGGGTATTATCTTGAGGTTTTTTTCCAGGTATAAAACTTTCCAACATTTTCACATTTGTTTCTATCTCTCAGAGAAAAGCTTTGCAAACTGAAAAACCAAGGTCTGGTAAAACTGGTACAGAGATCCATAGCAGTTCCAGGTAAAAGGAGCTGGAGAGAAAGAGAAAAACTTTAAGCAAAGTCCTTTGGTAGACAAATTTTTTCCTTGCCCCCATTTTATTTCCATATACTTCTGATACTATATATCAGTAATGAATGCTCAATATATATAGAACATCTATGCATTTTTTAACACTGCAAGTGACAGACTGGTATTTATCAAGTGTGCTAGTCATCTTTCTCAACTTCTTTCAGTGATAATACTGGGTGAAAACCAATATTCTGCTATGGTAGAATTAAAAATACATACATGCATGACTGTGTAGAGCTACCTAAGAACTCTAGGTTTCATAACTCTCAGCAACTCATTGCTGCAATATCTTAGAAGTGAGGGTAAGTCACTGAATACCAGCAAGAAATGGGAGGCTCTGAGAGAAACAGAGGAAAAAGACTGACTTTTAGATAATGCAATACAAGAGCTTCGTGTCAGTAAGAAACTTAAAGTGATCCTAAACGACGGATTGAATTAACAAAGTGAGACATACGCCCTCAACTAAGCTTTACTTTATCAATCTTCTTTGTGTTTTACTAAATTTTAATCTCAACCAGCCACTCCTTCTTTATGAACTCACTTCACTCAGTAACTGGACTAGCTTGGTACTACCAATGAAGGCTGAAGTAGTAAAGCACGAGCAGGTCTGTTATGCAAACACTGCTGGCACATCGATCCGTATCATCTCGCCTAATGGATTTTGCTTCTGAACACTCCTTCCCAGCCTAAATTAATTGGTCGTATTTTTCAGTCTTTACTCGCATTAGAAGAACTTAAAAAATACTAGCCTTTAGTTAATAATTCCTGAAAAATTGAGGAAATTCCTTACACTTGGCAAACAGCCAACCTGATTTTGAAAAAATAACCTGGGGCTAATGACTGGTAAGCCAGATGTTAGTTTTAGGCATAAATAACAGCATAAATAAATTTGGTCTACTTCCACTGAGATTTACAGGCTACCAGTGTACTGTGCCAGACATCTTAACAAAGTATTTTGCCAAACACTTCATACACATGTAAAGATCATGGGTCCTGTGCCTTATCTTGTTTACCTTGATTTAACATACCCGGACTATTTTTTTAAGGTTTCCGATTTTGTATCCTATGGTAATGTATTTAAACAACAGCATAAATTACATGGAATTAATAAAGTACATCAAAATGGATTAAAAGCTAACTTGGACACATTTCAAAGCTTAATGCAGAAGATACCAAAGAAAACAGTTGTCATGTGCATTTTACCTTAACAGTTAGCTTTTTGTTCCAGTGTTGTTTAATATTTCACTTTCAGTATGTCTCAATACAAGCTAAAACATACTGTGGTAGAGCTGGCAAGTTACACAACTTCTGAATTCTGAAAAACCCCAAGGACAATTTACTGTAACCTAAAGTTACTGTAATCTAAAGTTTAATGCAACATGAAGTTCAATCATAGCAACTCTAAACCACTGTGTTTCAGTGCACCAAAACAAAACAGTGGGAAACAAATAATCTAGCCAGTACTGGAGATGGTCATGGAAAGTAGCACAAAGGCAGATGACACCCTGCTGGCTAGTCCCACCCACTGCTGCAAAAGGAAGGGTTAATGTGCAATTAATACACATAGAGACAGAAATCAAGTATGAACTAAGGAATTTGGTTTTGCTGTACTGCATAATCCAGCATCCATAAAGCCACTAAGGGAACAATGCCCAGCTCATTGACATCCCAAGAAGGATGGACCACAGAACAACTGAGGATCTAGAAAGACAAGTTTTTTGACTTAGACTTCTTGAGCCTTCTGTCTACTCATTATTAAAAAAAAACACTGAGAAGCCACATATCAAGGTGTACATACAGGTACCTGACAGTGGAATATGGGGAAGACATAATGGGAAAGAGAAGTGTTTCAGATAAAGATGTAACTGGTCCAACGATTAGAAGCTGAACTTGGGCACAGTCAGCCTTGAAATGTTGTGGGTGTATTTTACAGAGAAAAAGATGGGACATTTCTAAGCCTTTGCAATGATATTAGGCACTGTAATAGAAGTGCTCTTTAATCCATTTTCTGAGAAAAGAATTACATAGTCTTTTGTTTACAGGAAGTGAGATTAGTTGATTTTGGGACTGTTTACATTAGGTATTTTAGACAGCTGATATAAGGGCTCTGATCATCTCATTGGAGACACCCATCTTACTCCATTAACTACGAAACTTTTTTCAGTTTGGCACTCTGAACTGTACAAATGTCAGACTCCTGCAGTGGTCAGCATGAACATGCCCTGCTGTGCTTACAAATATGACAAACACCAATCTCTGTGCTTGTTGGGGAATCAGCCACCTTCTTATGCCAAGATTAGAACCTGTTTGCATTCTCCTTTAGACCTCTGGGGTCCGTATCAACAAACCCAGAACAGCTCAGCAACTCAGGAGTGCCAAGGTACTCATTTCTTTTAATACCAGTCCCACACACACAGCAGTTCAGAAAGACTTTAGGTGAAGGAAGAACATCATCCTCAAGAGAATGTATTTCTGAAAATCCACTTTCAGCAATTGACATAAATTATTTCAGTCTCCCTAGTCTGTCTTTCAGGCCCTCACTCTTGCTTACCTATTTGAAAAAAGACTCACATTCAGATGTCTGAATTTACAAAGCTGTTTTGAATTGCTATTAGCATCACTAGAGAGGCTGCTTTACATGTTACTCTGCTTAACTTTAGGTGTCCCACTAGTCTAGCGTTATTTATATGCACACCAGATACTCTGCCCCTGTATAAAGGAGCTGGCTCTTCATGTGATGGTACTCAATTTTAACTACCACTCTGTCAGTTGTTTGAATGAATGAGTTTTGCTTTCATATTGATTTACTTGACTATAGCACTGCATAGAAATCATTGAATCATTTAGGCTGGAAAAGACATTTACGATCATCAACTCCAACCATTAACCAGGTACTTCGAAGTCTGCCACTAAACCACATCCCTGAGTGCCACATCTACAAGTCTTTTAAATACCACCAGGGATGGTGACCCAACCACTTCCCTGAGCAGCCTGTTCCAATGGTTGGCAACCTTTAGGTGAAGGAATTTTTCCTAATTTTTCTCCCCTGTCACAGCTTGAGGTAGTTTCCTCTTGTCTTATTGCTTGTTACCTCGTGAGAAAAGATCGACACCCACCTCGCTATGTGTTGAAGATGGCACAGTCTTCAATTTCTGCAAGATCAGCACCATCACTTCAAGCAGAATGCAAGTTTTCCTGCAGGAAAATTTACACTTTGCACAAAATACACTTTTGTATACTATGCTCATAGGGGGTTTTCCCCCATTTTTGCCAATTGTGATTCACTGACAGTATTTTTCTGCCATATATATCTTGATGTGTATTTATTTATCCTACTTTATAGGACAAATTGTATTCTATCCTATTTTATTACCAAGCCTCCTTAGTGAGCAATGTTTTCTTCCAGTTCCCTGACCCCACAATATTAATTCCTGCAGACAGGAAGGGGTTTTTTTTTGAAAGGGATAAGGGAATAGCTGCAAACAATTTGTTGTTTCCAATCACTAAAGCCAATTATATTGTTTGGCTGAAGAGAGCTTCTGAACCTAGCTGGAAGCATGAAAAAAGATACACACTTGAGCTTCAGCTGCTCCTGATGATATAGTTAAGTGAAGTAAAACAGAAACGAGATAAATGTTTCTCCTCCCTTCACCATAACATACAAGCTTCATAAAAATAAGAACTTTGTGTAGTAATGATTGTGCACAGCGAAGGCAATCCTATGCAAGGAAATGGGAACACATGGACCACTGTGATCATTTGCTTAGATAATTTGTAAGTTATGTTTAGTGCATTCATTTCCCCCCACCCCAGATTTTAACTGCTCTCCATCTGGGACAAATAAAGCAAAATGGTGGGTATGATGACTGTTATCATCAACACTGATATTTGGAATCTACACTCTTAAGTATAAGAAAGCAGTAACATCATCCCAGGGATACAGCTGGATGAAAAATAAGAAAAGCTTACAAAAGAGATTAGGAATTTTTTTTTGTATTCGAACGGACTGTTTGTTCCATTCAAAACATTTTTTTTCAGTGTTCTACTGATTTTTACCACTTTAAATTACTTTAAAAAATAAAATAAAGCAGAAAATATTATCTCAAATGTCCTTATTAAAAAAAAATTGGTAGAATAGTTCTAGTTAGAAAATTTTTGGAAGCTCTATTAATCAGTAAACTTATTCAGAAAACCTATGTCAAATGTCATCCATGACAATGTCTGTATTTCTTAATCTGTCCCTTATACAGAATTGATGTCGTTTTTTTAACATTTTTTAAAAATTTCAAGGAAAAAGTCCACAGCGTTAAGAGATATTTTAGCAAAGAACACCCAGGCTTTTGGAGAGTAATATGTGTAATAGAAGACCAGCATCTGATCTCTCTTAACATCAAAATATATGTAACTCACAACATACTTGTTGCATGAAAATTACATTCCCAGAAAGCAGAGGGAAAATGTGAAAAATTAGTTAAAATTCTGTGGGTTTTACTGGCTTCAAAAAGTGCAAGATAAACTTCCCAATCATAAGTACTTCTAGGAGCATGCTTCATGCTTTTTTTAAGTGACTTTGGCAGTCTGTAACTTACTATATTGCAGTTTTAGTACCTGAATCCAAAGACTTCATTACTGTGCTTGATGGAGGAAAACATGGTAAGAAAAAGAATTTAGTGTCTTGGTGCTTATTTGGCTTTCTCTATTAAAAAACCTGTAGCACACACATTTACCGCTTACATTTTCTCAAAATAAAGTAATATTATGAAATTAAAATCTTCATAATACATAAGAACAGAAAGGATACACTGACATAGAATAAAGCTTAAACATAGTAGAGCTTTGTGCATTCCACAGAAATGTCTAGATAATAATACAAAATGAAAATACTGTCTAGAACATAGTGCCAAAGTATTTTTTATGAGATATAACAGTGGCATTTATGCACTTATTACTAAAAAAAATGTGGTGTAATTAAACTATTTAAATGACAAACGTATTGCCACGAATTCAAATACTCTGTGGCAATGTTATGGGTTTTCTAACAGTCCTTTTAAAATCTTTGGGCATTAAAATTTAGTTCAATACTTTCAGCATTGTGAAGGCATTAACTGCATGTGTTTAAATTTCCTTCTTGTGTCTTTAGCAATCTTAGAGCCAAAACTAAATTGGGCTTATCTTTCTTCGCATGGTTCGTTTCTGTTCCCTGATTAGGTGCCAGATGTCTAGAAAAAAGTATTGATAGAAAAATGGCTAGCAAACCACACTGGAGTTAAGTTCTTCCTTTTTCGGTTGTTTAAAGATAACGGTTACAAAATTCACAGAAATACCTGAATAGCAGAGAACACTGATATATTATAATTGAGCAGCTTAATTAAACAGGGCCTAAGCTTTCCACGAAAGGCAAGACTCAAGTGCAGGCATGGTTGTAAGTAACTTGCCTTTTCTCCACGCTGACAGATATGAATCAGGCTGTTCATATTATATATTAAACATCAAGAAACCAAACAGGTTAAACAAGCAGAGGAAAGACTTTGATGATCCTTCCATCTGTAAACATGTAATTCCTCTTAACTAAAGAGCACTTCAGATTGAAAATAACACCAGATCATTGCAGACATAGGGCAGCTGACAGCTATTTCACAGGTTTTGCTATCTCCAGCACGAAGGAAATGCAAAACCTGAGTTTATGACAAATGCAGTTAACAGCTTTAAAATAATCTTCTTCCATATGCATACCCCCCTCCAATGAACATCTATGCATATGTTTATCCTCTGCAGCTATCTATAATGCTGCCAATAACACACACTTTGAATAAACAACCATGTCCTATCAGCTACCAGAAAAATTGAAAACCCAGGAATGTTGCTCTGTTCTGGTTCACATAGGGCTGATGACCTTGTCTAGATGCCCAAAAGGCTTTTGTGGCATCCAGAGTCTGCTGAGAGTTCACAGCAGCTTATTTGTTCCTGCTTAGAGTGGTCCTTGACTGCTTTGTTCAGCTGAAGTCATGCAGATCTGCACAGTAAAGTTGAGGATTCATTGTTTTATTACATATTTAGCAGTAACCATTCATGAGAGCAACAACTTAGTGCAGACTCATGAAAGTCTACTGTTTTAGACCCTCTGAACAGAGCTGGTCATGGTCTATTTGTTCCTGGTTTTTTTCTTCTTACCACAGGCCTTGTCTGGAGCCCTGACATTCTCTCCCACTCTCCTCTAAAAAGCAAGCACTTTCTTTTATGAGTCACTAATAGCAAATTTTTAGTGTAAACACTACTGCATGCCATGAAAAAGAAAGCAAATCCCAAAATAATCCATCCTAATGTCTCCTTGCCCTCTCTTCACGCAAACACAGATTTATCAGAGTTTCCAAGACTATCTAAAGGTTGATGGGTTTTAGTGACACTCACGACTGTGATACTGGAACAGCTGGTAAGACAAGAATCTTCTATTAGGCAATACCACGTGCTCCCTCACCCACCAAAAAGCTGTTCCTACTGCGGCCCAGTCTTGAGATTTGGTACTTGAGATCAGGATTGGCAAGCAATTCCTGAGCCTCAAAAATGAGTCTCCTAGTAAAGTCACCCTTCTAAACTGCAGGTATTTGAGCTTTTAAGTGTACCAGAGAAGGGCCACATGTTGCTCCCTTTTGCATAGCAGGGCTAGCACAGCTTGCCAGAAGCACCAGATCTGCTCTATCTGGACTGAAAGATGGTGCTGCATGCACACAGCAGTGTCTTCCAGAAGTGCTGGGCATGACTAAATACACACCCATCTAAGTCCTGCACTTGTCATGTCTTCAATAAATAACACTACAGGAGTAAGTGCTGCTACCACAGCAATTCATGTTGCTGACAGCCAGCGGTAACTGCAAGGGTCTGAACACCAGAGAGTGACAGGAAAATATTTGCACCTGCTACTTTTCTTGAGGACATTAAAGGAGCCTCACCATGTCAAGGGCATGCAGCTTGGCAGGGAAAGGGCTGATAAATCCTGGGAAACCAGTGTCCTGGAATAACCCTGTGGGCTGGATGAATTATCCTAAGAACACAGAATCATAGAGTGGTTTGAATTGGAAGGGACCTTAAAAATCATCCAGTTTCAACCCCCCTTGTCATGGCTAGGGGCATGTTCCACCAGACCAAGTTGCTCAAAGCCCCATTCAACCTGGCCTTGCACACTTCCAGGGATAGGGCATCCATAACTTCTCTGGGCCACCTGTTCCATCATCTGACCACCTTCACAGTAAAGAATTTCTTTCTAACACCTAATCTAAATCTACCGTAAAAATACCCTACATAAATCTTCAGTTTGAAACCCTCTGTCTTATCACTATGCTCACTGATAAAAAAGTTCCTCCCCACCTTTCCTGTAGGCCCCTTTTGGGTACTGGAAAGCAGCTTTAAAATTTTCCCGGAGCCTTGTTTTCCCTGGACTAAACCACCCAAACAACAACTTACTTTGTGAGGTTATATACCAAGGTGGTCCTTCCTAGAGTCTGTACTGATCCACCTTCACCTGAATATGTGTCTTATTTTATGAATCCCATGAGGAAATATGAAGGGCATCAACTTGGAAGGCTTCAGTTATGCCTCAGTCCTTCTGCTAAAGGCTGCATTGCTGGGGGCTTAAGGGAGGAATGGAGGACATACTTGAAGAGCCACTGGAAGGGCAGGGAAAATGAACACGTGCTTTCTTGGAGAATTTGATAATTCAAGATGATCAGTGCAAGGTAATTCAAAGATTAACCCGTTTTATGTAATTAGCAAAATACTAACAATAATAAAAATCTCTCCCTCAACAAGTGACAGAATTCCAGCTAGATCTATCGATGCAATGCATGTCTACCGAACATGGAATATGACCTCGTATTATTAGCTTAGCTGACACTATTTAACAAAATGCAAGGGTCTGTTCCATACAGCAGTCTTGCTGCTCTGGCACCAGCGTGCTCCAGCAGCAAGTGGACGCACATGGAATATGACTTCTCATTGGAAAGGCAAAGTCATTTGGTAGCAAGTAAAGACTTAGTCTGCAATCCTATTAAATAAACAAAATTTTCACTCTCTGAGAGACAGATGTGCAGTGAATGTCCTGCTGAAATGAACCAAAACTTTTGCTACAAGTCCAGAGCTTAGAAGACTTGCTGAAATACTGCAATGGGTTAGTTTGCAAGAAATTATGTGGAGATCCTTCAGCAGAGGTTGAAATTTTGGCAGTTTCTTTTTCTACCTCTTAGCAAGTGAGTCTAGATACAAAATCTTGCAAACTACTTTTGCTTGAATGGTTGACCTGTCTAGTAGCAAAGCCCTGTTTTGAGTATTCAAATACTGAGAAAATAAGATACAAAATGACCTCTTTTTCAACAGTCAGTATGGGAGCTAGATTTCTACTTGACAATCAAGCTTGGCATTCCACAGAATGGGCGGACATAGAAAGAAAGCTTTTAGGAGTTCTCAGGTCTAGGATCTTCCTGTACTTTGATCGGACTTTATACGTGCAGAAACTCAGCCTCTCTGTAAGTCTGGTAGAAAAGCCCTCCCTGGGGAGAAAAAGTATTTCTTTTACTCATGTTTAATAGGTTTGAATAACAATTCAAATGGCAGTGCTGTTCAATTCCATAATATCTGGAGAGAAACACACAGGTCACACCATGTATCACTGCATCATATTTCTCTCTTATCACCTAGCTGATTGGGCAAAACCAGAAATGAGTTCCTTATTTTAAACACATCATATGTTTTATAGAGACTGAGAGCATCATGGCAAAGTTCCAGATGCAGCATCCTTTATTGATAATTTCAGGTATATCATGCCCTATCTCTGTAAAAATGTCAGAAACAATGCAATGGTTTAAACATGGTATGATAAAATCAAATATTACCAGCCTACAAGTGAGATAGCATAGGGAGAACTTAGGATTTTTTTCAGAGAAGAAAGAAAGCACCTTTCTTATCTACCATGAGAAAACACACAGTTTCCAGTGCCAAGAAAGCAGGACCTTCGTCTATAGATCTTACGTGAAACAAGAAGGTCAATTTTGATTGAAAAAGACTTCACAGAGAAAAAAAGTCTTTGGAGAAGGAAAATAAATAAAACTGTCTCTAGCATGGAAAATTGAAACTGAATGGATTAGTCAAAAAAACCAGCATTTAAAGACCCAGCCATCTGAGATCCTAACAATTAGCCTTCAGGGAACAGAGCAAGAGAGATTCTGAGATTTTCTCGTGTTGGTTAAAAAGGGTTACCTGCTCTCTTGTTAAATCTATCATGTTGCCCCAGAAACAAGAACAGTGCCAAAGAAAAAGAAAGGCTGACTCCCACAGTAGCAACCCAGAAACATTTGTCCTAAGACTCTGTTTGCAATGCTAGGACAATTGTTTTGGCAACTATACAGTCTATGTTAGGGAGCATGTGTGTTGGTCCCTAAGAGATAAGAGATCCCAGTCCTTTTACTGAGTCTACACTACCAAATCTCCATGCTGAAGAACTGTGACCTCTAAAAAGGTCCCACTTCCTCCAGAGCACCTGAAGCTACACAGTTATATCATAAATGGTCAAGACATCCAATGTGTCCATTTCTTCCAGCAAAGCTACTTGGCTAATGCTGGACCCTTTTGTTTCACCAAAACTGAGCTCTTTGCTGTCATGTGAACAAGGTGTCATCCCACTCTACATGAAATGATGATTTCTTGCCTGCAAGACTTAGTCAGCCAAAGAGCTGTAGCAAAGCTGAAGTACAGTTTCCACAGGGAAAGGTCAAGTTATTTGGTATATTGTCCTTAGGTGGGCTTCTGCTTGTCAGAAGGCCTCTAACACGGCTTAGGAGGCTCAACTGGAATAACTATAAAAATAGTCAAGCTCTTTTTTATTGCCTCACTCTACAAATCTCATCTCTTTGGCTGGTGCCTACTACACTGTTTTCACTGAATCTAGCAGTCACCCATTAATGTGGAAGATGACCCTGCAAGAGTAAGAAGCTGACATGACTTCCCTGACGTTAACCATCCATGTATACCTCACTCTTCTGAATCTCCACACTCGTCAATGATGTGCCATGAGACCAAATTCTTCCACACACACATTCCTCAATGGTAAAGCCTCAGGGGATGACAGGGTAAGACTATCGTCTCTCATTGGTGCAGACCAATTCTGAAAAGACAGTGCCTGAAAAAAGCGAGACAGCAGCTGACAGCTGAATTGCCCATTTTCAGTCAATCCTGAGAAACACAAGACACTCTCGTAAGATGCCAAGTAAGATGGAGTTGGGTAGAAAACTCAGCACAGGGGAACAGCTCCCTGTTCAGTGGGGAGAGCAGAGACCAGAGAACCAAACCTCTTCCAGGAACACTGTACAGATATAAAGTGCGCTTGGTACTACAATTTTTACTTGGGCTAGCTGCTATCTCAGATTCAGTGATGGACCAGATTAAGTGGATCTATCTCCCTGTAACTGGGATCAATAATGAGACCCATGCTGCAATAACTATGGCTACTGATGTCCATGTTGGGAGCATCAGTGGTGCTGTCATTCTGAAATTTTTATACCTCAGCAGGGTGTAAGAGCATCAGTATGTTGCTAACTCTTTATTATTCTGTGACATTTTGCTCTGGCAGTCGGGTATTAGTCCTCTCAGTGGTGCACTTAATGGACAGTAATTGCTTGCAATAGAAATGCTGGAGTTTGCCTAAGGTTTGATGAGGCCAGGAGCCACTGCAGGAGACAGTTTCAGTGATCAACCTCACATACTGTGAATTACAGCAGATAAGGGTAGACATACGAAACATCTGAACATGCAGTTTCCATAGCAGACGAACTGACAACTTTTTTATCTTGTGGAGGAAGTACATGTTAGTTGAAAGGTGGACTAAATTTAAAGTTCAGGATTATCTAGCTGGGAACATCTGAATCAGGAAATAATAGATCAGGGCACAGTCAGAATTCTGTATATTCTGGGAGGTTTTGGGAATGTTTTGAGTTGATAACAAGTATTTTCAATATTCACCACATTCTCTCACTTACAGTGAGAGGGAAATAAGGCCCTTTCTATGCTATCCTTCTTCTTGGAAGCTTTATACATCTTGTACTTTGCTATCCTCATGGAAGCGTAAGAGGGCTAAACTGCATGTAAGTCCAAAAATATGCTGCTGTTAAAAACAAACTAAACAGCTCCCATTGTCTAACCTGAGGTGTATACGTGCCTACAGTGACATACACCTGAGGAAGAAATGCCATCTGCTGAGACTGGAGCATGATGTACTGCAGTGTTGCTGCTGTGTGAATGAGATTTTTGCCAGTGTATGTCAGAGCTGAATTTACCCCTGTTGGAGATGGGATAATTAATCAAAGAAGAGTCCACCTCCACCTAATTACTTTTCCTCCTACAATATATCTGAATTAAAGAGTATGAATTACATCTAACACAAGCTTTAAAAGCTTTGACAAGGTGAACTCTGGAATACAGAAACTCAAATACCCTTATTTATTTTTTTCTAAAGAGATACTTGGTATCCATCTGTCCTTGAATTAAACTAAAGAAAAAAGGTATGTTATTTGGATGAATTAACATGGCATAATGCCTAATAATCAGTATTAATGCTACTCTTCTATTATCTTCAGTGGTCTTTTTTCCTACACCTGAAAATTATTTCCGAATAAGGTTTGTTTTCATTGTAAAATGTAACAGTTAGTTTGAATTAATCCATGAAGCCAACTGCCTTCTCTGTATCAAGCACTTTCAAAACATTCTAGGAAAAGGCACTGTTATTCTGAAAGTGCATGAGGGAACTGTACATAGTTAATCCAGAATATTTTATATATAGGAAATTTTACACAGCTAAAAAATAATTTAACTAAAGAAAACAATCTCTGCATTGGTGCTGTCTGTTGATTTACTTACTCCAAGTCAGATTTTTTTTTTTATCTTAAAACACTTCTTTTCCCTCCTTTATTATAATACTTTTTGTATGGAGCAAATCTTGTTTCTCTCTCATAATTTGCTGCGATGAAAGGCTGTGGAACACAGAAGGAGGACCACTCATCTCAGATACAAAATATTTATGAAAGATCTGACAGTTTTTCTCTCTGTTATCCTTCAGACGACATTTTTTCAGAGCACTTAAAAGGAACAAAGCATATGTTGTGTAAGCAAGTTCCCTGAACAATGGTATTGCCTCTTAACAGTGTCAGGCTTGTGTCAGAGATCAGAAATGTTAAAAGGCAAGAAGACAAACAGGCTAGTAAGGAAATAAAACATGCTCAGCAACAATTAAACTGTGAAAGCAGCTAACTGCTACACATGCGGACAAACAGCAGAAATGAAAGTATTTCAGAGAAAACTGAGACCAGGTGAGGAAAATAACTGCAAATCAGAAAAATGTAGCCTCAGATAAATTTTACCGATAAATTTTACCAATAAATTTCAAAAATAAACAATAGAGCTTAGAAAATTTCTTGGTACCCATATGATCTTTGATACAGGCCATTTTTGTCTTGATACTTGTGAATTATGGAGGCAAGAAAAGCATTAAGGAGAGTCTCTGAGTTCTGGAGTGGAACTACATCCACTCAGACAGAATACTGCATCCTTGACACATATGGTAGAAGACAAAATTCAATTCTTGACAAGGGTCCAGAGGGAAAAAAATTTTTGCATGTGTTTGGGGTTTTTTGGGTGGTGGTGGTGTTTTTTGTTTTTTATTTTGGGTTGGAGTTTGCCTTTTATTTTTAAGCAGCAAAATTTCTAGCTTAAACTGTTTTTGAAGCTATAAATTTCAACCCATAGAAACAGACTTCTCTATCAAGCATCAACAGCTTCTTTGCCCATCTTTCCTTATATGAGTGGCAATGAGAGAACACTGTCTCCTTGCCAACACATTCATCCTTAAGATGATCAAAATGGTAAGTTTTAAAAATTTTTACTTTTTTGAAAGATATTAAATCAATATATGGAACTTGTTTACTATTGTAGCTGTATTTTCTAATCCATTTCAATACCACCAAGGAATAGATTAGAAAGAATATTCTTTATGTATCATAGCCACAAAGTCTATTTAACACTATATCCATGAGAATCTGAATTTGAATTAATGAATGGCAAAATAAACAGAATATTGGCTACAGAAAAGAAATAGAATTCACCAAGATTAAACAGGGCAACCTGTGCACACTTTCACAACTTGAGTAGAATGAAGAATAGTTATCTTACGGCCTTTAATGTGGCAAATGTTTGTTTTGATTTTAAATTATATTTGTCTTTTATTGAACTAATCTTATACTATAAAAATGTGTACATTGTTTCAGAAACAATAGCAACTGAAGCATTAAAACACCCCCTGCTACTGCTATAAAGGCAAATAATATAGAAAGAAATACTAGGTCCCGTGTGCACAGCCCTACTGTTCAGAGGATTCTCTTCTCTGGCTGGCATTTTGCCTGAATACATTTTTTCCAGGTCATCAAATTCCAGATTACACTCATACAACAGAGGGACACACCAGATCCCTTTAAGGGACTGTGTAGAAAAAAAAAATCAGGTAAAATAAGGCTATAGTTGCATGTATGCTTAACCAGAAGGAAAAGCACAGCTGAAAGGAACCATCTTCCCTTCCCACAGTCTCAGTCAGTCATTCCTGCATTCAGATTAGTCCGTGTTTCATGTTTGCAGCTGATTCTTGGTACTGGTTCCTGGTACTGCAGGCTAAAACATACTTGAAACCACAGGCTTCAAGAAGGAAATAAAGAAGTGAGACGCTTAAGCAAATAAAGGGGCCTGGTATAAAGAATACTCAGCCTTTTTTTTTGGCTCTGGGGGCTACTGAGTCTTGGGTCATACAGCTCCTGTTCAGAGAAGAATTATTTCTGGTTTTGTAGGAAATATTACCCAGGAAAATGCAACAACAAAACATGGAACAGCAGCTTTTCTTTCACCAGTTTTTACTCCAAATGCTGGATTTGTTTGTATTTCTCTGCCAACAACAACCAAAAAAAGGATCAGTACATGACAACAAAGCCTTTCTGTGGTTGACCTGTGTGTGAAATACATGCAAGGACTTTGTACCTCATAGGGTATATTCTTTTGCAGGTGCTCAGTGTGTGCTATTATAGAGATTTGGTGCGGGGAAGTTAAGGAATGAGGTAGCTCATGACAAGAAGATGAGCAGATTCACAACTGAAATACCGTACTACTTTATTAAGCCAGGCAAGCCAAAACAATTACTACAAGAACCCTGTAATGGCTGTTTTGGCTCAGGCAACTGTACAATATGCTTACTTCTACTTACTTACTTACTTACTACTTTAAGTTACTAAAGAAGTAACTTACTTCCAATCCTCTGCAGCTGGAAGGAAAAATGCCACTCCTCACTTCCATGGCATACTTTCTGTCGGGCTACTTAGTGAACTGTGTTTTGGCCAAAAGGATTAATATTTTGGGAGTCATGCAGTAAATACTTCCAAAAGATCTAATCAATTCAGTAATTCAAGACACCATCCTCTAGACTTACAGTGTGCACAGCTATACTTCTTATTTGAAATATCAATCCAGTTCCTAGTTTGCCTCCACAGGTTTATACTCCACATTTATGTTTATACTAAAACTCTCACCACATCCTTTAAGAGATTGATCTACTGGGATATGATCTTTGACATNCCCCACTGAAAATTAGGTCAGGAACATCTAATAGAAGTTTGCCTATGGCAGCACAGTATTTTGAGACATGAAAAACACTCCTTCCTATAGAGAACCCAAAAAGACCACTAACAGTGAAACCAAGATTCTACCTGTATTTTCATATAAGATAATTAAGAACCCTTTACATGAAATTACATACTCAAATACTTCTCTGTTGTTCAGGTCCTCTTGTGGATCTTAAACCCAGTAATAAACATAAAATTTCATTTGAGACAAGATATGATTTTGCTCCTTTATTGATCATGACACACAACTTAAAACAGGCACGAGTGATGCAGGTGAAAAGCAGAGGAAAATCTTTGCATAAAAAAACCCAAAAACCCAAACATAAAAAAACACCCCAAAAATTGGAACTTGAGTAAAATCAGAAACACCAGAGTTGTTCATATGCTGTCCAGAAATGCAGGACACTGTATGTTTACATTTTTAAAGAGCTGACATCTTAGACAAAAAGGAAAGACTGACTGTAATGAACAATACACAAGTAAGTTTTGACCAAGTCTTTCAGAAGCATTAACTTAAGTTCAAAGAGGTTATTCTAAAATCCATGTTTATCGTTCTATACACCAGTGTCCTACTTACGGCTCCAAAGCTTGCCATAACACCTGGCCCATTTCCTGGTGGAAAAACCCAGTGGTGGTGGTAAGAGAAGGCACACGTGGCTTCAAGGCAGCATTGTGATGGCCCACATGCTCCTTCTGCCCTTTCTCTTGGCACAAATCTGTTGTGTCTATGGTGTGCATCGGACCCCATGCACACCATATCCATCCGTTTTTACCTTTGGTGACTCTACAACAGGCCACCTGGCTTACTCTCACCACAGTGCAGGTATCTCTCTGTATTTAACCCATATGCACCAATTTTCACTGCAAGGAAATACAACTGCTCTATGAAATTTAACTACAGTTACCGTGTTTCCATCACCTTAGATAACAAACAACATATTGCTTAACTGAGACATTATTCAGAGATTTACCAAGTCTTCTACATATCTATTACAAAAGCTTATAGACTCTGAAATAATGAAAGGAAAATAATCAACTGTACACACCAAAAATAAGCTTCCTTTAATAAATGTACTTAAAAGTTCTTGGCAGCTACACAAAGATTGTTAATATTGAGTGCACAGATTTATGTACAACAAAATTAGAGCTGTCTTGCTTACATTCACTGCATCATGATGCTGACATTAAGTCCCAAGACAATAACTATGTAGCAAAACTATTAACTGATATATATATAAAAAAATAGAGATCATGCGTTGCTTGAAGCTATTCAGTTGATGTGGAAAACCAGGTTATAGCTGATGAGATGGAAAGAATGATCACCATAGCAACAATTTACCACTTAACAATGAAGGGGGAAGGGTGCATCATTTCTTCCTACTTGCACATGTAAACAGGATTGGTTCAAAATTCTCAAGTTCAGTGACTTATTCTGTTCTTTCAGTAAAGAATGCCATGGAAAACTGTATTATATAGTACTACAGCATTATATTCAGCATTATATATCAGTCCTATTGGCACAGATAAGAAATTCAGTACCAGTAAAAAAGATAATGATGATTTTAATTAAAAATTCTCCTTAGTAGCATAAGCTGTCATGGAAAAGCTTGTCTCGCTGAAGAATACAACATCCCAGTGAAGCAGCGAATCAAAAATACAAATTGCCTTGTTTTAGCAATGTAATTTATGTATTAAAAGAAAACCTGATTTATATTACCAACTTATTTTAAAATAAATCTTTTGGTTAAAAGAAATACAGGCTACATAGGTACCAACATAACATTATCTATTACTGCTCTGGATAATTTAAAAAAAACAAGATTTAAATGTGCTTTCCTGCCATTCTTTGGAGTTACGTCACCTGATATAGAAAGAATGTGTATTAATGAAATACACTTAAACTGTTTTTCCTGTGTCTGCTCCACCACTCCTCTCCATGCACACAAGAATGCCACAACACCTGTAGTTTACCTCACTAATCTTCAGTATTGTCTATATTTTTCAGATATATTAAGATGAAAAGAGCACAGCAAGCAACAAACTGTTCAGCAGCCACTGAAGCAAACTGAATGACACTGGAGTCTTCATTAGCTGTGTTGGGTACTCAGTCTTTGAGGCAGGCACTAAGCTCATTCACCCACTCATTATTTTAACTGGGTACTTTTACCCCATCTCTGCAGCATGTACACTTTATCCTCAAAGTGCCTTGGTAAAACAGGGATATTCAAAATGCTCACATTTCACACTGCACAGGGATCAGGAGCATAGCATTACGAAGCTCAACAATGCTGTGTTTAGATATGTGGAGTAAAAATCCTAATGCTTAGAATACTTATATCCTCTCACAGTGAATGTAGGAGAATCCGATGTACAGATTAGATACTGGGCAGCACTTTAAACACTACAAAGCTTCAACTTGCCTAAAGGAAATTCTCAAGAGACACTTTCAAAATACATTCTCTCATCTGTACTTATGCAGCTCTGTGATAATGAGTTTCAGGCCATAAAAATTTTCAAGAATTTAAGCTCTAAATTCATGCATTTAAATACAGATGAGTGGCTTATGGTCAGTATTCAGAGAACACTGCCAAAGGCAGTCTGTAGTCCTGCACATCCTTTGTGTCTCTGCTGATAATTAGGACACCAACTCAGGAAGTGTGAAACATGAATTGTGGGTGCCTGCTTCCAGTTTGAATCTGTACTATGTACATACCAGAGGGTGTGCGCAGAACAGTAAAGCTTTTGACAGAAAAAGCTTTACCTAGAAATGATCCAAAAGTGGAAAAACAAGTCTTTAAACTTTACCTATGATACATAGGATGTAAAAGTCTAAATTTAATGACAAGAGAATGCAAATCTGTACCGTCGGTTAATTACTCCGAAGACAGCTCAGGAGTCACAAATGATACAGCCAAGAACAGCAAAAATGGTAAAGGACTTCTTAAAGCAATCTCTCTACAAGAAGGAGATGCCAGGCTAGTCATGATGATCAAAGTGCCTTAAGAGAAAGCTGGAAAACAAAGCTAGCTAGGAGTATTATGTCAGAAACATAAAGGAGATATTAATGTACAAAGGGTTTAATCACTTTCAAAAGCTAAAGATAACACTACAAAAAACACTACATAAAAGAACCAACATAAAGCACTCATGAGTGTCAGTAGCATGGCTGCATAAAAGCACCCCCCAGGAAAAGGGATCAACGGTGCTCACACTGTCACATAAAAAGTGCATGCAAATAAGTCATTATCTGCCACAGCACTCCAATATCCAGAACCATAGATATAGATATGGCTGCAGCGTAATAGCTGAGATCTTCCAGAATAAACACAGCCACATTACTTATGCCTGAAGCCCATTCTTAGTTTTAGGCAGATCAGCACAGGCGCAGTTGAGGCATGGCATGGCACTTGGCCAAAGGACACAGCAGGGCCTCCCCTATGTGTGCAGATGCAAGCTCCTTCCTGCTTGGCAACAACCTGCTGCCCACCACATGATACTCAGGAAATCAGAAAATGGAAAAGCAGAGAAAAACACTTTTCCTGCTTTCCTTTTGCTGCTAAGTAACTGTGTCTGCCATGGAGTAATGGTGTCTAAATGCCCCACTGTGGCAGGGCAGGGACCATGTCGTCAAGGCACCTGGCAGTAGTGGTTCCTCACTCCACTATTCTGCTGGATAGACAGAGATAGTCACTGCAGAACGTATATATCATCCAGTCTGATGTTCCCCATCCGCATTATTTCCACCCAGTAAATCCCTACCCACTCTCAGCTGTGTTTCAGAACCCTTGGAAGTCAGGAGTAGGCTGCTATCTGCAAGACAATCCATTCAGCCTACTCCTAAGCCCTCTTGTTCAAGGACACTGAGGAGGCAGCTGGCAGACAGGCTGAATGGTCACCCCCACTCCCAAGTATATTCTTAACAACTTCTAGCTTTTGCATCGCCAAGACTTCGGCACATGATCTTACAGCGACAAAGGTAAAAACTTGAAAGTGAAATACAACACTGAAAGAGAAATTCCTTTGGCAGATCTTCTTTCCCTCACCCCTTCTCACCCTGCATTTTCAAGAAAGGACAAGATGCAAAAGAGGAGAAAGATTTAGAGGAACAGGTGCACATTGCAGTACCCATCTTACCAGGGTCTACAAATAAGCTAATAGAAATAGTGACAGAAACATAGAATGACAGTGCAATGAATCCCTAAAAATTAAAAAATTCCGGAAAACATAAGCAAGCATCTCCCCAGTTACCCTGGTTATTTAAAACCTCTGCAATTGAGAGAGCTTGCAAAATAGCCAGGCAACACACACCAAGACTGGAATGGACTACAAAAGACAGGTAAGGAAGTAAGGCTCCATAAAGGAAAGGTCATTCTCAAACATGTTATATTATAGAAGAAGCACTGGATTAAACCATGGTAAAGAAATAATTATAAATAAACTGTTACATTTGTGAAATGCCAGGGCAGAGAAGCAAAACCCCTACAATAATTTGTTATACAATCAGCCAAAACCCAGCAGCAGCTAACACAGCCACAAGTCACTTGGTCTGTTCAGCCTGGCAAAGAGGAGGCTGAGGGGAGACCTCATTGCAGGATAGAGCCTCCTTGTGAGGGGAAGAGGAAGGGCAGACACTGATCTCTTCTCTCTGGACAGGACCCGACGGAATGGCCTGCAGTTGTGTAAGGGGAGGTTTAGGTTGGATGTTAGAAAAAGGTTCTTCCCCCAGAGGGTGGCTGGGCACTGGAACAGGCTCCCCAGGGAAGTGGTCACAACACTAAGCCTGACAAGAGTTCAAGAAGTGTTTGAACAACGCTGTCAGGTACATGGTGTGACTCTTGGGGATGTTCTGTGTGGGGCCAGGAGCTGGACTCGATGATCTTTGTGGGTCCCTTCCAACCCAGTGTGTTCTGTGCTTCTGTGAAGCCTAATGAGATGGTGCTGTGGCTGGTAAGTGCTAAAAAAAAAAAAATCCCAGAGATACAGGGAAAGAATTAGAGACAAGGAGCAGATTATGACTATCAGTATCTATAACTATGCTTTATTTGTTGGGATTGGAGGCAAAGAGCTAATGTATGGTGTTAGGATACAGTGAAGCAACTAAGGTGGTATTTGTGAGAGAGACAGGAAGCAACTAAGCTTCCTAGTTACCCAGGATGTGTGGAGTGCAGTTGCTGACATTGCACAGCCTCTGAAAGGTCCGTTAATAAATATTTGCTTAGCATATTGTAACTTGAGCATAGGAGAGAAAAAGTACCCCTCCATATTAGCACACTACGGACAACCCTTACAAACCTCACATACTTTTCATAGCCAAGGAGAAGGTTGCTCTTTCTCTTAGGAGGAAGAGACTCTTTACAGAAATTACCTCTCCCACATGCATTTCAAAGAACTACCCAAGTTTCTTAATAATCTTCCTTTAAAGTCCTTATAGAAACACTGGAATGTTCACCCCTCAGTATCAACTATACCAAGGAAGACAATAGAAGTTTAAGATTTTTATCACAAAAGAATTGGATTTCTTCTGGTAATTTCAGCTTTAGCAGAAACAGACAAAGTACTTCAAACTAAGCCAGTTTGTAGGAGAAAATAATAACAAGTCACCATACATTTGGAGTAATTTCATCTTTAGAAAAGTACACATTTACACAGAGAAAACAGACCTCAGCCTCTTTACTACGTGGACTATACACTCAGGACCCGCCCCTCTCCTTTACTACAGCTTGCAATATATGCAGGACAGGTCAGATCCTGGGTCTAGTTAGACAAAGTAGCACTTGGGCACCTGTGAGAAATCCTTTGGTGCCCTAACCAGAATTTCCACTTACAACCTGAAAACTGCATCCATCAAAAGCTTTGAAGTTTCATTAGAGACAATAATGGTCCACGAAGACCATCAGAGGGCTGCAGCATGTCTCCTACAAAGACAGGCTGAGAGACCTGTGGCTGTTCAACCTGAAGAAGAGAAGGCTTTGAGAAGACCTCATTGTGGCCTTCCAGTACCTTTAAGGAGGCTTATAAAAAGGAGGAAGGGGGACTTTATAAACTGGCAGATGGTGATAGACAAGGGGGAATGGCTTTAAAAGGAAAGAAGACAGGTTTAGATCAGATAACAAGAAGAAATTCTTTACGCAGAAGGTGGTGAAGCACTGGAACAGGTTGCCCAGAGAAGCTGTGGATGCCCCATCCCTGAAAGTGCTCAAGGCCAGGCTGAAGGGAGCTCTGATCAACCTGGTCTAGTGGAAGGTCACCCTGCCCATGGCAGGTGGGTTGGAACTACATGATCTTTAGGGTCTATTCCAACCCAAACCATTCTGTGATTCTAATACTGTGCATTAAGCAGCTAGTAAAAGGTGTTGAAAGAGATTTATTTCCCATCAAACTTTATTTGTTCTATCCAAAAACATAAAGGAATGTGAACTAAAGTTTTGAAAGTATAAATCAAATTGTTTTTTTTTTCAGAATGAAAGCCTTCAAAACACTCATTTTAAGAAGATGAAGTCACATCTGTATATCACAGACACTCTGCTTCTGGAGTTGCAGAATGAGCAGTAAACACTGCAACATCATGATGGAAATTTGGAATGGATTATCTATTACACATGTGGGACTTTACTTCGTTAACGTACAATGTGATCCAAAAGATAAATCATAGTTAATGAACAGTAAAGTTAGAATCTCCTAAGAAAAGCTGCAATTTATAACTCACTAGAAGCTACAGTTACACAGTAACTGTACAAAAGCACAGAATAAACTTTAATGAGATGTTGAAAATACAGCCTCATCATGGCAAAGTTAAGTGCTTCCTCTCAGCATAAAAATGCCTTTCCACAGTTAAAAACTTTAATTTTATAGGCATCATTCTCTGCCAGTAACTTTCAAATTCTAGTCTTCCCAGCAGAAGGCCTGAAAGTTGGACTTTTTTTTTTAAGATTAAATAATTAATGGATATTTTCCATTATATACATTTGGCTTTTTAGTCAAAATATTTAAATTTAATCCTGAAGTAATTATTATAAGGAGAATATGATACCATGGGTAGGGTCTGGTTGACCATCCCATCTCATGGGCACTTATATTTTAAGTTACTGTTCAGCATAAAACTAGAGTGAATACATCTCTAAAATACACTAAATTTAAGCTTTTTATGAGTTCTTGATGCACGCCAAACCCACCTACCATGAAACGCACTGGAAGATGACACAGGCTAAGAATTTGTAACCAGCCGATAGCCCAAGCTGATGCATTTTTTAACTTCAGTGTAGACATTAACTAAATTTCTACAAAGGCTGATCACGTTGTCTCATTTAGCAATTAAAAAGACTGCTACTGAATGAGTTATTCCTTAAAGTTCAAGTATTATTTATCAACGTTTAGTTTCCATGACCATGTATAATTAATAATACATAATACAGTAATATAGCTTGCCAAACACTTGCTGTTATATAGAAGCATATTCAGGTGCTACAAGGCCTGTTTTGTAGAGTGCTGGACTGCTTCAAGCTTTTTTTAACTGATACACACTTCATCAGATTTGTGTGCTATGGAAACAGGATAAAATATTAAAAAGAATAGAGCATGTTTGAAAGAACCAGAAAACATGACACTGTACATCTGCATAAGTAGTATGATTACAACAATTAAAGTATATTCAAAATGCATTTTCAGAAATTAAAAAGATAGAAGTAATTAATAAAATTTCTCAAAATAAAGCAGCCCTGAATGACTAAAGGATTTTAATAGCTTTATTATGCTTTTCTGCATAGTCACGAAACTTAAATTCAGGGCTATACAATTTCTCTTTTTCTCTGGACACATCATATTGCTTTCCATGCAGATCACACAGGCGTATGACAGACACATTCCAGAAACTAATGGAGTATTTTGGGCACAGCAGGAAAGTGTCAAAAAGGCAGCCTGAAAGTGTCCTCACTTGCACTGCAGAAGTGCTCTTATTTTGGAGGGAAGCTATTACGCACATGGCAAACAGTCCATTACACTGTGCCTCTCCTGTGAACCCTCCCAACGTGCTCTAATGGCAAACATCCCAATGAACTGCTTATTCTCTCAGGACCGTTATCAGAGATGGACTCAGAGCACAGAATGACATCTCTGTTACATATATTGCGTACAACAATGCTACTGATGTGTGAATCCACATTAGGGCATTTAAGCCAGCTTACTGAACTGAAGAAGATGGATCTCATCTAAAATTGCAGGGTTTGTTTTTTTAAAACATTGCATTGGGTAAGAAGAAAAGGGACTTTGAAAACAACCAGCTTTGGAAAAAGCAAAGAGTGCTTGCTGTGCCAGTAGGATTTACATGCACGACTCCCGATTAGGAAATGGTATATTGTATTTTTGTGACACTAAGTGGTGTGCAAGAAACTAACACTTCAAGCACATACCCCGCTAGAGAGTACAGGAGGTAAGCACTCTCCCCATGGCAGAGTTGCAAGTCCCTTCTTTGTCCTGACAGAAAAGTAAATTTTGAAGGAAAGAAACCCGATTCTTCATTCCAAGCTTAGGGAAGAGATAACAGGAAGAACAAACCAAAACAAAAAGCCTCACTGTCCTTTTCAGATTTATCTGTTCCGCTTTCCCAGGACTGTTACCAGAAAACTCTTCCCTAAACTGTTATGGGAATTTTAGTCTTTCTCTGATCATTCTGCATACAGTACGTTAAACACTTAAACAAAATGTGAGGTTCCCACAAAACCAACCTGCTGAATGCTCTCAGAATGATGCCAAGCACTCTCCACTCCTTAGCAAGCTTCCTGTACAGAGGAGAACAAGTGGGGGGTGAATACTGACGATGGTGCTGTGAAAACAGGGAAGCAGTAATGGAGGAATATGGAAGAACGAATAAGCAAGATATTGAACTGCCAAAGTAGAGTACTGGGTGGCAGTAAGTACATAAAATATATGGTAAAAAGGCAGAAGTACACTGGATCTGATTTTATATGAAGAAGTTTACAAAGCCTGTTTTGCATTTACAGTAAAATCAGAGCAACTGTAATTTACCAAGACTACTTTTAGCTGAATGTGCAAAAACCAATTAGGGGTACACATCTGATAGGCAGTTCTAAAAGGATTAATGTGAAGAGACTCAAGTCACTGCCACAAATAAAGATGATAGTACATCATCCATCCATCCATCCATCCATCCATCCATCCATCCATCCATCCATCCATCCATCCATCCATCCATCCATCCATCCATCCATCCATCCATCCATCCCTTCCTGCCTCTTTGCTTGACTTGGGAAGATAGCACAGAAAGACAATCAGTAGGAACAAGAAATTAAAAGTGTGCTATAGAGAAATGAAGAGGATTTTCCACTATTGTCTTAAATTCCCACTTGATCACCTTTCTGACAGAAATTTTTGCCAGAAATTCAACAGCCTTGGCCCTGCAGTTTAATGACTTGAATTTGCAAGAAAAGGAGGAATTCTCAAGTCACTGATCTGTCTTCACAGTAAGGAGTAAGAATTTAATGTCTGATACTTTTCAGAAATCCCTTTAAAAAAGGCCACACATGCACACACACATTTACATCCACTCCCAGTATCAAAACACATGTGCAGGTCACCAGTTTGACTGTTTTGGGACATTCTGTAGCAGGCCAGGTGCCAACAAATCTTAAAATGTATTTACTGGCCTAGTAACTTCATGGATAAAATTGTCAGATCCCAAACTCTTGCACAACACCGGGACAAAGTCTGACAACCAAACTCAGCGTAACAGGAAAAATGAAACTGAAACAGTGTTAAGGGTATTTTACTCTGGATTTTTTTTAAAAGCACCTACGAACATTCAAGGTGGAGTACTATTCCCAGAAAGATCACTGGGAGCTTAAGACACTCATTTGAGCAGTATCAGACCCTCAGAGTGAGGAAGGCACCATCAGCCAGGACTTGCTTTCATGAAGTTATGGATACTTTAAACAAGCATTTATTAGCGCACGGTAGTACCAAAACGGCACAAAAATGCATGAAGTTTCTTATTTTTTTATTTATATTATTGAACAATATTCACAATACTCTACACTATCCGGTGGGAGAAGAAGCAAAAGGCACAGTGTACTTCTCTAAAGTTTGAAAGCTGACAACTCCACAGACGTTTTTATATAAATAAAAAAATATTTCGCTTTTTAAGGGTCTCAGCTTGCTTGTATTACTTCCAGCATACACTAACTGAAAAGAAAAGGTGGAGGGCTAAGTTTTGAGCGCTATCAACAACCAAGCAGATGATAAAAGTACATCTGTGTGCCATATAGAGAGACGATGATAACACAGAAAAGATGGGCTCCCGTATCAGCTGTTAGTGGATTATATTCCTGTCAAACCCTGATAAGCTCTACTCATGCATTGCCTTATTTAGTCAGGCTTCTCCACTGACACACCAATGCACAGTAACAAGTGCATATGATGATTCCAGTACAGACTTTGGCTCCTTCTTTTACTCAGAGCATAACAAATATTAAATGGCTTAGTGTCATTTTCTAAGGCATACTAAAAAAGTCTTATTTTCTCATTTAAGAATAGACTGACAGTAATAAAACTGCATTCTTAATAATACTTAATGCGGAACACAATGTAGACTGAAATAGAATGGCTAGAAAAAATTGCAGACTTTTTCATGATTAAGACAGTTACTATGTATTTTGAAGACTAAGGAGTTTACTGGAACATACGTGATGTTCCATGAGCCTGTCGTTTGGGAATTACTGTTTTAAGAACGAGCATAGGCTAGCAGTTTAGGTCTCCAGAAGTAATTCAACCTGAAGATAAAAATTTTTATGAACTTTTTATTTACATATATACCTGTAGACTACTACTGTGATAGTCAGGATAACTCTTTTCCCAAGTAACTCCAGCTACATTTATTCTAAATGACATGACACATATGAGGACAGAGCATTTTTATTAATATTAAAAGCCAACATCTGTTACTTCAGAGCCGTTTCAGTGGCCTCACACTCACAGAACTAGTAGATTAGTCCTGTTTCACTGAAACTATTTAATAATAGGCTGCTGTACTACAGTGTCATTTCAGGAAATCATCATTGCTTTAATTAATAGTACTACTGTCCATTAACTCATCTATTACAAATATATTTACAGCGTAACTGCTACTGTAGAGGTAAATTAGCAGAGCACATACTGTTAAAAGTGCGCATCCCTGAAGTTTTGTCATCATGTTTCACTTACTTGCTAAGTTGTAAAATCAAGTAATCTGTGATGGGTCTTTTAAGTCATTAGCATGAATTAACAAGATTCTGCTGTGTATTATTTCACTGCTACTGCCAAAAGGTCAGCTCTTGAATACAGGAGATCCACTCAATGTCACATATTTAACTTCCTTTGGAACAATGACAATATATTCTATTAAAACTCACTCTGCATTGTACAATGCCATTAACTGTGATAGCTAAAGCACTCAGTTAATATCCTACTTTTTTTACTGGAGGCAATATGGCTTTCAATGCTGCAGACGAAGACCAGTCTTCATCAGATTTCATCCTTAGAGCAGGTCACCTAGACTAGGCTGTACTTTTCTTGGTACACACGGAGAGTTGGTGCACAAGTCTGACACACAACAAAAAACCTGTGCTTATACACTTACCACACCCCTCTGGCTCTTTCATACAAACCTAAAGGAGTACTTGTTCCCAGGTCAGGTATTTCTAACCTGGTATCCCACTGTAACTCATTTGCTGAAAGGTCACACTAAAGTTTAATGTCATGCTTGGAAAGCAAACCCACATAACCAAGTTCTGTCGTGCACCAGATCCAACCCAGATTGGATTAGCATCCTGCCTGTGGCCCGGGAGCATACGCAGCTCACTAGGCCGATTCACCAAACCCAGGGCTGGCTTTTGACTGGGCAAATACCTGGGGAGGAGCGGCACAGGTGGATTGCCAGCTAAATTACTCTGGAAGTAATAGCAGCCCATTCCTGATCGTTTTCTTTCCCAGAGCTGCTGCCTCTACCACAGGGCTGTCTGGCTGCCTCTACCAGAATTTCACAGCACATTCCACACCCTCTTCTAAAGATCCTTTGGGAAAAAGCACAGCCGGGAGCCAGCTGTCGGAATGGCTTCAGCACCCTCTTCTCCTTGGAAGCCTCTGATGTACTGCACATGCAATAAGCCACCTAGCTTTCCCTGCCACTAGGCAAATGATACACGCATCTAGCCAGCGAAGTTTGGCACCACTATCTACATGACCTTCCAGAAATGGGGCTGAACAAAGCTGAGGAAAACAAATCATTATTAAAACTCTATTAAAACTCACTCACATAAGATGCTTTTACCTGGTTAGCTACTACACTGAGGATCTTTGCAACACATAAGAAGCAGTACTGCAAAAAGAAGGAAGCAGTAACCTCGATAATCAGCTATTTCCACTGCAAACCATGCAGTCTGTTAGCAGTACATCTTACATGTATGTAAATGCAGAAACCAGATTCACTAGTAGAGCAATAAAGCACAAAGCTATATCCCCAGTAACTTTTCAGAGCAAACCCTCACTCTGATTTCCAGAAATATGGATTTCCTCAGCAAGTGAGCTGATGTCTTTCTAGAATAAATTCTGTCACCCCTATTCATATTGAGCTGTACCATACTCAGATCTCAGGTTTTGAGGACAGTATACAGAACACCATAACCTTCAGCATAAGGAACAGTAGACAGAATGTGTGTGACATACGGATTCATTACAGAAGCTTCACTGTTTGCAAAGAGAAAAGACTAAATCTCAGAAGGTAGTATTAGTTCCTTTGGAATTCATAAAAGAATTGAATTTTAGTTTTTCTGGAAATTAGGAGAAGTGGACAGCATACTGAGAACCTAAAAGTTTCCTTTAGTGGAAACTGAACTGTCTCTGTATTTGATTATCCCTTCTTGGTCCAGCTGGGAACTTCTCGACTTTTAACTGCCTGTGACTCCCACAAAACGTGCAGCTCACAAAGAGCACTGTTCCTTCAGTGATATCCTGCTATCACTGGAACCAGTGGGAGTTCTGCTGTTGATGTCAGCATGGCCAACATTTCGTATTTCAGCAGCAGACTCTAAAGGATAAATTAAAAGCCACTATCAGCTCACACTTTTATCCTTCAAAACAACAGGAGTAAGTAAAGTCCACAGCAAAGAAGCCATTTGTCTGTTCTTTGATTAGAAAGGGATGTTTTCTCTGCTTCTAAAGAAAGTAACCTCATAGGAAGCATTTTCATAGTAAGGTGCATGCTTTCAAAAGTCTTGACCAATTTTCTCCCTCTATCTACTGAGCAGCAAGCCACATGCTCCGTTCCAGCTTCTCTTCATTTCAGAATCTGCCAAGTAACAGCAATGAAGAGTTGCTGATCAGAACATGAAACGTCAGCTCATTCCTTCAGAATAACAGGTGCAATAAAAAACAGCAAAACAAACACCTTACATTATAATTATACCTTACATATAGTCTCACTAGAATTTTATTTCATGACTACCCTCTAGGTTAATAAAGTAGACTTAAAAGTATCCTTCAGGGTCATGAACGGGTAGGCGATTTCAAATTATAATATGAAAGTACTTGCATATTTTCCTATTAAAATCCCACAAAATTATCCCCCTTCTGGTTGTCTATTTCAGATCAATTTAATAAGAAAATAATTTTCTCATATTAATGTTACTAATGCACTCCTATGTATATATAACCCTCCTGCTTTCGCTCAGAAATACCATAATTTGAATCATGCCAATCTTTCCTTGTTCTTGCTACTGAAGAATGCAGGGCCGTAATACTCTCACTCTTGAAGTCCCTGCTTTATTCACTAGATTCAACATAATGCTCTTCTCTAAGTTCGGGGGTTTTTGTAATAAAATCTGTGCCTATTTTCTTTGGCATAAATATTAAACCATATTTCAGCAGCAGAAAGACAGAAGAGACCAACACAATGCCTCCATACCATTCTCTCCAGTGGCTAAAAGCAATTGCATGCATCACAACATCCACGGGCTGTGGCTAATTATTTTCTTTTGAGAAGAAACTAGAGACTTGAAGACTAGAAATCTGTAATTTTTTTCCTGGTGAGCCATGGGGAAAAGCAGGAGAAAAAAAAACCTGAACTAACTTGTTTACTCGTACCAGCACAGTGCTCATAAAGACTGTATTATTGAACTTAAACAGAACAACAGCGTTCCAAAAAAACCTCTAGAGGAAATAATCTTTTCATTGCTCCTCTTATTACTAGTAATACATTTTGCTAATAATCGCATGATCACAACTAGACTAAGTTCCAACATTTCAGTAATTTAAAACATGTATGATGAAAAGGCCCTGGAGTCTAAGCAACTTAAAAGATGAGATGGAACATGTGGAGACAAATATTCCAGACAGAATGGAGTAAAAGCAAATACAACAGCAATAGTAAATTGTCCCATCAGAAACAACTGGTACCATCTTCAGGTCTCTACTCGTACTCTACAAGAAAAATGACTCCAGGTATGAACTCTGAGAAGGATCTGAAAAGGCCATACATTTCTCCCACTCACTTGTAAAGAACATCATGGGCAAGAGCACAAAGAAACAGGACATGAAAAGTCTGAACCTGTTTTGCACACACTCTTCTAGAAGCAGTACATGAACAGTACCAGTTTTAAGATACACTGTGATAACTGTACACTGTGATAACTGCAGCTTCTGGCACGGAACAAAGGCCCAGTAATGTGCCTCTGTCCATAGGCATTGTTTCTGAGCAACACTGAACAAGTTAATGGCATATATCAGAGCATTCCAACAAAAGGTGCCCAATTACCTTTCAGGATGTTCTCATGCCCTTTAGCCAGCTGATTATATGTAGAGTCTTTTCCCTTAGATGCAAAGTGATTGCTCTGATGGCATCATTTCCTTTTTTCATGCATTCAAGTTTTTTTCTTTGCAATTAAAGCTACACAATAGAAAAACAAACAGCAGGAAAGGATGTAACTGCAGACTAAGGTGACACTTCGTTGACCTTAGGATACAAGTGGACTTGTCTTGTCACATTCACAAGGAACAAAACCTTTCGGCCCTTTTTCAGGGAACCTGACCACAGGCAACAGCTCCACTGCAATACAACATGATCTTTCTGACACAGAGTAGTAAAATACTGCCATCAAACAAAGCTATCTCATCACAAACATTTATGATGAGCAGTTCAGTCAGTTATCTACATGTTTAACTTGAGCCTCTTTTTTCTTCCTTCACTGCTGCTCACTAATAGAGTGAGTTACTGTATCAACTTACTACTAGTCCTATTTGTACATTCAAACACTGCAATAGCATACTAAAAGATAAATCACTTTAGATCCTCACAGTAGATTTAGAGAAAAAAATTGAAATATTACAAAAATTTAATTAATGCAAGGGAAGATTAATAATTTCAATCTTGTTCTCTCCTTCCAGATGTATCTGGAAAACTCTTTACTACGCATGATACAGAGTGCAGAAAAAGGTGACATTTAGTTTTAAAGTGGGTCATGGTGATCAAATCTTCTCTTGCATACATAAAGAACTTTCTAGAAAAAGTACTCATCCTATTTCAGAGTACCACGGCCCTGATACCAGAGTATCAGCAGGGCATCTGATCTAAATTACTATTCATTTAAAAATACCCCTCTGCCAAAACAAGCAACAGACCCAAAGCAAATATCAGACATACCGCCCAAGAGTGATCAAAAAATAGAAGAAATATATGGTATAAAAGTAGCATCACTGTCAAATTTTGAAGTGAGCATAGTTATCAGAAGCTTTCAGTAAACCCTATTTTAACTTTTTGAATAAAGAATGGTATCTAAAAAAAAGATATATTTGATACTCTGAAAGAAGATCTGATATTAATCAAGAAGATCTGATACTAATCAAAAACTTTTTGCACTTGATGTAAATTGTAAAATGTAGATTTCTAAACTGTACCACGGTATGAGACCAGCAGACAACAGAAATCGGATGGTTATGTAATTTGGTGGTTAAGCAAAGATATTTTTAGTGCTTTGCTAATCCATCTAATGCATTTCTTTCAAAGAGAAGAAAATGCATTACACTGATAGCAATAACAGGGTCAAAACATGAGGATATTGACAAGGAATTTACATTTTCTAGAAAATAAAAAATTATCTCAAATTATTCTTAACAGCATCTATTCTCAAGGAAGGCTTATCAGGGATTGGGAATGGGTAGCACTTATACGTAAGTAATTGAAGAGAAGAACCAAAACAAAGAAGGAAAACTTTCACAGAAACACTTCAAACAGGAATCTCATAATGCAAAACAAGCTGCTGACACCTCAAGAGAATCAAACAAATAGAAAATTAAGTGTGTAGGCAATTTCTGAGTGGCACATAGTTTATGCTACCTGGGAAGCCTGAAGCAACTCCTACTTTTTCTGAAGAAAGAGTATTTTTTTCAAAAATGACAGTAAAGAAACCATAAAGAGATACTAATAGAATTTTGTAATAGTTCTAAAATTCAAGATTTTCATTTGTAATCTCAGCTATCTTTTACTATACTGTTGCTGCATTAATGTTAAATGCTTGTTATATTAAGAAATAAATTCTTGAAGTCATACGTAAAATCTTCCACAAAGAAAACGTGGGTTTACAATGCATGTTATTTGGGATAATAGAATAGAACTTTGCAATTCATTTCCCCTTGCATACTATTTCATATTAATCTTGAGAGGAAAAGGGCATATTTAAACTGAATGTATGGGAATAGGACCACCAAAGGACTAAAGAAGTATTTTTATAAGTAGTAAATATTCTTGAAAAAAGATGCGTTAAATCACTCCTTAGTGTAATCTGAAACAAACTACAGTGGACTTAATGTTAAAAGGTCTCAATCTACTTTAAAGTTTCATTTATTAATAGATGGAAATGTCAAAGTTGTGTTCAAAATGTTTCCTCACGACTTGCCCCTCAGCAGGCTCAATTTCTTCATCCCTTGAAACTTGTACTTGCAAAATGAAACAACTCCGTGTCAAAGAACAGAGAAAAAGATTCAAAGGTGTGAATTAGTTTTACTAATGAAAATACAGTAAGTGGTTTCAGAGTCAGTGAGATGATAGGAAATGGTTTAAATTTTAACAGCGAGCATATAAAAGCAGAAAATCCAAGAGCAAACCATTGCCCTAATTCTGCAAAGTCAATTTCTATGCAAAACCAGAACTATTTTCTTGAATGGATTAAGCAGTGCTAGGTTATACATCTGCTCAAAACCACATTTTCATGTACCAGCAAATTTCAGGCAAACCAGTTATCTTCTTCAAAGAAAAGTATCTTTTTAAGTATCACATTAGATACACTAAAAGCAGTACAGCATTTCTTAGATTTTCAGGGACCTTGACCAAGCAGGCAGGGTTTCTGAAGATAGCTTAAGCTGAGTTTTCTCAGACTGACCTATGAAGACAGTCAGTATGTTCTTTAAACCATTTAAAATCTGAATAAATATGTTGTGAAATAGCAAATAAATGGGAAAACTCGCTACAAGGAAATGAGCTCACACATTTCACAGACCCAAGTCTTGTGCAACCCCTACTCAAATAGCAGAGCACAATTCAACATTTCTGAGGACTTTTAAAAATGGTTTAAAATTTAATAGTATTGTATACTGAAAGGATTCCAGTCTGGCTTCATCCTTGCTGGAAACAGCAAAATTCTAGGTGTGCAAACAAGTGTGTGAGACCTCTGATGGGCTACCTATCTGTACTACTTTCCTGAAAGAGACACCAGCTTTTTCATACTGCTCACTCACCTGCAGCCAAAGTTCACCATGTTATGCAGCGTGTCATGTCTCAGCAGTTAACTCAAAACTTAACTGCTACTCAGACTTCATGACCACTTTTATAATGATCTAATCATAAGTGTAAGGAGCAGGTGAATTCAAGTATCTGTGACATCACAAAGATGGAACTAACAAGGGAACTGTTAAAACCCATTTAAAGAGTATTCCGATCAACTAAAATTTGAAGAAAACATCAAATTTAGCACAAACTCCTCGGTGAATTTATTCAGAACCATAAGTTTGACTAATTGCTCTCTGCATTCATTGTTCACCAACCCAGCAAAGCTAACTGCTATGTACTTTAATCCTTCTGCAGAAAAAGGTTCATTTGCAGAGCTCCATCAACAATTTTTCCACCAGAAATGCATCATATCTGTGCTTTCACAGACAGAGATATAGACTTTGAGGTGAAAATGCTTAGTGCCTTTTCCTGATAACAAGTAGTCATATAAAGTTCAATTACGAGCAATTTAACTAGATCTCTTGCAGGCAGCCTAAACTTTGACTGTACAAAATATACAATAATTTTTATCTGTCCCATTTCTGTCTTAAAATCAATTTCTGCAACAGGTATAAACTCTGCATTAGGAAATAAAACTACATTCTTTACCAATATGGCAAATACTATCAAACATTGCTTGGGATTGTAACACATCACTATGATTTTTTTCTCCTAATTTATTATCCACAGAGAATACAAAACAGTGTTTACACCTGTACATTGAACCATTAAGATATTGTGAACGCTGGGCAACATTAGACCTCCCAAGATGAATTAAGTTTTGCACATGGAATCTAGCTACCACTGGAAGAAAGAGAAAGCCTCTTCACCAGAAACCACTGACTAATACTTCAACAGATCTGTACAAATTAAACATTTCAGAGTATCAGAAGAAGTCACCAACTTTATCTGTTCTGCTGATTTTTATGGAAATTATAAATGTCATTCCCACTTTTGTTGCTAATCTGGAATTTCCAAAATTGAACTCTTCGCTGAAGCAGAAAATGACGTTATGAATGGTAATACATTTAGAAACATTCAAAACGTGAAAGATCATTGGAATTTTAGTAAAACTGAAAATAAGTCCTTGATCAAGATATGTTAAGGTAAAGGCAGGACTCCCAACAAGACACACGGAAAAGACATCCATATGCTTAAGGTGGTTCACCACTGCATCTTCACAAAGCATTCTGACAACTGGCACCTGTCGGGTTACACTCTTAATTTTTGGTTATAGAACCACAGAATTGCTTAGGTGGCAAAAGACCTTTAAGATCATCAACTCCAACAGTTAATCCACCACTGCCAAGTCCCCCACTAAACCAAGTATACCACACCCACGTGTCTTTTAAGCACCTTCAGGGATGGTTCCCTTATTTTTCCTGAAATACATTTTGTATCTTAGTGCTTGGCATTATATTCTTCGTTTTTAGGATATTCCTAGGATGCTTATACAACTGACAAATTCTTGCAAGTGAAGGAGCTTAAAAAGTGAACTTGGGCTGAACACGCACACACGCATGCACGTATGCACACACACAGAGCCAGATCGTATGAAGTCACTTCAGTTTAGTGATCACGAAGATTTCTTGGTCTTCTTTCTTTTCCCTATGGAAGATAAGTTTTTAACCAGCAAGATATGAAATCCTAGCTCCAGGTAAGAACAATCCAGGGCTGTGATGCATGTCTGCATCTGCCAACAGGTCACCTCAACAGAGAGAATCTTTGGAGTCTTGCTTTTTTCCACATTTGGATTTTAAGTTCCTTTGCAAAACTAAGAGTGACATGATCCAATGCCCTTATTTATGAAGTAGTCTAAAAATTCAGAGAAGAAATATCTTTGAAATGATTCACCCCAAAGCCAGAAAGGAAAGCTAAAGCAGCAGCAAAATGACCCCTCCCTCTTCTTATATATGCCAGTAACATCTGAGGCAAGCGCAAAGAGGAGGTGCTGCATTATAGCAGTAAGGTAGCCAAACAAGCCTTACCAACCAGATACAGAATGGTAAGAGAAAAGAGATGTAGATACCCTTCTTCTTAACCTCCTAGAACAAGATAGCGGAGAACTCACATTTAACTGATTTCAATTTAGTCAGATACTAGAAGGAAATTTCTGGCTTTTAAATGCAAAACAGTAATACCACCATTTTTCATCAGTCTCTACTTTTAATGTAGTAGGACTGAAGTACAGCATTCCTCACTGAAAACTCTGGAAATAAAGATTAAAAAAAAATAAGAGAAAGAGCAGAAATGCTTAAGAGAACAAAAAATTAATTAAGAAACAGAATATAATGGGACAGACTAAATGACTGGTTCTCCCAGCTGCGGTTTACCACTGGATTGGGCTCACCATATCATCCATAGGGCTCAGGGCTGAGAACCCATGTCATTCATAAATGCAGAGTAAAAGCTGTGAACAGCTAAGTGACTGACTTTGTGAATGTCAGTGTCAGAGAAGTCTGAGGGACAACTGCAATGAAGGGCTGCACAAAACTCACTGATCACTCTTACTGGAGAATCAAGTTCAGTTTAAGTGTAAAAGTGATTTGCAAAGCAGAACAACCCTAACTTTATTTATGTGGCTTTAGGGTGACCTTGGGAATGAGCTCTTGGGAGACTATCTCCACTCAGCAGATCTGGGAGTACTAAATCTTGAGAGCACAACAGCAGTAACCAATAGGTTGTTTCAGATGTTAAACACTTACATGGGCTTGAGGGAGGCAAACTTGTGTGGAGAAATTTATTCCTGGACACTAGCCACAAAGAGACTGTGCCTCTACCTCCACAGACAATGAGAGCAAATAACTTCAGAAGAATGAAAATGCAGAAATCAAAGTACAGAGTACTGAAAAAGGAAGATCATATTTAGGCAAAAGAATGCAAGTCAGTGTATGCAAGTATGTACTGAAATCTTTTAAATACGTAAAGCAGAAAAATGTATTAATCACCAGAAACATGAAGAGAAGTCATAATATGTATCACTGATCCATTAGTATTCAAACAAACAGCACTACTCATTGAACTACATCAGTTTTGAGAAAATGAATCAATTATTATTTGGGAAATGTAGAATTAGATCAATGTAGGGGGCATAAATTAATCACTTTAATGAGTATTTTTCTGCCATAGCTTTTCAGCGAGAAACATCCTACTCTGCAGAATACTGATTGACAATATTACTGTTAGATGATAGCAAGTTTTCCTATCTCTGAAGAAATAAGCCGGGAATGTTCTGTATGAGTTGATTTAGTCTTTGAGCAAAACACCCAGTAAATTACTCAAGCTCCAGTGAGTACTACTGGACATATGTAAGCAGTTGTACTGGATACAGCAGAAATACAAAATATCTTTTTGGTTTTGAGAATATTTTTATAGCAATCAATAACATAAATCTAATGACTTTACTCTACAGCTCATACATGACTAACCAGTACAAACGATCCAGCTTTTGTTTTCTAAATGGGTATTTATTTCCATCGCAGAAACTCTCCTGAAAGTCAGTAGAGATAGATGCTATTTGCAGTTTAGCTTTTGAACAATTGTGAAACACATCAAAACTGATATGCTGTGTAAAATTTAAGGGGAGAATCTGCATAACAGCTCATCATCTGTGGTTACAAAAAATATATTCTTAGTCTATTTGTATAACCCAGTATCATTTTAAAAAAGCCTTCATGTTGTCACATACATCTGCGGGCCTACCACTGCAAAAATCTCTCTGCTCCTGAATTAAGTGTTCTGGAAATTGGGAAAAAAAAATCCTTATCATCTGAATAAAGAAACATTTCAAGAATATTTTTACAGTAGAAAAAGGCTTTCTAAGAAGGTTATTTCAGAAGCAGTGGTGCAGCACTGTTTCATTTATGTTCTCAAAGCACTGACTATTTTCAGTATTGTACTAGGCAATCTCCTGATTTTAAACAATTTAGAAAAGTAACTCTTAGTAACAATTCTGTGTCTAATATAAACACAGAAGGTTAGACTGGACATACACCAGAACTGCTTTAAAAAAACCAAAATCCCTATTCAAGCTTATGTCTGTAGGTAGGTATATTTGGATATAGGTGATTAGATAAAAAATTTAATACTTAAAGCTTTTTAAAATTTCAAGCTGAAGGATGGTACAGGACTAATTTTGCATATTTTCAGCCAGATAATCTTGGTGCATTAAATGCTAAGAAAGTAAAAAAATCTGCATAGTGATGTTTATACGATTTGTATATTTCAAACAGATGTATTATTCATTCCCCAGCAAATAACTGAGGAACGGTCCAAGATTATATTCTTTTACCAACGAGTTGTTTGTGAAATCTGAGTGAAAATGTGCCCCACAGAAGTTAGTGGTATAAATCCCACAGGATTCAAAGAACATATGGTTTTCTATAAAGAATGCAGAATTAACTTTAAAATTACTGTCTATCGTAGCTCAAGATCTATTTTAAGTAACAAACTATGTAGCAAAATGATTAAAACTGATTTCGTTCTGAACTTCAGACAGCTTTTTGTACTGAAGCAGTCTCATATAAATACCTTTGGTATTTGTTGGATCCTATTCCTAAACACAATGTTCATATTTCAGCTATAATAAGTAAAGCATCTCCAAGGCGTGTGAGGCACCAGCCTTGCAAGTGTCCAGTTTAGTTTCTTGAGTAAAGTTAGAGTGGCAGAGTCAGCTAAATCCATCATGGAAAGCTGTGTGTGACACACATAATTCAATGCTGTTTGGAATGATTGGCAGCTGCCTTCTAATGTGGACACAAACTGTACTGTCACATGCATTTAATTTCAGCTCTCCCTAGAAATCACAGTTTGTTCAGGTCAAGCTGAGCACACTGGTCACGCAAGGCAATGAACGCAACAAAGGGGCTGGCTAACAAACCAGTTAGCACTCGTTCTTGAGACTTCCATGCTTCATATAACCCCATCATGCAGCACAGCATACTGAAGCTTACTCCTAATCGAGGTTATGAAAAATATAAGCAGTGGGTTCTTAAGTAACTGCTGTACTGTGGACACGGGTGCTCCGAGGTGGACAACTGAGCTGGACGTGCTGCCCAGTGACTTGAAGCCAACACTAAGGACCCAAGCCCAGGCTGGGGCAGCACCAGGCCAGGACTCAGGGTAAACTGGAGTTCTCTGAATCATCCTCAGCACTGAACATTACACAAGCCAGCTACTGGCTCTGGGCCACGATGACTGCTGGGAAGAGCAGGGACCCAAGCAATTCCATGTTGTGAAGGTGAGTTCACTCCCAAACAAAATTGTTATTCTGGGGCTCCACTACCAAGTCAATCCTGCTGCACCTTCCTCCTGCATCCACCTCTAACAACTCAAGACTCCTTCGCAGCCACGCAAAACTAAGCACCCTTCTTGTGAGACAGGATCACAACCAGAGTTTCAGTAGTTTCTATTAAAAAAATAAATGCTGAAATTTAGCTGTAGCATCTGTGGACTTGAACACAAACATGTTAAAAATAAAATGTTGAAAAAAGCTGCTCCAAAAAAGAAATCTCTGCAGAAGATGCCAGTTAATCCCCCTTCAGTGCTCCACTTAGAAGGTCTTCCTGACTAGAGGCTTGGTAGTCACTGCTGTCTGAGCACAGACAGCTAATTAACAAGGAGGAACTGCTCCGTATTATTAGCAGCAAGATATTGATTTTACTGTTATCTTGTTCTCGGATCCAGTCTTTTGCCAGCTTCTTTTCATCTGTTGGGCACTGCCATTTTCCCAGACTGCAAGGTCTCCAGACGGCATAATTTGTTTGTGCAGTGCCTAACACAAAGGAACCATTATGCTTCACCAAATCTCAGGTGCTCATGTAATGAGAGCCCATTACAATATTGCTTTTAAGGTGGTCACAAGCTCTCATGGCATATTATGACATTACATACACTTCACGTAAAACTCATTTAAAACTTTAAAGTTTTTAGAAGTATTTAGCTTCTGTGAAAAAGAGAAAAAAAAAAGTTTAAATTCTTTAATCTGCTTGTTTTATGAACTGAAAGATCAATGAAATGTAAGGAAAGTATCAACGAGGAAACATTTTTTTCTTTTAACTTCTTTCTCCCTTTTCCTTCATACACTATCTTCTGGTTCGTATTTCTTAACCTTACTGTACTTTCATCATGTCCCTCTGTGTCCCTGCAAAGTTTGTTTTTCCTCAGAGAGTCGACACTTAAGGAAGAGTATATTTTAAGGGGAGAATTAGCTAGAAAATATTTGAAGGGAGGGAAAAAAAAAAAAAAGCCTGGCTCTCTGAACACTGAATTCTGAACCCATAAAAATGACTTTTCTGAAAGAATATGGAACATGAAGGGTTGTTAGTAAATCAACATAATTCCTTCTGCTTCCAGCGCCTTCACATTTACTTACAGGACTGGTGTAGTTTAAAAACAGCCAGTGACACTGAGTATCATACAGTAAGTTTATGTTCAAACTCTGAAAATGAAGTCCAGAAACATTACAGTTTCATACCATCATAAGAATTGATGAAGGCAAAGTTAATATAATACAGCATAATGAGAACTTAAGTAATGTTCATACTAGGAAAGAAGTGCTCTAATGTAATTCCAGTTTATACTGAACTGCAGAGGGATATCTCCTTTGAATGAGACATATGACAGTGATGAAAAGGGAAGTTCAAAATCCCTACAGTGAGAATTATGTGATATCCTCAAAATCAGTTTCCACTTGACTCTTGGTTGAGTCAACATTTGGGGCTTTTTAGTATCTTCCAAAAGGCTCTTCCAAATGTACATCTTCTAGCATTCAAAGCACTTCACATGTGTAAAAAAGAATCAAACATTTCTGCAAAACAGCTTCTCCTTTTAGACAGGAGGACACCAAATACGGCATATACCTGACTGCTTTTAGCACAATGCATTAAAGATGAATTTGAATTAATTACTCCCTATAATAATGATATTTTTAAAAAGGCACCTTATAAACTTTTGGAAAGGGAAAGTATTGAACATACTTTTGAAGTTTCTCAAATTCTGGGATTTTTATATTTATGCTGAAATATTTTTCCTTAAATACATGTTAGTAAAACTGTAATACACAATCAAATATATTAAGCTGCACTGTAATTTTAAAAGCGTTTTTATTCATTGCTAATTTATAATCTGTTTTGAATACACATCTGTGTAGCAGAAACTAGTAATTATTTCCCTGATACAGCAGCTTTTTATACATCACACAATGCTGCAATCTGCTATCTTTTGAGAAATGCTGCTGTCATTTCCAAAACACCTCAGGACAAATGCCTCAAAACCACAAAGCCTTAGTCATGAGAGCCAATGTAAATTCAGGTTCAGAGAAGCACTATTCATCCCAACTTTTGTATTTTTCTGTGTATACGAAACTGCCGTTTTAGACAACGGAAGATTACACAGATTACTAAGGAGGACTTTTAAACATAAAAAGACATCAGGAATATAAAGCAAAACAGTGGTTGGTCTCGTTGAAGACTGTGTGGACATCTGTCACAGGTCAAACTACCAGCCAAACCTGTCATGACCAGCAGGGAGCTATGAAGAGGAGTATGGTCTGTTTCCATTTGGCTGAACAAACATTTTGGGAATAAACAATGCAGGAAGAATGGCATACAACTCCAAGCTGCATTGAAAAGGAAAGTATCTGGATGAGAGTAAGGATTTCTAGATCTTTGGTCTGATGGTTTTTGGGGTGAGAAAAGGTCTACCTGGCGAGTTCTTCAACTAATGGCATGGAAATCTACAGGAAGCAAACAGTTCTGGTGACATCTGTCCAGTCTGAAACACAGAAGGCCACTGTGCAGTGAGGTTATGCCATATGGGCAGAACCACCTTTGTATTACACATTAGAGAAATTATAGAAGGCACTTCTAGACTTTTTTGGGCAGTAGTAATTGTCGGGAAACAGACAAGATTACCATCCTCATATTCATCTAAGAAGAGACTTCAAGAATCCTACTGTCTAATGAATTACTGTATTATTAATATATCAGTTTGGTAAAAAATACAGTCACAAACCAATACTGGTCATCAACTTTCAGTGAGACAGAAGTACTTTCATCTTGAAATGATATCAATGCAGTCAGCCTAGATTTTAACAACTATTTGAAATGGAAGTTTTTTACTCAATGCTGCTCTAGAATCTATTCCAGATTATCTGGCTCTCAGACAGTCTACTGACCCTGCCGGTATGACAGTTCCTTAGTTCACACAGTGCCATGACCTTGCTCCTACTGGTTGATACTCAAAGCAACTCTGAAAACTTGAGAGATAGGAAGAGTCCTGCCATTCTTACTAGGGGAGTCCAACATGCACTCACAAGTGAAGTTAATATTATCTTCATGCCTGATGTTGCCTGACTTGGTGTCAGGTCTCTTGGCCTTTGAATCAGTGCCAGTACAGTTGGTGCAGTGGCTACTAAAAAGAGAGAAAACCTGAATCTGCAATCTTGCTGTCTATACTGGTAGTCATGGGAAGGTTTCGGAGAGACTTTTAGCTGAGAAACCAAAGGGAGAGATTGCCCCTGGTCACAGCTGTACTACAACTGATTCCTTCTGCTGCACTTTCAAAAATGTATTTTCAAGAAATAAACATTGTTTTGATGAACTGTACCAAAAGAAGCAATTTGAACTCTGTCCTCAACCTAAAAATCAAAGGGGAGGAAAAGCAAACAAAACACTTCAGAGACGCTTCTTGAAGAGGAAGTGCATACACTGTGCCTTGGAATGTAATGGTCTCAGACTACAGCTTTTTAATTGCTTTATATACACTCAAAGTGGTGACTCCCCCTTTCCATACATCCCACCACTTTTCAGAACCAGGGCTTATTATATACTGACAGAACATGAATGGGATCCAGTACCGTCTTAAAGGTAGGGTATTACTGATCTGCCTTTCTAATATGGTATGCTGTCATATAATGCCTTACATGTATTTATAGAAGTAAACGAGTATATGCTACCCTTTAGTTACTTACGTGACCACTTCTCAGAAAGGTCCTTTACCAGAATGCTACATTCTTCACGTTGTCTCAATTACTTTTTGCTATGAGCACTTTATATATCCAAACTCTCCCACTTACGCAGTTTTAGGTATTTTCTGTATTCCTTATGACTGTCAGGAAAAGGGTAGTCACTGAGGACACACTAGTGACCACACTAAATTAGGAATCAGTTGTTCAGCTGTAAGAGTAATGTGACATCCTCCTTCTAAAATAGCATGAAGATTTTATTTCATGCACATTTCTGGACTCTTTTTTTTTTATCCAAAGCATATTTCAAGAAAAGCCTGCCTGAAGAAACAAACTAAAGCCATCAATAGAGAAACCGCCACAGAAACTTACTGGAAGGCAACAAAAATTAAACAGCTTTTAAAGAGCTCTCAAACTTAACAATAAAACCTATTCAAATTGTCTATACCTATTTAATTTGTAACAATTCCATTTCAAACAACATTGCTTGGTTGTTGGTTCGGAGTTCAAAGTGAAAATGACATTTTTCTCCACTACCAATACCCACACACTTCTCCCATCTCAAACACTTAGCAGAGGCACGGGGAAAAGATGACTACCTCTATCTGACGTGGTGGTTGTATGATCAGATGAACTGAGGAGAAGCATGCTCCAAAATGGAAGAGTCCTCACAGAGAACTCTTTTGGCAGATACTGCCCTGGCAACCAAATCAACAGTCTCTTAAGCACAACATCCCCGACCATTATTCTTATGCTGCTCATACCATAGTTTCTCAGATAAACAGATGCATCTTAAGATGCCCACTGTCAAATGGGCAACTTCAGTGAGTTTCAGATGCTACCAAAAAATCAGCAATACAATAAGCATAATTGGAGCATGCTTACAGAAAAATATTCAAACTTTACCTCACATCCCCCAAATCATTCACTTACTTCCTCACCAGCTTTATTTTCCAAATAGCTTTAAAGCCATATTGCAGCAGCTCTTGAAAGAAAGCAGAAATATATCAAGAAGGGAAAATTACTTCTACAGTATGTTATGGAACATATAGCAACTCTTCACTTAAATGAGCTGAAGTTCTAAGTTTTACATTGACTCAAGTCAATGGAGCTACTCACATGAAACTGAAAGGTGAGCAAGTGCTCACTAACGCAGAGGTTTACAACCTTACATTTGATAACTCACCTTGAGGTTGCAATTTCCACTTTGGTTCTTGCCATGGCAGCTGCTCGCTGTGCACCCTCTATTGCTCTATCCACCTTTTCTCTAGTTTTTGTGTTTCGTATTGGTATAAGTTGCTTCCTTATTCCACGGACCAAAATGTTATTTTTATACTTTCCCTCTTCTTTGGTGCCATCTGGAAACATGGTACATCCATATCCATGCCTCCTGTTATTCAGCCACTCTCCTTCATATTTCATACCATTTGAACGCTCACTGATACCAAAACCACTGCGCTTGTCATTCTTCCATTCACCCATATAGGCTTCTGTAGTGGTAGCATCAACGTGGTCTTCCAGAGGGCTATAATCGCAGTCACCATCTCCAAAACTAATCGTAGAGTTGGCGTCACTAGAACTAATTCTGCTCATAGCAGCATCGCTCCTGACGGAGCTCCGTTTGCTAGATATCGATGACCTAGATTCCGATTTTCTAAGTTTTATACTACCAAGAAGGGATCCTCTTCTGAATAAGCCTCCTTTTTTCTTAATGCCCATGGCTTCTGGATCACTGTGAAAATTGAGCACAAATCCTCCTCTTGTTCCAGCTGGACTGTCTGAAGTGACGTCATGCAGAACAGTGCCATTGCTCTGCTCGCTTCGTAGTGATGCCAGAGATGTTCGGAGAGGTGAACGGATCACAGTGGCCATGCCATAGGGTACACTCTGACGTACACCGTATCCATGTCTCATCCCTCCTGTCCACTGCCCCTGGTAGGTACCTTTTAAAGTAATAAGAAGTTAAATTTAGGAAGCTGTAGAAAACCTAGCCGTCTCCATCCAATATGCTACAGGCAATGTTACATTGTCAGCTCTGGTTCTGGTAAGAAGAGATGCACATGACACAGTAGATAAACTACCTTTGTTACTTGTTTTCCATATAAATTATTTTTCTGCTTAGCAAATCCTTCACTTTCACAGCTGAACTGACTTATTTTGGCAACTAAGACACAGTAGCTATAATCATAAGCATTTTTTTAATGGATCTCTCCAGGGAAAAAACTTTGAGAGAAGTTTCTAAAGCAGGACTCCCTCAACATTTCTTTAAGGTGGACTGATGGGAAGGTGGCCAGCAGAAACACAGACACATTATATGTAGTCAGCTGAGGAGGGAGACAGGGCTGGAGAGAAGGAAGAAAGCAGAACACTTACAGCTCTTATGCCCAGCTGCTCACAGAAAGAGCAAGTAGGAGAAGCAACCGTCTTGTTATCGTGGGTTTAAGGTGACTACGGACCTCTCCCTGTCAGGAGCTATTTGACAATGCACTAGATTGTCTTCAGATGGGCCTTTGGATCCACTGTCATAAATGTCTACTATAAAATTAAATCTTTTTAAATTTTTGTGTTGATTTGAATGAAAGAACAAAACCTTAGGATTCCTTTCTCTTTATGAACTCTTCATACCAACACTTTCTGGTATCCCCAGTACATAAACATGCACTGCATTCTGCATCATGTCGTAACAGAGGGATCAAAAGCATGAATTCTTTAGCCCTTCTTTTGCCTTTCGTTTTGCAGTACGTAAGAAAGGCAAGGCAGTAACACAATATTGCACAACATTCTAGCAAACATTGAATCATAACTACTCTTGTAAAGAATTTTATAGAGCAACGTAAGGAGAAACACGGTATACGATATGAAAAGTCATGGATGTCCATGCAAAGCTGCATTGGAGCCAAACCGCACCTTTATCAGACTACTACAGCAGACAGTTTTTTTCTTGTATTCTTGAAAGGCATTTTTATTTTGACACTTGCCAGTGTCTGGTCTCTGAAAGCCATTTCTACCAGAGGCTACAAAGGAAGGTGACAGGAATGCTGTAACTAGCAAATAGAGGATAACTTGCTTTCTGATGTAATTTCATTCTAATTCCCATTAAACTGCTTTAAGCTCCTCAAAATGAAGTCTCTCACCCACCTAGTGCTGGTTTTTGTTTTGTTTTTTTTTTTTTTAAAGCTGCTTTGAATCTGAATATTTTTACAGAGGAATGAATAAGTGATCTTTAAAATTTTTTTTTTTAATTTTGAACTACTTCAATTGGAACACCTATTAACTATTCAGAGAACTAAATAATGAATGTTAAATTCAGTGATTGATAAAGATTTCGTGAAAATATTTGTTAAGTATCTGCAGTTGTAGATGTAGCTCCAAGATGCATTTGCTTTGAGATTCAATCTCTTTCATGTATACATACTGTTTTGGTTGTGTATGTGTCCACAATCTATTAAAGTACTGCCTTGCTCTTTACCTCTTCTGCTATATTATATTTCACTGTTAACACACAATTAAATTTGATAAGTCTATTTATCATACAATACTAGATAGGTTCCAAAACGTAACTGTTTTGTGTTGGTAGAAAATTCCACCAAGGGAAGGTTTTTGTTTTAACAGATGGCTGCTGAGACAAACAAACAACTTTCTTAGTTTCTTTCTCATTCTCTGTATCCTGGATACCTACTGCTGTACTGGTTGTAAGGGTGCTGAATCTAGGAACATGATTATTTTAAAAAACTCAGCATATGGGGATGAACAAATAGAAACATGAGCCCAAAGCACTGGTATGTCATGTTCTGTAAATACTGCAAATATACAGCCACATTCTAATTTTTTGTTTGTTTGTTTTAAACAGAAAATTCCTGGAAATACATTAATATTTTATGAGCATAAATTACTTCATTTTTTTCCTAACTATTTCTGGAATCTGTAATGATATACTGGAACTAAGAATCTGGCTACATACACTTACTGCTACATATTATAACCCCTCTAATATTCTGCACCAGTTAATTTAATTTTTAAATAATAAATCTAAGTCTAATTTTGATTATACCACAATATTACATTAGAGCAGCATTTCATAATTATGGCTCTCCATGCTGCTATTACAATCTCAGACTTGAAGCACAATCAACTTATTTCAGTACAGAATTTTATAGAAGTATAAAAGGTCAGCCTTTTTTTCTTACTAATATTTTAATTAATAAACACATGTTTAATGGAAAGCTCAAAAATACTTAATTAATGTAGGACTTGTATTTTTCACTACTCTAGAAAGATGGGAAGTGATTGCTGATTGAAGGGCACTAAAACAAGAACAATTGATGTGCTGCTATCCACTAGTCCAATTTTCCTTTCTATTGCGGAAATAAAATCAATGCCAGCTTCTTCTAAAGAGAAAATAGTCAAAAAGGAAATGGAAGATTCATATTAATTTTGTCCTTAAAAAGTATGAGATATTTAAGTTGGATTTTATGCAGTGTAGCAGGTAACTATTATATCTTCTGTCATTACAAATCCATTAATGGAAAGGTTTCCAATACTAATCCTAAAAAGCCAACTCATTTTCCTTGGTTTTTCAACTCACATCTTAAAGGAAAATATTTTAATGGCATATAGAGGGCAGTGTCCAGAATGTAGATACAAGAACCTTGTACAGTAATTTGACTGACTATATCAGACTTTAACTGCATCACCTTATCCAATGAAAGAAATCTTAGAAATCTTTCAACAAGCAAGACAAGGTATGTCAATACTGCAATATAATTAAATACAACAATGCATGATACAAGACATGATGAAAAAGCTTTTCCCATATATGAAGATGAAAACATATGCAATATTTAGCTATCTCTCTAGATAAATATGAACACTATATCAACAAGCACACCATATTCTGTTTCACCTTATAACATAGTTGACTGTTCAAATCAGTTCCTCTAAGAGTCAACTGTCAAAATTTTAATTACTGCTGTAATTACCAATCTAATTTAGAACTGTGTTTGACCATAAAACAGTAACATTGTTTAGCATTAATTTTTCAAAAGCTAGGCTCACTATCCTTTGCAACTGAAGAAACATTCAGCCACAACTACTGACCATCCATCTGGCGTTTAACTAGTTCTCTTGGAAAGGTGTTCATATTTTGAGCCTGAGAACTATTAGAAAGTATTTTTTTTCCTTTTCTTTTTGTTGGCAAGTTGCTGTAAGATATAATTTCATAACCTGTTTCCTTAGTTACAGTGTGCCATCCCTTCTAAAACACCCTTGGTACATATTACAGCTGTAAATGTCATTGCCCACTTGCAGCTAAAATTTAAAACTACACTGTGAAAAAAAACAGAGAGGCCAAGGAGCCATTTAACTACTCCACTTGCTCTTATCCTTTATTTAAGATATTCTATGGTTTGAAAAATTTGTTCTTACATCAGGATTTCTGCATGGTTTTCTGACTTAAATGTTAAGCATAGACCTAGGAAAGAAGACGTCTCAGAAATCAATGAACATATGTGACCTTCGCTCAGGGTGCTTTTGCCACTGATCTCCCTCTGTGGAATGACAACATGCAATTGGTTTTTGCTGTTGTTGGAAGGACCATAAATAACCAATTTAGACATACTGAAGTTTCAAATTATGTCACAGACCCTCCTTCAGTAGGTTTTGCATCTTCACAGATTAACAAAACCTAGAGAGTTTAAAGGAGGCACAAAAATCCAGATTGCTGCAGGGGACAGATTGACGGGCCACTTGAAGGCCCACTGTAATCACATGCAACGAATGAAGTATCATGGTTTATAACTCACAGTGTTTTCCTCAGAGATTTGACTGAATTTTAAGCACCTAAACACAGCATGACATATATTACTCGTGTCATGGAAAGTGGTGTGTGCAAAAACACTGAGGAACACTGTCAATGCTTATTTTCCTTTCCCCTCCTTCAATGATATCTTGTAATACCACCAATATACTTTAAAGGAATGTACTGGGGATATACTAAAAAAAACCCCAAAAAAACTAGCAGCAAAGAGGCCTGGATCATAAGAGAGTTTGAAACCAAACTGGCAATTGGCATAGCCTGAAGAATTATTTCTCTATGCTGGTATTCTCGGGTAATCATAAAGAGAAAGCTTTCCTGCAACTGTTTTAAATTATGTTAAAGATACATGTGTAAATCTGGTTTCCTTATTAAACCCATTTCAGATGTTCTTCTGGCGTGCAAATACATCTATTGTTCCCAGAGCATGAAAACAAAAACACATCTGCAAACATCTATGACGTACTGCTCTGCTTCATTCATGAGTACTTTCATTAAAATCAATGGGACTTCACACTCTGTTTGTATGAACTGCAACATGCAAAAGACTGGAGTCATGACAACAGATTTCAGCTCACAGTATGAAGTGGATCTTTCGTATGTTGTTCCAAATCTAAATGCTGAGAGAATTTACTTCCAATAGTCAATACTGCATTAAGATTTTTTAAAAATTCACAAGAAGCCTAAAGAAAAAAGGATAAGACCAACTTTATTTTGAGAAAACAATTTCTAGAAGATTTATTGGAATGGCAATTAACTCTTCCAGAAGGGGAAGGAGGAAAAAAAAAAGGCAGTGCTTGTAATTTATTAGCCAAAAAAAAAAAAAAAATCGAAGAGTGCATTGTGCAATGAAAGTGAAATTGAAATTCTGATCTCTTTCATACTTTGATTTTGGTGGTGTTTTCCTTTTTTTCTTTGTTTTTTTTTTAATCCACAAACACATAGCTGTCTTTGAATATCAGAACTTTCCACACCAGGAAACAATTTCTGGACAGCTACAAATAGCTATAAACAAGGGGCCAGAAAGGTACAAAACCCACTGTGCATTTCATTTTCTGAAGGAATCGCATCTTACCAAACTTGCTACATTTTGTATTTCGGAAAAGAAAAAAATAGGAGCCCAACCGCAAATATTTTACCTTCTGTGTAATACAAAAACACCCATTCTCCTGAAAGTTTGACCAGAGATCTTCTAAAAAATTTCTTGAAGAAACCAGCAAACGTATCAATTGAGAGTTAATACATGGGTTAGTCCTTTAGTCACATCACATGAACAGTAACTCTGATTTCGGTAGATTCTATTTCTTGCATGTTAACTAAACACGTTGCTGAACGCTGAAGCGAACAGCGCTTCTGTAAAAAAATCCCAGCAACTCTCTAGTCCTAAAAGTGAGACCCGTTTTTCGTCCTCTTACAATGGAACAAACCTGTTTCCTTGTTCCTAGCTGAAGAGCAACTCTGCAGAAGTTGCAGGTGGCACTTCCACTGCCAACGCCATTAGAGCAGCAAAGGCTGAATTAAAGAGTATCAGGCTTATTTATCGTGCTGAGCGTGAAGTGACAGACGTACAAGAACTGTAAGTGAGCACTCAAGTAAGCTCCAGTCCTCACTGACCTCACTGAACCCTGACTTCTTGACCGCTCCCGACTTGAGCAGGAGGGCGGATGCCGCGGTCCCTCCGCACGCCCACCGCGAGCTCAGCTCTGGGACACTGGCTTTGTCATGGCGAAGGGTGTGAGAGGCAGGTCTGTGTGACTGCACTGCACACCTCGTGCTTTGAGCAGGATGCCTAAAACTATCCCGTATTTTGGTAATAACAGGAGTTATTATATGAGGGTGGTCCCAAGTTTCATTGATTTTAAGCAAGCTGCGTATCCACACCATTAGCTCCAGCCTCCTGTTTACAAGCCGAGCGCATCGAGCGCACAAAGCCATCCCTGCCTGCACATCAGCGCGACACAAGGGCTCTATTATAACAAGTTCTTGCCGTTTCCGCACGAAAGCGGTGCCCAGGGAACGAGGTGCCGGGGCTCGCCCGCCTCACTCGCTCCCCGAGCCAGGCGCGACAGCCCGGCCATCGCTACCTCGGGAACGTAGCGAGCAGCCGCCTCGGCGGGGAGAAGGGAAAGCCGTCTGCAGGCGGCCTTAATGCGGATTTCTACCAGCTGGCCGGGAGAAAGCGCCGAGCCCGGACAGCTCAGCGCACTCGGAGCGCAGCCGGGGCCAGGCGGCTCCTCACAGAGTGGGGCGGGGCGGACGCCAAGCACCTGTGGCGCTCCCCGGCCGCCAGCGGGGCCTCGGGGGCGCCGAGCGAACGGTGCCGGGAGGAGCGCACGGCCGCGGGCAGGGGAAGGACAAGAGACCCTGGTGCGAGGGCGGCGATGAGGGCGCGGGGGTGGAAGGAGGGGCCCTTCCCGCGGCGCGCCCACGCAGGCGCGCGCCCCCCCACCCCCACTCC
>VZRQ01005609.1:1747029-1765450 GCA_013397975.1 Machaerirhynchus nigripectus | reverse complement strand
CGGGAGCGCGCAAGCCGGGCCGGGGCCCCCGCGATGCCCGGGGGCGGTGGTGGCTGCGTGCCCTGCGGTGCCCTGCGGTGCCCTGCCTGTCCTCGGCGGTGCCCGACCTTCGGGTTCCCGAACAGGTTGCTGCTACACCTGCTAGCACCTGCAACAAGTAGGCAAAAAGGGAGGGCTTCGAGTGCTACTTGTGATTCTTAGTTTTGGTTTTGGTTTTGTTTTTTTGGTTTTTTTTTGTTTTTTTTTCTTGTCCTGAGCTTGAAGATGAGGTTTAAGCTGAAATTGTGCATGAAGAACACAGCCGAGTTGTGTTTCGTCCCTTTGCCCAATCATATGTGGAGCCCACCAAGTTCCACGGGTGGAGAAATACGGGGCAAAAAGAACTTGAGTGGTATCCAGGCCTTTTAGGGACAGCACTGCTAGGAACTTCATTAGGAACCTGTCATTATGCCGTCAGCTCCATGGTCATCAGGCGACCAAAGAGCTCTAAATCCTGCCAGCTACTCCTTTGCCAGATATTTGATAATCAGATCAAAAATTATAAGGGCAAATCATAGGAGAAACATGGATGTGTAGAAACTGCAGAGAGAATAGCAGGGGGGATTGAAAGCTGCTGTCATGGCATCTTAGCTTTTTGTTCTTTTACAGTTACAGATCGGGACTGGAAAAAAATAGGAAAGAAAATATTCCTTTTCAATGGGGATTTTATTGGAAGCATGAATCATACTCATTAATCATGGTTAGTGGTACTATCTGGACAGAGATGATTTGGAAAAGTGGGGAAATAACAACAGCTATGTTAGTAGTGATGAATAAAAGCAGAAATATAATTGCAAATGAACAATTTGAATACAAAACATTAGAAATTAAAACAGTTAAGCTTCAGAAATCTGCCAAATTCAGCCCAAATGTAAGCAGTTTTGACTTAAACCTAAATGAAATTAAAGTATTGCACATACTAAACATACCCATATAACTTGAATAAATTTGCAAACTTTGTGCTTCACAGCACGCTCTTCTGTGTGCATTTTTATGCCACATTTACACAGTTTAGTGCCGAAGTATTTCTACTCTTTCTAGGGGAGAGTTGGGCACCATAACTGATACTGTTGTCTCCTCTCATCATAAGAAGTGTGTGCTTCAAAGTCTTCTTTCTGTGCCCGTGAGAGGATTTCTAGTTCTGCTTGAACATGTGGAGTTAGCAGACTCTGCACACACATTTGGACACATACATACAAAGAGAAAAAAACACAATCAAAGACTTGTGCCTTTTCACGAGGAGATGGAGAAGCTTTCAGTGCCCTTTTGAGTCCAGAAAATTTTGTTCCATAGTTTTGGAGTGTAGAAGACCAGAAAAAAATGTTTCTGTAGCACACCTGTGCAGTCTCTCACGTATCATTGGACGAAGTGTGCTGAAGTTAAGGACGAGACCTTCACTGCAATATGATATTTTTGGAAAGCTGTTATTGAGCATGGAGGGGAAGTCTGCAAATGTTGCAGTGGGTGGGATTGCTGAAGAAGATGCAGTGCAGTATTCTCTGAGTATTGCTTGAGCTTACTGGGTTTTATGCCCTACATGTCTTGCATTTCTTCTGCAAGAAAAAGATTGGAAACAATAGTGATGACAACATGTGCTTTGAGGAATTTTCTATTTTCACTCTAGTATTTTTTCCTGCTTTCTTTCTTCTGACAGAAGTAAAGCCCTGTCATGTTTGAACAGAATTACAGAAGATTGAAATACTTTGTATGGTTGTGGGGAACTACTTGTTGGAAGTCAGCATGCGTAATAGCTGATCCCAGTATACAAATAACTAGTCATTGAGGTTGCCTGTTCATAACTGCATGTTATTATATGAGCAGACTTTTTTGAAGCACACAGGTTGTTGTGTTTGAACTGGAGCTGCTGAGCATTGGGTGTGTCTGTCGTGGGGCTGCTGTTGCTTTACATGGTGTTTCTTGGTTCTGTGTGCATGACTGAGGTGTCAAGCCAGTATTGCCTTGGACAGCACTTCTGTGGCCAGGACACAACCAGCACGGAGTGGAGCAGAGGTGGGGTGTGAAGGCAGGTTAGCAGATCCAGACAGTGCTTCTGCAACTCGGCGGTGAAAGAGGTGTGTCTGATGAGGGAGTGTGAGGTTTGCCCAGCTCCTCTGGATCTCAGCTGTTCCTTTGAAGAACCAGCTGTGTCCCTCTGCCTGATGGCCTAGACAATAATCAGAGTTGTGCAAGTCCTTTGCCAAGCTGGGTATCACTTTTGGCTCAGTATCGGTGAATAACTGGATTTGCTGTTGTAAAGACCTGGGTAAGTGCACGCCTGATGTGTCACTGCACTGTTACATAGCGATGAATTGTTTATCCCCAAAGCTGTTGATGTAATGTCTCTTACGGTATCCCAAACCTATAGCTAATCGGGGCTGCCTTAATTTCTTACATCTGTACAGTAGAAGATGTTGTACCATTGCATAAATTAAATAGACACCTATTAGCCCTTTGTTTTACCCACTTGATTTAAAATTTACAGGTTTAATACTAGATTAGCTGAACCAACAAGATCAGGTGTGCCAGAGATGAACAGTGAAAATTTCAGGAAGGAATCACATTACTTTTCTTTTGTTATTACATGTGTGTCAGTAGGTCCTTTCTTAGTGACCTGCAAATGATGCTAAAATCAGTGGTAATTTTGCATGTGGTTGATATTTCCAGGTGTACTCATTTAAATGAGATAATCAATTTAAATGAACTTGATGCTTGATGACAAGATGAATTCATCACTGCCAGCCTTCTCTTATTATATTTTCAACAGGGGATAAATTTTAATAGATGTGAGAATAGAAGTGCTTTTCAGAGAACTCTCAGCATCACTTAGCCAGGTCTTGATGATGTAAGAAGCCAGAGGTGTCTCATTGCTGATGAGGCTGTAGATTTATTTATTTGTTTTTTGGTTTGGTTTTCCTTTTTTGCTGACAGATTTTGCATTGACAAGTCTCAACTTCAGTTCATGGCACCTCATACTTGCTTCTGGCCACCATGTAAGTAATGCTCATATTCAACCTTTAGCATGTACGTGTTAAATACCTTAGATCCACAGATTTTGTTTCCTTTCCTTCTTCCCAGAATTAAGTTAAAAATTATTCTACAACTCTATAGATGGCGGAAGTAAGCAGTTACAGGTATGTGAATGAGTTTCTCTTTTGTCCAAAGTAAATGGAATTACTTCCACTACTTTTTTAATCTACATTACAAAAGTTGTTTTCTGAAGTCTTTCATGCATGTAACACTCAGAAAATACAAGGGCCAGGTGCAGTTTATTTATTATTTACAAAAAAGTCATCACAACACTAGGTCTGATGACACTATATGTATGCAAAACATGAGTGCCTGATGACACAGTATGTATGCAAAAACTGTGCTGCAGGGTTATATTTAAAAAGGTCCTTGCTATAGGGATGGAAGATGCAGCAGGTGAAGATACACTAACTCCAGAGATTTAATATTGACTGGATACAAAACTGCTGAGTTTAAACTATTAGTCTATAGATATCTGATGCATGAATAAAAATTAGGCACATTTATTCTTACTCCTAAAAGCCTGATTCAGCAGGGAATTACTTTAAGTACTTTAGTAATCCCATTTACTTCAGTGGGACTACACATGAGCTTTAAATTAAACATCTGCAAGATATCTGCGCTCAAATAAAGCAAAGCTCTGAAAACTGTTCTCAAGTGTTTTGCAGAATGGAGGCAGGATGTTTCACTGATGAGCTCCACGCCTCACACGTTGTATTGGAGGAGTTCACACACAGGACTGCTGCGTGGGAGGCAGAAATACAAAAGTAAAGGTAGTACAAAACCCACGGTGTAGAAATTTCAAAGGCAAATAGGTCTTTTCTCGCTCCATAGGAACAGCCACAACTTTAATGCCAATTTTTGTGTCTGGTGTCTATGTTAAAGTTTTTAAACATAGTTCTGTGTAACTTTAACACAAATAATTTTGTCTGACTTCTAGAACAGGAACATACCACTTTTTCCTTACACACGGTAGATCCACACAAGTTAGTGTAAGTACTGAAACAGTAATTCTAGAGGATTTTTTTTCTTTTCAAAAAATCTGCTATAATATTTGAGCAATATTGTGTTATGAATCTGCTCTCCTAGGTGCATCAGTAAGTGTCAGTTCTACTTCACAGTTGAAGCTGGGACCTAGCCAGTAAGACAGTATATTTAATTCCAGAGATATCGTGCTTGCTCAGTGAATACAGTTATTATTTTCTTTGCAAAAGTGCTGATAAAGCTTATAAAAAACCAAAATACACATCCTCTTCTAACTTGAAAACAAGATGAGTATGTTCTGTACCCAGACTTCTATTTTCAGCATTGTTCCAAGCAACTGAATTAGATTTTAAATAAAAATGCAGTTTATTTTTTTTTTTAAGGAAATGCAGCATTTATGTTGAACATCTTTGTCTTTAGAGTGATTTTAACAGTAACAGAACTCTTTATACAAATGAGATACAGTGTGTTGGAATTATTTTTTTAATGAATAAAGATATTACAATATTATATAGTAGTGGAAAAAATATGATATATTGTTTCTGGATCTTCCCAACATTTGTAGTTGTGTTGTTAGTTGTTTTGGGGTTTTTTGTATATGTTTACAGAACAAAAATGAGTGGATCACTATACCTTAATCCATTTAGAAACAAAAAAAATCCCCAAATCCAAATGTGTTTGATTTTATAAGACTTGATTTGAAGAGAAGTGTCATATTAGTGATTACCCTAAATTAGCATTCAAATTATGTATGTGGAAAGTATCTAGAAAATCAGATTTATCCCCACTAAAAATTTTTCCTAAATGGTGATAGAAATTCTGCAACTTCTGTAGTTCAAGTCTTGCTTCCTTGGGGAAGATGGGAAAGGTTTATTTCCTCTTTGCAAAGATTTCCTCTGCAGCAAATTCCTACTTCTGAAGATGGCTTATCTAGCCTTGCTCAAGCCTTTTTCTTTAGCCTAAGGAGGCTCTATGGTTCATTATTTTCTTGTAGACCTCATGATTGTCACAGTTGCTGTTGTCTGGACTTTATCTGTTACGTAGTTGCTAAAGTGTGATTTCAAATACAAACCACACTATCTGGCTAATATTGTCATATTAAAGTAGCATAATTCTGTGTGACTCCCAAATGGCAGTATTCTTTTTACACTGGTGCCAGGAATCGGCAGTATGGTGATTCTGTTCTCCACACAACAGGATGATGTGTAAGAACTCATCTTCAGTTTGTGATTTGCTGTTGTCCTAATCCTTTCCCATAGAATATTGTTTAACTACTTGCTTCCCACTTTGTATTAGTGAAGTTGAGTTTCACGTAGCAGGCTTTCACTAGCACACTCTTTTTCTCCCCCTTAAGATTATGCTCCCAAGTTAATTTTGAGTTTTAATTCCACATTGCAATTCCTTGCAGGTTTTTAACAGTTTGCACATTTGCATGTGCAATAACTGAACTCTTCCAAGATCAAAGTTATTCATGAAGGTATTGAATATTAAAGCATTTGGTACAGATTTAGCATTTCATACATCCTTCAGGCTTACAACTTAATAATTAATAACCATTACTTAGTAACTATAAACATAATGTGTAGTCTCTTACAGCTTTACTTAAATCACATTTAACAAACATCAGCAGCTTTGCTGAAGTCAAAATAAATAATATCTCTTTTAGTGAAGGCTGAAACAGAAAAGCTTTTAGCACTTTGGTTTATCTCACTGGAGCGGCTGAAAGCTTTTCCTCCCTGCTGAGCAGCAGTACGGCCCTTCCCTTTGCCGTCCTCCTCCTTCTCTAAGGCTTCTCAGTTTCCTATTCTGTTCCTAACTAAGACTCATTCTGTGATTTGGCCGTTCTGATTTTGCCCCTACATACTTGTGCTCTTCCCTAAAATTCATCCTTTAGTAATCTGACCTACTTTTTACTTGCGTATGCTTCCTTCTAGTGTTTCAGGATCCTTGAAGAGCTCTCCATTTAGTCAAGTTTATCTCATGATACTTATCTTATTTTCCCTTTACATAGAGGTAGTTTGTGTTTATGCCTTTCACATTATTTTCAAGTTATATTCACATTGTATTTACAGATTGCTCTCTTTGGAGTTTGTAATAAAAGAAAACCTAGTAGGGAGCAAATCTTAAGTTTGTGGTTTTTACAGGGCAGTCTTGGCAGACACTGGCTTGAGATATTCTCATGCCCCCAGCCCTCTGTGCTGCCAGCACAACTGTTTCTTCAGTGAGCTGTGCTTTGGATCAGGAAACCAATCCAGCTTAAAAATAATCCAGCAAAAAGATTTATTTTTATTTTGCTCTTAAAGCTGAATCCTTTGCTCTGTTTGCAGAACATCTATACAAACAAATGCCCTAATGCAATTGAAAGCATACAGAAAAGCTGGCAGCTTTACTGTTCACCTTGTTTGTTTGTAATTCCATTCTCTTTTTCTAGGAATTACAAGTAGCATTTTGCCCATAATCTTTCACCCAAGTTGCCCTCAGTCTTGCACTTTCAGTCAGTTTACCGCCTGTTGATTAAAAAAGAAGAGAGATTGCAGATTTGATGTAGTCACTTACCTGCTCAATAACAAAGCTTTTCCCTGTACAACAGCCTTCCAGTACCTGAGGGAAGTTTACAAGAAACTTGGAGACTATTCAAAAGAGTATGTAGTGAGAAGGGGAAATGACTTCAAACTGAAAAAAAGTAGCTTTAGATTAGATATTAGGAAGAAACTATTTTCTGTGAGGTTCGTAAGGCGCTGGAAGAGGTGGCCCAGAGAATCTGTGGACTCCCCATCCCTAGAAATGTTCAAAGCCAGGTTGGAAGTAGCTCTGAGCAACCTGGTCTAGTGGAAGGTGTTGGTGCCCATAGCAGGGAGGTTGGAACTGGATGATCTTTAAGGACCCTTCCAACCCAAGCCATTCTATGATTCTGTACTATAATGATCCTGTAGTACCTTCCCAACAGGTGCCTTGGTTGTTGAAGTCCCCCATGTTCATCCTGTTCTGTGCTTTGAAGAACTAGAAGCAGCACCCAAAGCTCTTGAGTCCTGTACTGTCATGTCCTACAGATTTTTCTGGTGCCTGAGGAGGACCAAAACCTGATTGAAGCTTTTCTGATTGTTTGGAGGATTCATATTAACTCTCACATCAGGTAAGATTGGGATTGTTTAATATTTATTTGTTAGTGATGTGCAAAGCATCTCTCTTCTGCTTGGATGTGTACTTTGTGGCTTTGCTTTTTTTAAGTTGTAGGAATGACATTCTTTTGAGATCTTAATTCCTCTGGTAATTTTCATGTAAATTAGCTAGTGAATTAAATAATTTTCATACATGCTGCTTTAATACTGTAGGAAAAAAAGTTCAACAGCCTTCCTGCTCACTATGGTGCTATTTTTCTTAATACCTCTATTGAGAACCACTTTTATCTTCCCAGAAATCTAGGCCTTTTGCCATGCTGTAGGCCACTTATTAATTGAAAATCCTCCTTTATTAGTTAGCATTTTCATCACCAGTGATTACAGACCTTCACAGAGCTCTGGTAAAGAGAATTCCTTCATCAGACAGACAGCTCTGCAGTGTTTCTGTCTCATGTGACTCCAGTGAAGGAGACCAGAGCTCTGCAGGTCACACCAGGAGACCTTTGCAACGGTGAGTGCACCTCAAAGAAGGCACCTATCCCAACTTCTGTAGGGATCACACCTGTCCAGCTCCTCCCTGGAGCTTGCAGTTCCTTACGATCTGCCTTGATTTTATCAGGCAGATTTTATCAGACATAGGGATGAGGTTGTATGTCTGTCTGCATTCATACCTAAATTTATCTTAACATGGGATCTGTCTTGTGAATTTCTTTGGGTTTTTTCTTATAAGAATGTAAATGTATTTTTTTAATTGAATGGTGATAAATAAATGTTAAAATAGTAATTAGATATTATATTTCTAATTTTAAAAGACATTTTGATGGCCTTGGCTGATGTCACATTCCTGTTTTGCTGTACTGGATTGGAACCAATGTTACATTTCACCAATGAATTAGTGTTGGTGCTTCTTACACCTCAGATAATTGGTTCTTCTGAGTGAATTCATTTGTGAAATTAATTGAAAATCATTGTCATTCTAAATATGAAAGTGTTTGGGGTTTGTTGGTGGGTTTTTTTTTTCAATTTATGATGGAGAAAACAAGGTAAATGCTACCAGGATGCAGAAGCTGGGGGTTTTGCTGTTTGATACTGAATGTAATATGGATATTTTATGCACAGTATAGTCACTTTTGAGATACGTTTTCATTAATGAAGTCTGCAGTAGATGAATTGAGCTTTAGAGGACATTACCACAGGGCTAAGCAGGCTGCACTGCAAAGACCATTAATAGAAAGCCACTCCCTCAATCTGCTTAAACTTTGGTGAGGATAATGCGGCTTACTCTAACTGATTTTTGATAAAACAGTAAAAGACAAACAGATGCTTGTTATGCCTGAGTTGAGAAGTGCACTGTATTGATAAGTTTCTTCTGCTTCTCCAGGAATATTTGTCCTAGGGAAGAAAGTTGTTCTCACCACAGCTAACACACAAGTAAAACACCTTAATGCATTTTGGTATTTAAGTTTATATGAAAGAATATAGGAAGGGTTAGTGCATCATAATCAGCCTAACCAATGAATTAAACCTCCCAGCTGGTATGAGATTTCATTTTTTCTTCATTTGTTTCTCTTCTGTTGGCTTTTTGCATGCTCATAACGTAATGTCACGATGTTTTTATATGATGAAGAAACCCATTCACTGTGTGGATTACAGTATCAGCCCCCTCTGCATCTTGAAAACTGGCTTTTTTAGCAAATGCTCTTACTGTAATATCACATTGCTGCAAAATAGTTCTCTATTTGTTCACTGAAATTTCACTTAGAGATTTGATTCTGCACTCTGGAACGCACAACCACCAATGCAGAATTTTGGATGTTGCTCTCTGTGTTGTGCAGGTGCAGTACAGTTTTTATGCTCTTGTTTTGGTGAATTCACATGCATTTGTGTGTGCAGCTCTGCATGTGAATAAGCTAGGTATATCTGTGTTATGTGTTTTTGGCAAGTACAAGATAGACATTGGACAAATTAGTATTTGCAGTATTGTTTTCCTAAAAACAATCTGTATGATTTGGAGAGTTTTAAGCCTTACTTTTGTTTTAAAGTAATCTTTTCTTCTTTTTTTTCTCTAGGTGTGGAGTCTAGACCAGGTTTTGTAGTGCTTCTTATTAAAGTATCATCCTTTAGTAACTGCAGTTGTCATAGTAAATAAAATAGTTTTATGTAGAAGTTTATGATCTTGTACAAAAGGTCCTTTATGAAAAAGTATCCATTATTTGAGTTTTTGTAAATCACCTATACTTTGTATTAAGTATGTAATGGTGGAATTTAATCTAAGATTATTTTGCAGAATATAAACTATCTCTTCTCTGACAGTGTCTGCTCTAATCATGGAATGTATGTCTTTCTAATAGTACAGTGTATTTGAAAAACAATTACATGATGTTTTCTTATGTCTGAATGCATAATAAATGTAATTGACTTACAGAATAATAATTTGTGTTTAGTTAGGCATGTATTCATCACTAAATCTTTCACTTGTAGATATGCCTAAAATCACCGGTGCTATTAAGTCCATTGTGGAGATCACCTTAGTTTCTGTTTTAGGTTGTTAACTTTAAAATTTGCTGTTAACCTGCATGGTATTTGGTTATGTTAGGTACTAAGTATTTGGCTATGTTGGTACAAAGTTTTTTTTAGCTGATTTGAGAAGTAAAATTGATTTTGAAATTCCCTTATTTAGTGTAATAACATTGCAAAAATTTCATTAATTCACCCACAGTTATATATCTGCTATTTTTGATTATAAGAAGTTCTGGCATGAAAACAAAAATTTAATAGAGCTGGAGGACTGTTTCTGTGATACAGTATGCTGAAGCTGAGGCTTGCAGTTTTGTTTTCAGGTGTAAAGGGATATAGTTTTGGTTTTATGTAAGTTTGAGACTGCAGTTTTTGTCTAATGAAACTTTAAATCAGATTTTATTTTTAACCAGGTGGATGCATAATTGCAAAATTGAGCCAAATGAAGTATTTAAAAAATGTCAGCCAATTTTGAAAATTTATGATGTCAGGATGTTCCTACCTTAAATTTCAGTATCCAGAAAGGGAATGAATCCGGCACTATGCAACTTTGTGATTCTCCTGTTTTAGTGCTGAAAATTCAATTGGATAGGCTTAAGAGAAGAAAAAAAATGGGAATCTTTTCTGTGCCATTTGATATCAATGACATATTTCTAGATTACAAAAAAAGCCCCATATTGGCAAAATTATAACACTTGAAGTGTGAAAAATGTGCATGTCATTTCAATCTGAAATTTTGTTGGGTTTTTCATTTGTTTGGGTTTTTTCTTTTTTTCTCCTTTCTCTTACAAAGTCTAGCACAGATCTTGCGCTGCCTTGGGTTTAATCAATGACTGGAAGTGCCTGGCTCATTCTGCTGGCTATTGAGTGAGTTTCAGTTTGTAAACTACTTGCCTGATTTTGGAAGAGGTGATCCTATGTGCACAATTGCTTTAGCAAATGCAGTATTTTCCCCCCTACTTTCACAGTTTTTGGGAGACACAGCTGCTGTCCACATTTGGAAGTGTTGTGCAGAGCTGAAGCTACTGTGTTGCCACTGTCCTGAGTTAAGAGTTCATTTATGGGGACAAATAAGCTTGTGCCTCCATAATAATTTGAATTATTTTATGAGGTAATACTTTATCTTCTTATGGTTTTATTTTTTTAAATAGAACCTAAAATCTTTTCTACCTAGAGTACAAGACATAAAACATGATTATTGAAATAAGACTATGTGCGTGCATGAAGTTGTTAAAATGGAAGTCTTCAATATGCAAGTACGCTTGCTACCAGTAAATTTTGTTTCATTTCATCCTGTCATGCTGGGAGTGAGTGTTGAAAGACGAACGGGCAAGTGTTGCTCAGTCAGAGGGGAGAAGCACGTCATCCAACCCCCAGAATAGCATCGGCAGTAAATACGGTCATGCTGTTCTTCCCTGAGATAGACCCAGATCACATTCGTAGCACCCACCAGGTCTGCTGCTTACCAGACGTTCAGGGCCTTTGATGAAACATTTACAAATGCAGCTGCAGTTCAGAGGGATCTTCTGCCAGCACTGAAGTAGCTCACATCAAGAAAATGGGAGGAAATGGGATCACAAGCCATGGAGTTCAAACAAAATGCAGTTTAGGGGGAATACAAATTTAATCACAGTATTGAAACACTGCTCCGAGATATGAACCCTGTGCTTGTTAGACTCCTTTTTCATGTTAGCGTATGTTTTCCACTGACTTAGAACTGCTAAAGCATGAAGCTTTTGTAGAGAAGGAAAGGTGAACTGAAAAATAGCTCTTTGTTCAACTCTCTGTGGTCAGACACAATGTCAAAACTGGAATTAAAATCTATTGTAAAGTGAAATCAGAGAGAAGCTGAGATTAAAATTTTTTTTCCAGTTTCAGTTATTTCTCACTTTGTGCGATATATTGAAATGAAGTAAGATAGCCCTGAAGGGGTGTGGCAGTGGCCTATAGCATGTTAGAGGGGAAATTTTGATTATTCAAGGACAAGAAAAAAACCCTGTTATTTCTTCATCTTGAAAAGATAGATTATCCCCCTGGGCTAAAACAATGTTCTCACTTCGTTGTCACAAAGCTCTGTTCATACTGACTCAAGTTAATATAACTTCTATGCTTTTATGTTTGTATTTTGCTCTGAGGACTGTAACATACAAGTCAAATTCTGCCTTTGTGTTCTGCCCAGTGGACTTGACAGGACGCTACAGGAACTAAGCCAAGGCACTGTGTCTTCCTCCACCCCCCCACCAGTTTGCACGTCTCTGTAAAATTTGAAAAGCTCGTTTCAGCTTCTGCAGCTTCTCTCCTCTGGCTTTGCCCCCGCACCGGTGCATTAGCTCGAGTGTTAGTGGAAAGGGTTTGTTATTTCAGACACATACCATCGCCTGCTGCCCTCACTTCTCCCCTGCACTCGCACAGGGCACAGAGACAACTTCATACTTTCATTTGTATCAGTTACACACAGAGGATTTAAATTCATCCCTTTCTCTGTATAGTGCTTTTTTTTTTTTCCCTCTCTCCAGATAACTCAGTAAATGCTAAATAACAAGTATTACTGCCTTCAGCTGGCACAAATATCCTACCTCTGTTGTTCTTAAGAAAATCTTACTGGGATTTCTTTAAATGTGACGGGGGAAGTGTGTTTTCAGAGCAGCAGCTCTGGTATTTGTTCTCTATTTGTGAGTGACGTTATGCAGTTGAGAAAAAATCATGCCAGCATGTTTCAGTCAGTGCCAAAAGAACATAGACAGTGATTCAGTGCCCAGATCTATTGCTGCCCAAAACTGTATCTTGTCCTATTTTTACTTTCACAAATGAGGGTCTTGCTTATGAGAGGAGTTAGGTGAGTGTTATGTTTGCATGCTATTTGATAGTGAATTTAATCAGCTGTTTTATAGTCTGCTGTTCTTTTATTTCAAGCAATAAGGATTGATTAGTTTTCAGAATTCAGGAAATATACAGTAAATTGATGTATCATAATTGACCACTGAAATTTCCATTTTGTTTCTGCCTTACTATAATTTGAAAAGACAATCTAATACTGATACATAAATTACGTGGTTTAGATTGGGGGGAAAAAAATCTTAGCAAGAGAAAATACTCTACCCCCACTCATGGCTCCCACCCCTCCATGAGCACTTGTGAGCTGGGTTATCCAGACAGCAACTATGATTTTCTTGTGGTGGTGTGGAGCCCATGGTGGCCCAGGACAGAGCAGCCTCCATCCCTGCTGCTGTGGTGGTGCAGGGTGCTCTGGGACAGATGATGACCTAAGCTTTTCAAAACACTTTTTTTTTTTCTTTTTACTTCTGTCTAACATGTATATCTGATTATCTCATGAAGTGAGATTTCAAGGAGGCTAATTGAGATATTTTGCCTGTTACTGTGTAAGTTTTAGTCCAGCTTGCACAAACGTAATGAGCAAACAGAAAAAATTAAGGCTGAAGAAACAAGAATTTCCTTATTTAAATGAGAGCTATATTTCTATGTTGTCTCAGTGATTAATGTTGTTAAAAGAAGTTGTTCTTCCTTAGTGGCCCCTATTTTTTTAATTGTCAATGACAAGCTGTGGAAGTACATGGTTATGCTTTAAAGCATCTTAAAGCTGTTTTTCTGAGCACTTTGCTGGAAAAAGAATAAATGTTTAAACTTATTTCCAAATTAACTTAGCAAAGTGTTCACATTTCCAATAGAAAGTGTAACAAGATTTTTAGAAATTTTTGAAAATTATTAAACTTTGGGTTTGTTTCAGGGATGGAAGGCATCTGATTTCTATAATTTTTCAGGAAAGATTTTTGAAACTGTTTTCCAGTCAAAGAAAATACTGCACGAGACTTCAAAGGACATTTTACGAAATTTTTTTTAACTCCTTAGATTTTCTTAAGGCTTTCTGTGTTTGGGTGTCACCCCAGTTACTGGATATTTTTTTTTCAGTGTGATTGTAATAGAATTTGAACCGGCCTAAGAGCTGGTACAGAACCCATTGAAGGCAGTACAAATCACCCCTCTAATGTTGGTGGACTTTGTTGCAGCATCTGTCCAATCAATTTTACAAGGTCAAAGTTGTGTCCTCTGGTTTCAGGCACAGGCAATAGCTGAAAGGTACTATTCCTAACATTCATCATTTGTGTGGTGGTAATATGTGGATTTTAATGGGCAACCAAAAGCCAGTGTGCCAGACAGTGCTGTGCAAACAAAATGTCATCACTGTTAGATTAAAACCAGTATAAAAATCAATACCTGGATGCTCTGCACAGAGGTACAGAGCACAGGAGAACTTTTCAAAAGAGTTTTCACTCATGGGTTACTTCGTCTAAGTTAATGTGAGGGAAGATGAAGCATGTGAAGTGATGATACAGAATTGTTCCTAAAAGCTTGGTAATGGTCCAAGTTTGTGAGCCAGCATATTACACATGTGCACAGAGACAACGAACATGGGCAAGTATAAAAAAAGTTTTAAGTCTTTTGAATTTGGCTAATATATTCGATTTTATAGTAAAGATGCTATTTATATAAAAGCTTGAGGAGTGATAGACTTTTAAAGATAAAGCTTTAATGTTAATACCTAGATTTTAAGGTTTACAGCTAAGAAACTGCACTTCTTTCGCCTTATGTAAATACATTAAATATCTTTCTGTGTGTGATTTAAAAGCCTGATATTTCAGGAAAAATTCATTCCAATCATCAAATTCTTTGAGTTCTATATATCGTGAGAGCAACTAATATTTTTGTTATACTGCAGTTACTTATAACTATTTTGAAATAGTCTTACTATAAAACTTCTAAGAATTTTATATAAAATTAATTATTAAGCAGTATTTCTGAAGTATTTACATATGAAACTCCTGCATGGAACAGGAATACTATAGTATTTAGGGAAAATTTGGCAGAATTTTGTGGTGAAATCCCTGAAGAACACCTAGTATGATGTGTTAAGTAACTTTGAAAGTGACTAAATCAATTCTGTTATAAGTTGATTTTGTTGGACGTAACATGGTAATGACTAATTATATTTTCCTGAGAACACAAATCAGCTGTCTAGAATTGCTATCACTCCGTAGTTTTATATGCAGTTAAATCAGCACACAGATAGTCTCAGCTGTGACTATCAAGACATTTTGTTGCTCTCACTCTTTCTAAATAGTTGCATATCTAATTTTTCAGTCATGTTAAAGAAAGTTCTTGTTTCATTATTAAGTCTCAGCTGTGTACTTGAGTTCAATGCTATGTTCTTTTGACTCGTATCATCGCCGGTAAAGCAGCATCTGCCAGTGGAATTTAGTCAATAACCACTGATGACAGAAGGTCCAGAACAGAACCCGTCTTACTTTCCCAGCAAGTATTAACTCCTGCAACACTGTCAGTATGCCAGTTCTGCACTTGTAACTGAACCAATTAATCTGTTAGTGATGCACACACAAAACCCAGCTAATTGTCAGCTATAATGGCTCTGGCTGCATAGGAAAAAAAAAAAAAAGATTTTTTTTTTGCCCCTGTAGTCTAATAAATTTGGGTTTCAATATGGACAATGAATTGATCTGATAAGAAAAAAAGGGGTTTCTTTTAACTTTCATCAATCTTTAATGACACATCTGACATAGGTGTTTCTTGTTAGTATCATGGAGTGAAAGGTGAAGTAAAGAAGAAAACTGATTACCAGAATACTCATTTCCAGATCTTTGACCCATTTTATGTAACAGTTTATCAAATTGATTTTTATTGTTTAGTATTAGCTGTAAATGTTATTTTCTTTCGATGATGTAAATATATGTGCATTAAAAAAACTTGTAGAGGGGCATGCTTATATACATACATTTTTGTAAACATGTATAGGATGCTAAAAAAAGCCCAAGAGGCCGTGTCAAGAAACAGGGCAAGAACATCAGTGTGGTAGGAAAATGATTTATCTCACAGCGCTAGGGGTCTGCTTGAAGCCACAAGATGTCAAGATGCCAGTCAACTTTGCATTTGTGCTGCTTGTTTACTCACGGCACTTACACATTAAACGTGCCTTTAAGAAGACTTTTATTTCAGTTGTGTAAAGCCTTGTGTAAATGCATGTGGAACAAGGTTTTGCAGGATATGGTGGGCTTTTTCACAATCTGGCCCTTTTGCTTGCTTTTCTATGGGTATGAGAAGGTAGAGGGGCAAACACAGGTGGATGGGTAGGTGCTCGTCCTGAAGAGAAAGGAATCGTCCCTTTTTCTTCATCTCTGGAAGAAGGTCCTATGCACCGTATTTTGGAAAAGGGAGGCCTCGTGTGGTCAGGCGTGGGAACAGCCCTGTCGGGCTGGGGGGGATTCCGGCTGCAGGCGCTCTCTCCTTCAGCTGAACCAGGGCTGTAAACACGGACACCGGGGTGGTATTTATCATAGAATCATACAATGGCCTAGGTTGGAAGGGACCTTAAAGATCATCCACTTCCAACACCCCTGCCATGGGCAGGGGAACCTTCCACTAGCCCAGGTTGCTCAGAGCCACTTCCAACCTGGCCTTGAACATTTCTCGGGATGGGGAGTCCACAGCTTCTCTGGGCAACCTGTTCCAGCGCCTCACCACCCTCACAGTAAAGAATTTTTTCCTAATATCTAATCGAAACCTACTTTCTTTCAGTTTGAAGCCATTCCCCCTTGTCCTGTCACTACATGCTCTTGTAAAAAGTCGCTTGGTCTTTCCTGTAGGCTCCCTTCGGGTAGCTCCCTTTAGGTACCAGAAGGCCACAATTTGGTAACCTGTAAGCCTTCTTTTTTCCAGGGTGAACAATCCCAATTCCCCTAGCCTTTCCTCATAGGAGAGGAGCTCCATCCCCCTAATCATATGGTCCTCTAGACCTGCTCCAACATGTCAATTTCCTTCCTGTGTTTCATAGCAATATGGATGACTAGGTTAGGAAGAAGAAACACCTGTATATGATTGCAGCTGCTGTGTCTGAACAAGTCTGAAGAAGGAAATACTGTTCTCCCTGGTCCTTCTTTCTTTAATATGTTGTAAGATAGATACATTTCCTTGCCTTTCTAGACATCTAACCCAGATAGCAAAATATAACTCAAACACAGAAGTCCATGTGTGATATTAAATTAATGAGCTGAACCAAGAGAAATGGAGTAGTGGTCTATGTGGTAATTGACAAAATGACAACATTTTTGTTTAAAGGCAAATTTAAGGAAAAAAAGCAAAACAGAAACCTGAAAGAATGCCTAGTTTGTGTAAATCTAAAAAACAGTTCCCAGTGCTTTGCCTTGAGTTACTGTAAGATCTAACTGTGAGGAACAGCTGTACAGCAGCCTAGGCAGGGACCCGTGAGAATATCCTTGTATCGGTGAGTCACAGGTTAAAGCCCCAGTGCATGAAAGGATATTCCAGCACTCTTACCTTAGACATATATCTTAAAGAGAAGAAAATCCAGCCATAACGTATTTATCTCATGCCATCGATTGCATTTTTATTGTCAGTTCTAAGCACATTCTCCAACTTTTTGAAGAATAACAATTAAATTAAACTCCCCCAAATGTGGGATTTACCATCAGTAACACTGACTGCTATCAGCTGGGATTTGTGAGAAGCCTTTCATCATGCATGACCTTCTGAAGAGGTTATTTTGGGTTGTGACTCTACTGGGGAGTAGTCTCTGAGGAAGGCATGGGGCTGCCCTTGTGCCCACTCCCATGACCTGTACAGGGCTGGAAGCTGGCTATTTTTTTCTTTCCTTTTTATTTATAAGACTTGTCCATTACCTTGTTTCAGTGACTTAAATCCATTCCCTTGCTTAACATTGGTCAAAATTTCCCTTAAATGTACTTGTTATTGGGATAAAGCTCTCAACATACCTAGGTTCAGGTCTTTAAGATACTAATAGTGGGGTCCATCTCTTATACAGAAATGGCACATGGGACTGAGTTACCAGGTTTACCTGAAGTAGTTGACTTTACTGGGAATTGAGCAGTCTAAATGAAGAGAACAATATTCTGGAGTCTGTAATCTCAATGTGTTTTTCCACTTTGCTAAAATCTGCCTGCTGCTGCTGATAGAGTCTAATGTACTATCAGCTATTGCATCTACTAAACCATCTCCAGTGTAAGATACAGAAGAGGGGTTTCCTGATGATGTAAGCCATTGTTTGTTAACAAATGCTTTTCAGAAAAGACCTTGCTTCACACAGGGAAAATGAAAAAAGCTCTGCAAAACTGTTCAGTTTTCTAATTTTGTCTAGAAAAAAAAATAAGAAACATTATCTTTTGAGACTGAAAGAACTCATCTGGAGGCAAAAGAAGTTACTCGAAAGCTTTGTTCCTTCTTGCTATGACTCATTTTGCAATAGGGGATCTATGCCCACAGGGTCCAATTCAGGATGACTTATGGTAATTTGTTTTTTTTTCCTGCCCCAAAAGCATGTTGCCATTGTCCCTGAAATTCATACTGGAAACACTGGTTAAAAAAAAAAAAAAACAACAAAAAACAAACAAATAAATATAAAAGGGAAAATCCTGCCATGTGACCTTCCCTCCTTGCGCATCCATCTTCCTGCGCTTCCTTAGGGGATGCTGCAGACGGCTTTGCAGGCGGTTTCCCCTTCGGAAGGGCTGTCCTCCGAGCAGTGAGGGTGGAGGGAAGACGGGGGTGTCCCCCGCATCCCCCGGGCATCCCCTTCGGTTAATTTCCAAGAGCGGATCGGCGCGGGCCGGGCACGGCCGCTGCTCCGCGCCCGCGCTGCCTCCTGCCCGCCCGGCGCCGCGGGCCGAGCC
>VZRQ01005609.1:1722578-1746979 GCA_013397975.1 Machaerirhynchus nigripectus | reverse complement strand
GGGATGGAGGGATGGAGGGATGGGGGATGGAGGGGAGCGGCCGTGGGTGCGCCGAGGCGGGGCGGGAGAGAGGCCGGGCCCGGCTGTGCGGGGATGCCGCCCGGGTGACCCCGGCGGTGCCGTTCCAGGTGCGGCTGGCAATAGCCGAGAAGGCGCTGAAGTGCGAGGAGCACGATGTGAACCTGCCGCTGAGCGAGCACAACGAGCCGTGGTTCATGCGCTTGAGTTCCTCTGGAGAAGTACCCGTCCTGATCCATGGGGAAAACATCATTTGTGAGGCAACGCAGATTATTGATTACCTTGAAGCGACCTTTGTAGATGGTAATCCCACAGGCATTTCAGATGAGGTTCTTCCCCTCACCCCATAGCTGCGGCAATGCTGGGGGCAGCTCTGTCACTTCAGGACTCTTCATTCGGGGCAGAAAATGTTTATAGTCTCACAAGTAAATGGGCTCTCCTAGTAATTAGCAGTGTGGGTTGAAAACATGTTCCTCTAAAATGAACTGAAGGCTTTCCAGCATCTTCATAAGTAAACCTTTATAAGTAAAACCTACCACTGTCCTCCTTAGCCCTCTATGAAGGATGGAGAGGCCAGGAATGGCATCAGCACTGTGTTGCACTAACCCTGGTGGGACACTGCCATGAAAAACAACAACCTGAACAGAGCTGCACAGCTGCCTGTGTCGAGCAGGTCCAGATTCTCTGTAAGACAGGAAAAAACATGCTTAATTCCATTATAATCTTCAGTGGAATAAGGGAAGTAGAAGTAGCAAATATTTTTGGAGCCAAAATTGAGTGAAGATGTAAAAGAGCAGGAAGGGAAACCTTGGAAGTGATCATGTGCAGGCTTTTGAAGTTCTTTGTGCCTGTACTGATAAAAACCAAACAAAAAAACCCCAAAACCAACAACATAAAAAAAACCCCAAACAAACCCAAAAGAAACAAAAAACCCCTGCCTCAATTTTTGAAGGAAATGCAGAGCTGTATTTTGTATAGGTGTGAAGATGGCAGCATTTTGCATCTCAGGGATTTAGTGCTGCTATTTCTAAGGCATGAAGAAAACTTCATTGTTGAGTGAACATAATTTGTGCTGCCTTTTAATCAAAAAAGAAGTCAGGGCCCAGGTGGATTGACGGTGGGGTAAAAATCACTGATGTGTAGGAATACTTCCAGTCATGCTTTGAGTAGGATTCCTGTACTGTAATTTTCACATCATTGCAGCAGTAGTAATGTTTCTGCCATAATAATATCCTGGAATTTCAGCTGTGCCCAACTGTGAGAGCATTATAGGGTTGTATATCATGGTCACCCATTCCTAGGTGTACACAACAGAGCTGAGTCTGGTTTTCTGATTTGAAAGCCTCTTAAATATGTGTTTATGTGGCTTGCTGCATAGGAATTGGAATTACTAAAACATTTTAAAATGAACTACAAATATACATTTCTCTGAGCTGCAATAACACTGTTGAGTTATGCTGGGGAACAAGTGAAGCTTTCTTAACTGTGGCTGTGTCACCTGTCCCAGCTGGACATAACTGAATCAACTCTGGTCAATTAGATGATTCTTTTCTTAACTTTATTTTTAACTTTATTTTGCAGAGGGAGTACCAAGATTAATGCCAGAAGAGGGGAGCATGTATTATCCAAGAGTGCAACACTACAGAGAGCTTTTAGACTCTTTGCCTATGGATGCCTACACACATGGCTGCATCCTGCACCCTGAGTTAACAGTGGACTCCATGATTCCAGCCTATGCTACCAGCAGAATCCGTAGTATGTACTGGTGTAGCTCTGAATGTCTATAACTTAGTAGGTTGCTGCATCATTACATTCATCTCCTTTCTTAAGTCCACCTTAAACACAAAATATTGAGCACAGTTTACGAGTTTTAGTTGCAGTCCTTTATGATTTGTGCATATACTTTTTATTGATTGTGTATTCTGTTATGATTTGAAAATGTGAAAGAGGAAGTGTTATTTTTGAGGTGCCTGTAGAGATAATTTTTGTACCATGGCAAACTTTTAATTAATGCCTTTATGTTTCCTTCTATGTAGTACAAAAGAACTAAGTAGTTCTAGGACAAGGACCAACTCCTGACAGCACAGCTGGATAGTGATTTCCTGTTTACACTTACATTCTGAGATCTCTGATTTTTGTCAATGTCTGTGGTTTATATACTGTTGATTTCTTTTTTTATGATGTTTTAGAATGCTCTGTAGAACTAAGTCAAATAGTGCAGTCTTTAAAATATAATACAACTATACTATTGGTAAAATCCATGATATCTTAAAAGGTGATATGTTTTAGTTTGAGAAATCATATTTCCGACAAAATGTCTTATCCTCCTCCTTAAAATTTTTGGTAGGTCAGTTCTCTTACTAGCCATACTATTATGCTGTCAGAAGTGAAGGCAGGCAGTTAATTTTCCATGTAGTTGCATGAGTGATGTTACTGAAGTAACATAGAATCATAGGATCATAAAATCATAGAATCATAGAATGGCGTAGAATCATAGAATCACAGAATGGCCTCCCTGCAATTGGAAGGGACACCTGTCACTAGACCAGGCTGTTCCCATCCAGCCTGGCCTTGGACACTTCCAGGGATAGGGAGTCCACAGCTTCTCTGGGCAATCTGTTCCAGTGCCTCACCACCCTCACAGGAAAGAATTTCTTCTTCATATCTAATCTAAATCTACCTCTTTCAGCTTAAAGCCACTCCCCCTTGTCCAAGAACATAAATTATTCTCTTACATCAGTGCATTGTCTGGTTTGGTGGTTTTGTTGTTTTTTTTTTTTCCCAAACATGAATGCTAACTATTTACTGAACAATTGTGCTTTACTCATAAGCATTGTGGATAGTTTTTCTGTTTTCACATGTTAATAATCAGTGCTTTTATTACATTTCATTTTACAACATTGTCTTCTGCTTTTCTTGCTGTATGTATTCTTCCCCTCCAGCTTCTAGTTGGTATAAATTGTTCTCAGTTTGCACATGTTCATACTGGCGGAGCTAACATTATTGCTCATCTAAATTGGGATGTTTTCTTATCTTTTTATGCTTAAAGCATAGCCTACATTTTTTGATTTGAAGCATTTTTTTGAAAGCCTGCGGATGTTTCTTAACAATTCCTTTGCATGTTCAAACTTCTCCTGGATGAAACACTGGGGTTTTTTCACACTGCTAGATATAATAAGGCATGAGCCAGTTGTGTATTATGTTTATGCATACCAAATCCAAGTAAGTAATTAATTGCATATGTAAGATTTTAGTTGTATGAGTATATCCTTCAATTTCTTCATACACTATATTGAAGGATGGCTTTCACAGTCATGTTGAAATGAATACATGAAACAGTGAGTTTGTTATTCTCTAGAAAGAATTTTTATCAGTTTAATTTTTAAGACTTAATTCTAACTAAACGTTATTATCAAGTACAAGTGAGAGGTGATTCATGCTCTATAATTATTTTGTTCTTGGTTTATTATTAGAAATACTTATTTTTACAAGAAGATTTATTAATCACTATCTTTTGGTATTCCAGGTCTTTAAGTATGGTATTTTCAAGCAAAGCCCCATTTTAAGGAAAAGGCTATACAAAAGGCTATGTAGTAGAAATCACTAGAACTAACTTAAAGTTTTCACATCGTTCCTTCTTTAAATCATGTAATGAATATTTTTCTAGGACATTCACATAGTTCTTAATGAACATTTCCAAAAGGATCACAGACTTTGGCATCACATTTTAGCTAAATAAAAAGACCTTGGTTCCATATTCAGTGGCATTTAGACTTTTGCTGTAAAATTATGCATATGACCTACAGTGACCTTCAAAAAAATCTCAATGTGGACCTATCAGCACTTTCACATTGCAAACTGATGAGCTGAAGGTGTGGTGGGTCAATGTAAAAAGCACTTAAGTTTTCCAAAATGTGATGTATTTAAATCCTAACTTGGTGCAGATGCTGTATTGAAGTAGCACTTCCCATTTCTTTGATATGGTATTTGTACACAGGCAACTGGTCAGTTCCTGTGGATTGCATTATGAGTATGCTTGAATATCTAATATTTGTCATTCCTTTTTTTGTTTGCTTTGGTTTTTGGTTTTGGTTTTTTTTTTTCCCATCAGGCCAAATAAGTAACACAGAATCGGAACTGAAGAAACTCGCGGAAGAAAATCCAGACCTTCAGGATGCCTATATAGCAAAACAGAAGCGCCTTAAGGTAAGAAACCCTTTTGTATTGGCTCCTTTACTAGGAGCTTGTTAGCCTTAGATTTCTTGGTCACAATATAAACATTTGTTTCACCTGTCATTACCAGTAATGTCATGCAGTGGTTCAAGGCATGTCCTCAGATCAGCTACACACTTCAAGTGTGTGCTGAAGTACTGGACTGGTCCCATGGACTTCTCAGGTAAGTACGCATCAGTGCTGGTGTTGGGCTGTTGAGCACCCTGCAGGGGGAGGCAAACCTTAGTATCTGGCATCTCTAAAGTTTTTCTTCTCTCTTCTGAATTGTCACCAGTATCCATGTAATTAGTATCCAGCTGACTATGTGGAGAAAATGACATTTTATGAATAAACACTGTAGTATGCTAAGTATAAGCTTCTCTGATAAAAATAGAAACTCTGTATGATGATTAAAACATTAACCCATATGTCTATTTAGTCTAAACTGCTGGATCATGATAATATAAAATACCTAAAGAAAATACTGGATGAACTGGAAAAGGTTTTGGATCAGGTTGAGACTGAATTGCAGCGGCGAAATGAGGAAACACCAGGTAAGGAATTATTCTTGCTAAATCCTGTTAATAGTTCTGTTTGAGGATACTGAGTAAACTTGTTGACAGCACCATTATAAAACAATTTTTAATGTGTCAGGTTTGATATTTCTAGTATATATTGATCTATGCATCACAGAAGGGATCAATACTGTTTTAAATACTAGCTTACTTTACTGTTCCTGTGAGTTCTCACTATCTCATGAGAGTGCTTGATCACATTTTCAGCAAAATGAATACAATTACCTGCACATTTTTGTAGTATTTTATCAACAAAATCAGAAAAAATTAACTACAGAATGTTGATGTTATAGGTATAGGCCTCAGTTCACTATAATGATCACAATCTTAATGTTTAACACAGGTTTATTATAATCTTGTGCAAACACTATGCTGATATTTGCGGTATATGCAGAATAAGCAATCTGGATAATTGCTCTAATTGTTAGACAACCCCCTTCCCTCACCGTCTTGGAAAGCAGTCCTGTTTCCTGCCTCCACCCAAATGGAAGTCAATTTTTTCACAGAATCATCAAGGTTGAAAGAGACTTTAAAGATCATCTAGTCTGACTGTCAACCCAGCACCATCGTAATCGTTCCTAAACCATATCCCACTGTCCACTGCCCTGGGCAACCTATTCCAATGCCTGACCACCCTTTCAGTGAAAAACATTTCTAATACCTAATCTGAACCTCTTCTGGCACAACTTAAGGCCATTTCTTCTCATCCTGTTAGAAAGGACTGGCCCAAATACTGAGCCCTGGGGAACCCCACTCGTGATTGGCCACCCGCTGGATGTAACTCCATTCACCGCCACTCCCTGGGCCTGGACATTCAGCCAGTTTTTCACTCAATGAAGAGTGTACCCGTCCAATCCATTTTCTCCAGGAGAATGCTCTGGGAGACAGGCTTTACAGATGTCTCTATAGTCAATATCCACAGCCTTTCCCTCATCCATTAAGCGGGTCACTGGTTGTGGAATGAGGACAGGTCAAACAAGACCTGCCTTTTGTAAACTCATGCTGGCTGGGCCCGTTCCCCTGGTTGTCCTGCACACAGCATGTAGTGACACTCAGGATGATCTGCTCCATGACCTTTCCCAGTACTGAGGTTGGGATGACAGGTATGTAGTCTCCTGGATCCTCCTTCTGACCCTTCTTATAGATGGGTATTACATTTGCTAATTTCCAGGAAACAGGGAATTCTCTGGTTAACCAGGACTGCTGGTAAATGATTGAAATGACTGGCAAGTTTTTGACAGCTCCCTTCTTACTCTTGGGCACATCCCATCTTAACTCATAGACTTGTGGGTGTCTAACTGGCATAACAGGTCACTGACCATTTCCTCCTGGGTTTTAGGGGCTTCACTCAGCTTCCCATCACCAACTTCCAGCTCCGGGAGCTGGATATCCAAGAGGACCACAGGTTTTAGTATTAAAGACTGAGGCAAAGAAGGCATTAAGTACTTCAGCCTCTTCCTCATCCCCTGACACTATGTTTCCCCCTGCATCCAGCAAAGGATGGAGGCTCCTTAGCCCTTCTTTTGCTGCAAATGTATTTACGGAAACTGTTTTTGTTGTCTTTAACTGCAGTGCTCAAATTAAGTTCCAGTTTGGCTTTCTTTCTATTTTTCTCCTCTATAACCTCATGACATCCTTGTAGTTACCCGTCTCCTTCTGGAGGTGAGACACAGTCTTTTTTAGTCTGAGTTCCAGCCAAAGATCCCTGTTTAACCAGGCCAGTCTTTCTCCCTGACAGCATATGGGGACAGCCTGTTCCTGTACCTTTAGGAATTCCTCCTTAAAGCTTGCCCATCCTTCCTGTACTATGCCCTTCAGGAGTGACTCCCAAGGGACTCTGCCAGTCAATCTCCTATGCAGTCCACAGTCTGCCTGGCAGAGGTCCAAGGTGGCAGTTCTGCTGGTGCCTCTCCTTACTTCACCCAGAACTGAGAACTCATCATTTCGTGGTTGCTGTGCCCAAGACAGCCACTGACCACCACATTACCCATGAGTCCTTCCCCAGTGGAGAGGAAGTTCTCTTCTGCACACTCCAGGAACCTCCTAGACTGCTTCCTCTCCACTGTGCTGTATTTTCAGCAGGCATCTGGCAGGCTGATGTCCCCCACAATTACAAGGGTTGGAAATTGAGAGACTTCTGCCAGCCTCCTGCAAGAATGCATCATCTGCCTCTTCATGGTGGCTAGAAGGTCTGTAACACTCTCCTACGCGGACATCTGCAAATGCTGACCTTCCCCCTGATCTATACCCACAGGCACTTAACCTTGTCAGCATCCTAAATGCTGTTTAAATGGGATTAGCCTTCTGCTTATTCACAGTGTGGTTCAACTCCCAGTGGTGCTAATAGGAGTCCTTCCCCTGACTTCACTGGGAACTGCATGAAGCATCAGTCAATATCAACTGCATCTGCTCAAATCAATAACTGTTTGCATTTAGCTCTATAAATAGCTGTTGTAATAAGTACTGGTTACTATCACAACTGTAGGTTTAAAACAGAAGTTGAAAATCTCGATTAAATTTTCTACTGACTCAACAGTGAAAGAATCACAGAAAATATTTCACCTCATAAAGGATGGAAGGATTTTGTTCAGCAAACTATGTCTGCCATCATTTCCAGCAGCCCCTTTCCTTGCTCTGCTAAGTAGCCTTTCCAAGGAGTCAACTGATACAGTATTGATGAGCTTATGAAAACTGCTGGGATCATAGGATTCTGTAAAACATAGGGCTATTGCCTCTTGGAATTTTGTCTGAGATACTCCCGCTTTTGAGGTTTGTGATCTGTACTGCTCCAGGTCCTGGTCAAACTCAGAGTTCCTGCTTCTCTTGCAACTACTTGAATCCTTCAACTACTGCTGCTGCCATTGCAGGCATCTTTCTTTCACACAGGATGAATTCTTTGTTATTTTCCATCATCTGATTTAATGCACTGGATGAATTCCCAAGTATCCTTTCAGCAACTCAGGATATGCTCCTTTTCTACAGAGGCCTTTCTTTCAGACGTGCGTAACCAGTAAAAATGGGCTGGTACCAGATTTGTGCCAAACTCTTGCTTTTCTCTGGTGGAAAATGTGTTGGAAAGGAGATTGCAAAATTTCTCCATTTCCAGAGAGGTGCTGCTAAGTGTTCGTACCAGCATTTTTGCATGTCTGCTGTGTGGGATGAACTGCAAAAATTACAAATGAGAAGGGAAGAGCATAGTCCTCCCTATTAGAGATCTAGGCTAGAGCACAGTACTTATGCTGGCAGCTATGATAGCTGTGCTGGCTATCAAGTTTCATATCCTGGGTTTCAAAAGCTCTTGGCATAGTCAGCACACGTCAGCCCTTTCAGGTGGTGGTGGTTCAGATCACTGACAGCGAAATGTGACTCTGCCAGGCAGTGCCTGCTCTGAGCCATCCCTGGAAGATTCACCTCTTTCCTTTGACTGGAGAGGGTACCTAGGGTGTCCATCTGTGCTCCTGACTAGTGGTGAGCAATGTGAATATTTGTCATTTCTCGAACATCTCAGTGTAAAACCCCCATGGTTTGGGGTCTAAGAGACACAAAAGAGGGACAGGTAGACCAGCTCCGTCATCCCACTGATCTGTTTGGTGCAAGTCAGTCATCTGATCCATTTCTTTTTGACTTGAAAGCCTCCAACAAGTTAGCTGGAGTTGGTTCTTGAGTGAATGCCACAGAGCTGAGCAACACAGGCAAGATGATAAGTTTTTCAGACAAGTGGTAGCTTTTCAGTAAAAGCTAAGCTGCCTTCCTCCTTTCCAATCCTGTTTAATTTAATCCAGATTTGAGAAATGTAGTCGAGGAAAATAAGTGTTTACTGTGGGTTTTAATTTCTGAGCCTGGAATGTGGATCTCTTTTTCCTTAACAAATGTAGGCCAGGCTGCTGAGCCTAAGACTTTACAATATTGTGCGAAGAGTGGACATGGATTAGTAAAATGCTCATTGATTAAAGTCATATTTTTGCTGAAGTGTTGTTGCTGCTTATTGGATGGTACTTTGAAATAGCACTAAACTAAATGTGCTTATATTCCATTAGTTCCTAATCCTTTATGTTTTATCTCTGCTTAGAAGATGGAAATCAGCCTTGGCTCTGTGGTGATTTCTTCAGTCTGGCAGATGTATCACTTGCTGTCACATTACATCGCCTGAAATTTCTGGGATTAGCAAGAAGAAACTGGGGAAATGGAAAACGGCCCAACTTGGAAGCTTATTATGAGCGTGTCGTGAAGAGAAAAGCATTTTACAAAGTTTTGGGACACGTCAACAATATATTAATCTCAGCTGTCCTGCCAACAGCATTCCGTGTGGCCAAGAAAAGGGCTCCCAGGGTTCTTGGCACCACCCTGCTGGTCAGCATGCTGGCAGGAGTGGGTTATCTTGCTTTCCTGTGTCTTCGGAAGAGATTTGCCAACATGGTGCTATCGATTAGAACCAGGCAAAATTATTTTTAGACGCTGTCTGTCCTTGGTGGTGAGGAGGACATCTCTACCCCCCAGGAAAATATCCTCAATAAGATATATACGTAGAAGAACAATTATGTCTGTGAATTAGAACATTGTCACACAGTAATCATCTCCCGCTGCTGTATAATTGGGTGGGCAATGCTGAGATATTTTTCAAAAATACACGTTGGGGGGGATGACAAAGGAAGGAACAGACTTTCTTTTCAGCCAAGGGCCTATAACTGTGACACTGCTTTGTTAAAGTGGTTATTGTCTCCTTTACACAGTAGCTGACCTAATTAAAATGCTTTTATTTAATAGATATGCAGCAATGTGACAGCTTTTTACTGTAGATGAAATGCATTATTGTGCAGAAACCAGCATTGTTAAAATAGTGAAAATAGCTCTCACTTTAAAAGCTCAGAGTAAGATTTAAGTGGAACATTGTGCCTGTTGTGTACAGGAGCAAGTTTCTCTGTACTGATTAATGTCTGTTGATTTGCAGTTGGACCTTTAGGAATGTGCTAAAAAGTAATCTTGTGAAGCCACTTTTGTCACTGTATGTTCATGCAGCAGCACAGGAAAAGACCTGAAGCAGGTAAGAACATCAGTGATTTGTGCACCACACGAGTGAAATTCTCCAGAGGCGTCACTGGGCAACAGATACTAGAATTTTGCTGAAATACAAAGAGGGGTGAAACACTTGACACTTTGTCTTTCAAAAGCCTTTTGTGCTCAGGTGCAAACTCTGGCAGAATCAAATTGAACTAACTTAGTGCACATTTGCTGCTTTCACTGGAGTGGCTTGATGCAGTTACCTCCATATGAGTGTCCCATGTACCCTTTCTTGTTTCACTTTGAGCACTTGCTATTTTTTGCACACTTCTTGGCAACATTAGCAATTGCATGTGCCTCTACAAAATGTTTGCCCACAACGTGCCACAGCCAACTAGAAAGCATATGCACAGCAATGCATTTTTGTGTAAGTAATTAAAAACAGTTCACTATCTGTCAGTCTGGTTAGGTAGCCTAGATTGAAGGTAAAGCTCTAATTTAGCAATCTGTTTACTTATGGATAGGGGTCATGCTGATGGTAAGTGAAAAATACAGTACAGTTTGGAGACAGATGATTTGTACTGCTGAATTTTTGCAAAACTGCACTCTTGTAGCATGGAGGAAAGGTGTAGAAAACCATTTTGACTACTTCCTACTACTCAACAGATGCTGTGAGTTTTGTTGGTTTAGAACTGAGCTCCTGTTTCAACAAGAAATGTACATTTACCTGAAAGTAGATGTTGAATCATTTGGCAGCAAAAAAAGCATTTGGGAAGGGCTGAAAATTCTCACGACAGTTTAGTAAAGACTTTTGTATGCTTGATGAATGTTTGAAAGCCTCAGAGTTTTGTGTATAAGTGGTACATAGCTGCAACAAACAAAGCATAGCTTTAAGTGTTTCCCTATCAGCAATCAGTGCTAATAGGCCCAAGTACATTTTTGGTCCAGTGCTGATGGCTGTGCTGGTGGCTCTCTGCACAACTGCATTTAGGTTTCAAGAAGATCATCTCAAATTTGCTGGACAGAACGGAGGCAGTTTCTGTCTGGGAAGTCTCACCATCTAACACATATCAATATGGATAAAATTATTGAATACTCCTACTTATTATTTAATATTGTGCTAGTTGTCTAGCAAAAGTAGACCTAAATCTCATTACTCCTTTTCAGTAATGAGAAACATCTTACCTAGGAAAAAATGCCCTTTTTCATTTGTCAAAAAGACAGTTTTATATAATTATATTTCATGACCCAGTTGTTCTCAAGAACTTGTTGAATTAAATGTGCTCTGTTTAGAAAAGCTTTATTATCGCTACAGTGAGTTTAATTCAACAATACTATTAATGTACTGGTAGCTTTAACTGAGTTTTTTGTTTGTGTATTGCAGTTCATCTGCATTTACTTGTAGCTATCAAATTCCACTAAGTTAATAAACACAGAGTAAGACCTGTAACTTAATGCTTCCTTGGCATGTATTTCTGTCAGACCATCTGTAACATGTAATTTGATCAAGTCACAGAAAATAAAATATATATGACTTAGCTTTCTTTATAGTGAAGTCACCACCAGATGTCAGTGGTTCTCCAGGACTTTGTTCTGGCCTGCCTCTGAGGCAGGAAAACACTACTTTTCACAGAGAAAAAGTTTGTGATCTCAGCATAAGAGGGTTGTGAGCACCCTCATCAGACTAGCAGTCTCTCCAGAGCTCTGGAAACAACTGCATGGGTCAACCACAGGTTTGTTCTCTGACACCTGCCACTTATGCTTGTGTAGTTTCTATACTGGGTAAATGAGAAGCCAAAGTTGAAATAATATTTCACATGAAAATGAATGTTACTGAAGAGCAATTAAACTTGTCATCAGCAAGAATGAACGTGGATAAAACTTTCACCGCGGAAAGTTTGGATCCCTGGTTTGATTCATGTCTGTTAGTTCAACTGTTTGATATCCTACTTATTTCCACTGCCCCGAAGTACTCTGTACATTGATTTCTGTACAGGTGGCAGCAAAAGGCTTATCCATGATTAAATTCCTTAAAATAGGATGAGATTTAGAAGCACATATGCTTCATTTAGCTCTTTTTGCAGGATAGCCTTTCTGCTTGTAAAGTTTCTTTTCAGCCTGGCTTATTTTCTTGTAGCTCTGTATACTATTTCAATTGGGTACAGAAGCAATCTTCTAGTTTTCATCTACTATTTGCTCTCATGTCATGCATCAGGTATATTTCATATCTTTATGTGGGACCCGCACAATAAACATCAATTCTAAGACCACTTTCTAGTCTGGTTTATGTCTTTTGTGTCAATGAAACAAAGCACATTTGAGGATTACACACTATTGCTGTAAGGATTCTGATGCTATTCGAGGAGACAAGCCCTTGAACACCTTTTAAACCAGTTTAAGAGTTGTTCAGCAGCTTGCCTTGCATGTATATGGGAACAGCAGTAACAATGATGTTTTCTTTCACTGTCTGTCTGAGTTGTAAAAAAAAAAAAAAAAAGGGCAAGCAGTTTTTGTAGTTTCAGTGAATCCATTAAAAAAACCCAAACAACAACTCCGCTTCTGAGTGTGTCCCTGTTTCATTGTGGAGCTGCAGCAGCTGGGGCTCTTTCCAGTAAGGTGCATGACAAGCACATAACCTGTGTCCACACTGACATTGTCCTTGGTGAGACTAAATGGTGTGCCCCATTAAATGAATGTTAGTCTGACCATAAACTAAGCCCCCCTTTTTTTCCCTTTTCCATGCACTGTAGGAGTCTGCATTGGGCCTCCTTCCTTGTTAAGCAGAGGAATAAATAGCAGCCCTTGAGGCTTGCGTGCATTGCCTCTCAGTATCTTGAAAGTCAGGAAAGATGTTGGGATCGGGTAGACAGCTGGTAGGGCTTGAGCTTCAGGAGATTATGACACCTGTAGTCTGTGCACCAACTTTGCAGTAGCCTTGATGTTTTAGCATTAATCAGAAGTATGCACGGAGCTCTTGCAGCGGAAAGCTTATGTCTAAACAGACAAGAGGCAAGAGTGAATGCAAAGGTAAGTACAGCAAGTATAAATTCCTTGTCCAGGCTCACAAAGCCATACCTCCACTTTTGCATGTCACATTTTTAAAGGCGTTTTTTACTGAAGTCAGAGTTTTAAGGGAGCAAGGAGCTACTAAGATTTAGAGAGCAGATTGGCATGCCCTGATGCATGAGGATTAGAGAGAGCAGCAGATGGAAAGTAGGTGAAAAGTAGTGGGTCTAGTTAGCTGGAGTACACTGTGCTCTGCAATAAGGTTTATGACAGATTATTGTTTGCCAAAGCCTCCTTATTATCTCTCTGTTTAGCCAGTGTTAGACAAAGAGGTGTAAGGTTGTGCTTAGGCAATTTATAAGATGTGCTGAGGAAGTCAAACACATGTAGAAAAATCCCAAACGAAGTATGCTGGGTTTTGTTTCCTCTTTTCTCTATAAAGAAATTTTTAGTTTTGGTGCAGTCCCAAGTCATAAAGTCAGGCACTGAAAACTCAGGAAATTCCAGAAGCCAGAGTTCTTACAATACTGTTAACTCACTCATACAATACTTCAATAACCTTTTTATTTCTGTTTTTCTTTCTAAGTTACAATCATGGTGTTTTATTTAATGTGAAGTTAAAAATGTTGCACGATAAAATAGTTAGGCTGTGGATAAGCTTAGTGTTGTAGGAAGAACCTGTTGGAATTTGCAGAGCTGGAGGCCTAACTATTTCTGTGCTTGACATCAGCATTAGTATTTACTACAGTTTTAAATACTCATAAATAATTATATAAAAGAGTATTGTGTAAACTAACTCATAATAGCATGAATCAGTATTACTCTACTTTATATATACTAATATATATTGATATTCTATATACATATACACTATAGTATCCCTATTAAATCCCTTTCATATTTCATTTGCTAAAAACTGCTAATTGAAATCATGTATTTTACTGTATTACTTGCCTTTTTAAAATAGATTTGCATGTATAAAGGTAAAATTAGGAAAATTTCATGTAATTGTAGGATTATAGAAAGTTTTGGGTTGGAAGGGACCTTAAAGAGCATCTAGTTCCAACTCCCCTGCCACATGGAGTTGTGTTCCCCTTTCCCTATTTACTCTGATAGCATTATAGGAGTGTTTGATAACATTGGTTACATCATGACTGTAGGGACTTGAGAATATACATGAATATATTTGGTGCTTCATGTTAACTGATCATCCAGATCAGAATCTGAATGCTACTGCATTTGGACTGAATAGAAAGCTTTTTCAAAAAGGTTACCTAAATTCAAGCATTTAAGCAGATGATGCCTGTGTTTCTGTAAGCAGCAGAAAGCAGAGAATTTATAAGGCCAGACCAGGTGTGAGGGGACCACTGGTTCTGTCACCTGCCGGCTGAGGCATTCACCTTACAGAAAGTGGAGTCCTTCTCCCCCACTTTGTAGCGAAATAGGTAAAACTCAGAGGTAGAGACAAAAACTCCTCCCTCATGGATACAGGTCCTATGCAGTAGGTTGCAGGGTCAGGCTCCCCCTTTCCCAGCACAAAACACATCTGTCTTTACAGAAATCAGAGGCCATTCCTTTGACAAAAGGGACATGTGGAGGGCTGAGACTGCCAGTCACTCAGCAGCTTGATGGAGAGCAGGGCCTGCCACACAGCTTCCTCTACCAGCTGTGTTTAAAAGCCAGCAGTTAGCACATGCCGAGCTCTTGGTGAGGACGTCTTCAGGTACACAACACAGGTTTGGGGAAAGGGAAGGAATTCCAGACTCTGGAGCCCAAATGAAACAAAGGAAAAACTGTCCAGAGAAGTTCTATCACTATAACTTGTGGTCCAGCTCTGTGTGGCTTTTCTGCAGGTGAAGAGAGGCTTTTGGATTCCTGCTTCTGAGGACTTCTTGTATCTCACCTCAACTATTTAACTGAAACCAATGGAAAGAAGAAGAAAAATCTGTCTCTGTTGAATACATGGTGAAGCCAGCCTCCTAATACAGATATTTAAGTTGGATCACTGTTCAGAAAGGTACTGTGAAAGCATATATTTTGAACTGTGTAACTCACCTCAAACACCTTTACACAAGCCTAGACACCGAACTAGAAAAATTCAAATTAGAGGTCTGGATTGCACCCCAGAGTCAGAGGCAGTAAAAATAGAAAGACCTATTGTTTGGATTTTTAGGTCTTCAGGTAGAAATACTTCCAGAGACAAGGATCTCACAGGAAGTCTGTACCAGATGCTCTTTGTCCAAATCTTGTGCCTTAAGAATTTGTGCACCCTTCTGTTGTGCTGAATTAAAGACAGCTCTAAAACACAAAATTCACTACAACTTAGAGAGGAAACAAAATTGGCCAATGTTGCAGTAATGGAGGTATCAAGATTTCAGTTTCTAACAGACAGCCAAATTCAGATCTGGTATGAGTCATTGCTACAAAAATGTAGTGGTGCATCTACTTACATGGAATCTGAATTTGATTTTAAAGTCATTATGCCATGAATCACATTTTACAACTTTGCCTTGACAAGTTTTGTTTTAATCAATCTATTTGTTACAGAGACAATGAAAGCTGTATAGTATCTTTCTGAAACAAAAGAAATATGCATAACTTAAGCTTTTCAAAGCTGTGTAAGCTTTTAATATGGGGAGTATATACTGAGTAAAAATTTTTGGAACATGGAGTTATTTTTGGTATAAAGAATTCTTTTAAAACAAGTCCGAGAATGTATGTTTAGGACTGATTCCAGAACAGCATTATAAGTTTTTTATTCTTTGGATTTGAAAGAGAACGAAAAACCTATAGCTGACTTAATTTTTCTGTTATTAACTGCCAATTGTGTGATACAAGGAAGCTCCAGCAAATAAAAAGATACCAGATTTCTCACTAAAAAAATATATATATATATGTATAATATACAAAAAATATTGTGCTTAGTTAATTTTCTTAGGTAAATCATATTGGATAAGAGTTTTGCCTCTTGTGTGTGTTATAAGAAATTAACAGTGTCTTTTTTGTGTAAAGTAAGAGATGGAAATATTCCCAAAGTGGCTGGCAGAACAACATTGGCGACATTGGCTGAGACTGCAGTCCCACACCCATAGCAGCCCACAGAAGTGGAAGTCCAGCAACAACTGAAAGAGGCTCATTGCAGTCCAACAGCCTTCTGTGACAAGTGGGGGGAGAAGCAAACCAAGCTACAAAACCAGTGCAAGAAGTGGCTGTGCTTGAAGTCGGAAGACCCTCAAGCTGGTTGCACAGATAGATGCTGAATGTGTTTATCAGAATTCTAGCATGGGTTTTTGTGTTTCTATGTTTTATGTGTTTTTAGCATCTGTGTAACTTGGAATGAGAGAATTACCTTGGTGTTTACACATTATCAATGGCCGTACCAGTTGTCAGTCCAGGGGTAATGCATTGGAGAAAACTTACATAGGGAGTTCTGGAATCAGGAAAAAGTTCGTATCTTTTGCCTAAATTTTTATAGAAAATTAATTGAAGATGTATTTGTGAAGAAAAGCATATTCATACCTTGCTCTCAGCAAGAATTAATTCTGAAATGTGGTCTTTAGCCTCACACTCACACTGACATTAACAGTGTCATACCTTAAGGTTTATGCTTTGTTTGGTTTTGTTAGTTTGTTGGCTTTTTAATAAAAAATAAACCCACACCTGATAAAGTGCTACATTGAGACGTGTGCATTGCCATCGAGAGGGAAATGCAATCACAAGATTTTGTCTGTTGATGAAGTATTACATGGTTCATTGACTCATTCAATAATGATTCTGTTTAACAAGAGATTCTGTACTTCAGTCGCAGCTGAAAACACTAATTCAAGATAGCAGTAATTTCCCTGCTTGCCTCCATTAACAATTTATTAGGTATTACCAAATTTTATGTTTTTGCATGTATTATAATTAATCTCACCACACAACCTTGCCTCAAAAGTAGTTTTGTTCTCCTACACTGCAGTCCTTCATCTCATGTTTGTTTGTACAGGACTGGTTCTAATCTGGGCTGTTTGCTGTATAACCTGCAGTTCCCCAGGCTCCTGCTGGCTGTGGGCACTTTGTGTATAGTTTCATCTTAGAATCATGGAATCATTTAGGTTGGAAAAGACCTTTAAGATCATCGAGTCCAACTGTTAAACCAGCACTGGCAAATCCACCACTAGATCCTTGTCTCTGAGTGCCACATCTACACATCTTTAAATACTCCCAGGGATGGTGAGTTAACTGCTTCCCTGGACAGTCTGTTCCAGTGCTTGACCACTCTTTCCATTAAGAAGTTTTTCCCAATAGCCAATCTGAACGTCCCCTGGTGAAACTTGAGGGCATTTTCTCTTGTCCTATCACTTGTTACTTGGGAGAAGAGACTGACCCCCACCTTGCTTTGCTATAACCTTCTTTCAGGTAGTTGTAGGTCCTCCTTGGGACTCCTTTTCTCCAGGCTAAACAACCACAGCTGCTCCTCACAAGACTTGTGTTCCAGACCCTCCACCAGCTTAATTTCCCTTCTCTGGGCATGCTACAGCACCTCAATGCCTTTCTTGTAGTGAAGGAGCCCAAACTGCACACAGTGTTTAAGGTGTGGCATCCCCAGTGCCAAGTACAGGGGAATGCTCACTGCCCTGGCCCTGATGGCATCACTATTTTTGATACAGACCAGGACGCCATTGGCCTTCTTGGCCACCTTGTTTGCTGAGCTCAAGAAAGCAAGGAATTTATCAAGCTTTATGTGCTCTGAAGCGTGGTTCTTGGTAATTGTAGCTGCCTGGCAATTAGCTGTAATTGATATGACAGGTACTTTTGGTACTGACTAGCTTTCCATGAGGAAAACGTATGCATATTTGAACTTATTTCTACACTTTGGGCTCCAATTCCACCACTTTAAATATAACTGCAAGTTTTGTGTGGTAATCTGCAAAAGAAAATGACAATTTTTCGGGCATTAACTGACAGAGATACATTTAATATCACCAATACTTCATCTGTAGTACAATGATCTGTTTGAGACTGCCTGTTAGAATTCAGCAGTTTACTTCTCAAAACCTGAGAGAGCTCACAGCTCCCACCTGACTCAGTAAGACTACCACCACTTAGGACCTCTGGATCAGGTCCATGGTTGATGTCCACATTATTATATATAATGTGGTCCATGTAGACAGGTAAGGTTTAGAATCAGGTCCTTTTCAAATGTAAAATTCCTTAAACTAATTGCTCATATGGCCATATCTGAGACAGCACAGTACAGCAGGGATTGGTAGATTGGTGATTTACCCAAAGGCAGGTGTATCCCTTTACAAAAATTTGTGGAAAAATTTATTTCTTTTATAGTTGCACTAACATTTTCTGTAGTTTATCTTTTGACTCTTATAATCAGACAGCCTAAACATAAGATTAAACCTTTGCCAGGTAATTCACTGGGTAGCAATTGTAAATTTTTTTATCCATAGATCTTACTCAACTCATTCAAGGGGTCTGATTAGGGAGTATTTAAAAATACTTAGCAATAGTATTTCAACCATTCTGCCATTGTTCCAGAACATCACCTGGTGGAAAGCTCAACAGAAGTGCAAATGCTTACTTCTTTAGTTTGTACTTTAAAACTTTTCACTTGTGCACTTGCAAAGAACTATTGCACACAGGATAAATAAAGCACCAGAAAAGCACCAGGAGAGCTAGTTAGCTGTTTGGGGACATAAACTGACTCCTTCCTCAAGCTGGAGAAAAGGCCAGTAAGTTCCTACATATATTATTTGTTCTTTTTCTTTGTGCTACATGGGAGACAGCTAAATTTCAGATGAGTGAAAGTGGTGGAATTTTCCTTTCTAGCCCAGACATGAAAAATGTTTACGGAGTTTACTTGCCTGCACTTGAATTCTTGCTGATGAAGTGTAGTCACTGTGCTTCATCGGAAGGGGCTCAGTACAAGTACATGGCTTATGGTCAGTGGTGCTTGGTTAAGACATTTGCATAATTTTCTCAAGTGGCAGTGACTCCACACTGTTTGCCTAAGTAGCTTTAAGAAAACACTGCATGATTTTCCAAATGGTAGTACCTCTGTTTGAATTTGAACCTTAATGGCAATGTTTAAAACAGAGAGTTTTTATATGTGATAAACTAATTTTTCCTTTGATCTCTGGAGACTGAATGACATGGTGTATACAGAGGAAGAGAAGGTATGGTTCCTGGAAGACTTTTTTCCAGACCTTTAACAGAAGCAGCACAACAAAGAATGATGAATGAATAGCGTCTGCTTCATAATTTCAGCTAAAACTATCTTCTGATAACCTTTGACGTAACTAACATGAGCAAGAGATATTTCATTCCATTAATTGGGCTTAAATCCTTAAGCTGTTAGTTAATACTGGTTGCAATTTGGCCTTATTTGGATTCTTCCTTGTATTTTGAAGATACTAGAGAGCTTTTCATCTGCCTGAAGTGATCTTGATACATTTTTTGCTTCTTCCTCATTGTAATAGTTGACATCCTTAGCACAGACTGTTTAAGACATTGTCAGCTCTTTTCAGCTCCTCTTTTTCCTACATTCATATCCAGGGAAAATATAGTATAGAGTATGAAAGTACTGAAATTTGCTTCCTTAAATTCCCATTTTTGTGTCTTTGTGAAACTTCTGTCCTCCACTCTCCTTTTCACAAGCCTTTGTAAAAGTCCATTTCAAGGCTGTACCCAAGTCCTTGTTTTGTTGTAGAGATGGAAGATATAAGGGTGTGAGAACATAGCCTCCTAGTTCATACTCAGAGAAGTCTTGGATCTTTTCACAGATTAGTTTGAAAACTGCTACCATGGAAGAAACCCATTTCATTTATCGCATATAATCATATCTTCTCTTCCTCCAAGAAAACTCTTCTGTTTGTCAAAATTTTCTGTCAGTTTTTGTCTTAAAATAAGTTTGCCTTTTTGCTCTCTATCATTTACCACAAAAATAGAGCATAACCTTGGTTTTCTGATGGCTAAAATTTTGAAACGAAGCTTATTTCCAAATTTCATACCTCAGTCATACCCAATTGTCCTTGGGTACCCCTAACGTTGTTACCGTTTAAGCAGGTTTTCCTTCTTCCTGGTATATATTCCCACTATGTATCTACATACAATAATTGCCCTACAAAAATAGCGGAACAAAATAGTAGAGTAAAACTATTAAACTGATATATTTTACAGAAAGAGAAAAGAAAATTTCCACAGGATGCCCTACCCCAATAAATATTTTCCCCAAAGGTGAGATTGTAAGCAAATATCAGCACTTGGAGCCCTTACTTTCAAAGTGTGTTTACTAACTAAAATTCTGTTACACAGGAGGACACAAGTGAGAGCAGTATTCAGTGCAAAGCCAGCATTTTCAGTAACATGGTAATAAAGTTAAAATACTTGTAAAAAAAAAGAAACCAACAGAAAACAAAATAAAACCAACCCACAAAACCCTTAAAAACCCTTTTAGAAAAACAGTTCAACACAAATGAAATCTCTTAGCAATGATAAATAAATAGTGATTTCATGACACTGTTTATTTACTGTCACTGAAATTTTATCTTGGATCAAAATATGTAAACAAACACACAACTCCAACAGTTTTGGAATTAAATAGAGGACTGGTATTAAAATTATAATTCCTGTTGATACAGAGTATAATCCAGCCAGAAACTTAATTTAAGGTTGAATCACAATTCATCCGTACTGCAAAAAACACCCTTGCTGTATGTAGAAACCCAGTCACAAAAGAGTACTCCTTGTTCAATTCTGATTTTTGTTAGAAAAGCACATTTACTCATGCCACTTATTTCATATTGTTCTAATTATCCCCACAATGTGATCATTCACAAAAGGCATTCTTGACCATGAAGAAAACTGTGATGAATTATTAAAATTAAAATTGTCATTTCAGAGTCTACTTTTGAAAGCTTTCCTCTTGCCCAGAAGATGACATCATGTGTCAGTGACATTGGCGGCTTTGGAGTATTGTACACCAGCCACAACAAAATAGTTTCAGTCCTAGTTTAGCAATAAATTTTACTACCATGCAATTAATTAGTAGGTTTCCAGATTATCAAAAACCATTAATACTTCTTCTCAGCAACCCCTCCCGATGGTACGGGACTTCACCTGGGACCACTGACTAAGCCTGGACTGCTCAGGAGTCTTGAAGCACAGGCTATGGAGAGTCCCTCCAAAAACACAGCCGGAGCTGGGTGACCATGGGAGAACCATGTCCCTTTGCTTGACCCCGCCATTAAGAAAGTGTCATTTTCCTTTTGCTCTTCGATTTGGCCTTGTGACAGATGCTTTGCTGGCCATGAGTGGCAGGGTGTGGGCAGCAGGAGGCTGTGGGGGCCGTGAACTGCCTTGTGCCAGCCAGAGATGGTTCTGGGACTGGCCTGAACACCTTGGTGTGTGCCAGAACTTTGAGCAGTTGGAGGAGCCCACAGGACCCTGAGAAGGTGCATTTGGGAATCAGAGTGGAGTGCTGCTGAGGGGGAGCATACGTACACCCCTAAGGGAGTGTGGCAGCAGGCCACCAAGGCTGGAGACTCTCCTGAGTGACTGTCATCAGCACAACAGAGGAGGCATAGGTGTGTTTCTCTCTGTTTCTCTTTCCACAGCCTTGCAGACATTGTGCCTGGTGACTCGTATGTTTGATCCCTGCAGCCAGCGGCACAGCAGCTGCAGTGACACACCAGCTGAGGATCACCTTGTCCCAGTCTGCACTGACCTGGTGTCATGCGTGCTGACTGGGAACTGGCCAGAGTGCACCAGCTTGAGTTTCTCACTGTGATGGAGAGCACTGTTTGGGCCAATGGATCAGAAAGGTTGCCTTTAGAGCAAGCAAATCAAACCCCAACCTGTCAATGCACTGGCCTGTGAGCTTTGCTTAGGATTGAATTTAGTGCAATGGGTTAAAAAGCACAGGTCAGAGTCAAAAGAAAAGACATGTCTGGCAAGCAGCTTGTTGTCAGAAAACAGTTATTGCTGTTAAGTGTATGGATGAATAGCAAATTAGTGCTTCTCCAGTTCTTTTGCTGTGCCAAGACGTTCCCTCTTGGCTGTACAGAGGAAAAATGCTTTTCCCCGAAAGGTATTTTCATAATGAGAAATCTGCACAGCATGGCTTCATCTATGAATAGTTAAGATTTAATAAAATACAGAAGTGAAGCACATTTATTATCTGTACATCATTACAGAGTAGGTATAAATATATTTTTCAATATATGACTGTTTTTGAATATCTGTCATTAAATTAGATTGCATTTAAAGGACCTATTCTCATTAAGTATTTTCCAATATGGACACTGCAAAATACTTGTTTTTTCACAGTTTTAGAAAAAATACAATATATTTAACAGTAGAAAGTAAGAAAATAATCTTTGGGTTGGGATTCCTTTGGATACTGTGCTTTGATGAGTGTGTAAATTTTATTTTCTTTTTGGTTTGTAGAACTGTAATCATAAATATAATCCTTCTCTTCAAAAGGAAAAATAATATTTCATTTTAGTGACATGTAATTAGATCTCATAACCTGCTATTAAAACCCAACTTACACCTTTATTTCCATTATGCTCTATTACTGTACATGGTGCCAGTTTCAGTTTTTTACCCCCTGTGGATTTCTACCTCTTTCTCGTCAAGTTTTTCTGCTGATTGGCACATGACCTGCCACTTCCCTGGTCCAGTCCTGTGTGCCTGGAAGACACCAGACACTGGGATATGGAGCTGTGTCCCTGCTCCCACCCAATCCAGTGCAGAGTTAATTCTAGTTGGGTTATACCTGGAGCACTGCCTTAGCTGAGGAAGGATGATCTCCCTCCGCATGTGAAAGTTTAAAGAGCAACTATTGAACAGTGTTGCAGGTGCAAACACTGTTTCCACTTACAGTAAAATGAAAAAAAAGTGCCTTTTCATTGTGTTTCACAATACACAACTACACAATGCAAGAAAAATACAGTTAGAAACCTCACATCATTACATGCGGAATTAACTCCCGAGCTGCAGTTATTTTATTGAACTTGACACTAGAGAAGATTTTGTTGGTGAAAACACATCTATAATAACATTTATTGTTCCTGATATCAAGTATGGTTACAGCTGCTGCTTGAAAATTCATAAACACTGCAGTGTTTGAATGAAGAACTGTAGGGCAGGTAAATAACAAATCACTAGAAAATATTTTAAAACATGATTGTGGCATCTCAAAAAGAAAAATCTTTGGACTCCTGTACAAAAGGTAGACCAGACACTACTTTTTAAATGATAAATTTATAATCAGGTCAGTGATTTAACAGAAGATAAAAAGAGCTATAAAAGAGGTAAGTAAAGGCAAAGTGGAAAGACTCTCCTACCCGCTCTCTTATTTCACATTTGGTTTTACCAGTTTATGCAATCTGATGGAAGATTTAACAAAGTCTATGAAAGTTCCAAGTCATCATAGAATCAGTAAAATGGAATCACTAGAGGGATGGTTGCTCCACTAGAACATGATTTTGAAATCAAGATATCTTATATAGGCCAGAATGGATCATTTTAATGTCACCTGTAGTATAGCTTAAAGCATCAATGTTCTTACCCACTTCATCCCTTTCCTCCTATGATAAAAGTCACATTTGTGTCTCATGTTTGGCTAAACCATTTCCATCTAACTAGGCATAAACTTTCCCAGAAACAGACAGTCCCTTACTTCCTTTTCTACCCTATTTTCAGTAGTTAATTGCACTTCTTAAAAATGAAGACCAGAATCTATGTATTTGAAGTGTGTTTTAGATTATAATCTTCCACATTTAAAGAAACTCAGCTGTGCTTATGATCACTTCAAACCCACTCAGCTGAATGAGCACGAAACCCCACAGGTGCTCGTCTTTAAAGGCAATGTCTTCCATGTCCAGGTCAAGCTCCACTATCCACAGTGATGGATGAGGAGCTGCAAAAACAGTTAATGAATACACTGTGTTGACATGACCGCTGGGACGACTGTTGGGCTGTTTGTTTAGTTAAACACTGGGCTGTAAGAAAAGCAAATGAAGAAAAAAACTGCCAGAGATAAGCCATATCTTGGTAAACATTTAAAGACAGTTACACAACCAAGAGAGAAGGGGGCTTGACCTCCCTCTTAACTCCTTCTAAGGAAAGAAAGCTCAGAAACTGAAAAGAGTCTGGACTTAGAAGGTATCTCACTTGATCTACAGAACAGATAAGACTTGGGAAGAGAGGAGAACCAGGCCATGACATAGGCATCTGTTCCAGTATTTGTTGTTTTAAAGCCCATTTTATGCTTTGTATATGAAAACAAGCCAATGGACATCAGAGAACTGAGGCTGTATTAGGTCACTCTCTTGTCTTGAACAATGGTCTCAAGCAAATGTCTAGGAAAAAAAGATAAGATTAGAGGAATGATACAATGAAAACTGCTCTGAGAAAAGTCCCAGCTGACAAGGGCTTGTGGCACAGGGACTTCCTGAGGCATAAATGGTTTCTGTGTGTTTAATACCCCTTGTGAATTTCTTGTCAATGTACATGTCAGTGTCTTACTCCTGGCTGTGACTATCCTGTGTCAAGGAGTCTTTTAACTTACACATTTTGTGTATAAACACACTC
>VZRQ01005609.1:1631161-1722523 GCA_013397975.1 Machaerirhynchus nigripectus | reverse complement strand
TTTTTTTTTTTTTTTAATTTTGAGTCTTCCACTTGGTGGCTTTAAGGCCCTTCACACTTGCTGGGGAAAAAGCAGGGAAAAAATACTTCAGCATCTGTTGACAGCAACTTCATATACTGAAAATTACTTCAAACAAGTATTTCTGTCCTTTTGAGGGCTTCCAGGCTCTAAGCAGTTACCCAGCCAAAAGACAGAGCTGCAAGTTTTATACCAAGTGAGTCCTACTTATAGGTAGGCCTTAATTGATAAATATATATAAGAATGGAATGTTGGGCTAGTCATCACAAAACTGCAAATTCCTTTTCCAGGAGCAGTAACAACCTGGGACATGGCACATAAAGAGATACGCTCTGAGAGACCCTGAAGAGACAGAAGTTTTGAGGACTATTCTTCTAAGAAGCATTTGGATTGGAGGAAGCTAAAAATGGGTTCTTTAATGAACCCCTACTTTGAAATCATCACTTGTAGATAAAAACAAAATCCACATTAATACTGACAATAGAGAAAGAATTCTCATTATTTATCATTTGTTTCTATTAATAATGTGCAATTTTAAACTGGTCTCTGCTATGAGTAGCTTGAGTTGAAGTCAATGGTTTATGGTGTCAGTGACTGACAAAAAAAATGGACTACTTTCCTTCTTATGACATGCCTCCTAAGTCATAGGTAGGCAGCCAGCAGCTCTTGGTTATGTGAGTATAATTTTCCAAAACTCAGTGAAGTTAGCCCAGACTTCCACTAGGAAAATTGAATTGATATGGCCAGTTGAATTCACTGATATTCTTTTTATCTAGTGTCAAGGCATCACCTCATCTTACTCTTTCATCAGAGACAGGATTTTCTAAGAGCTCTTTTCAAATTAAGAATCATTTAACAGGCTGATTAACCAGGTGTTCAGACAGTAGCTACAAGTTCTGTTCTCAGTAAAGATCTGACGTGCTTCTGCACTAGTTTGAGATGAAATTCTCTCTAATCCCACCTGCAAATGCCAGCTGAAGCAATCAAATCCTATGTTGTTTATAAGGAAATGGTTCCTTCTCTATTTTGTGTGTGATACGATACCTTAAGTCCCTGCAAACAAACCCATACATGTTCTGTTTTTCCATGCCAGCTTGAACAAGTTAATGTAACCTATAATAATTTCACTGAATTGTATTTCTCCTTGCCTGAATGTTAACATTATAACTAACAAATAACTAACAAAAGCCAAGATATACTTTATTATAAAGTGCAACCCCCTCCATCCTTTGAAAAATACACTAGTGTACATGATACATATGATACACATGATGCTGTTTTGTCAGCATGTATTGCCTTTATCCCATTTTCTGCCAGTGTTTATGAATGGAATGACATTTGGATTTTAGGTAGAAATTTAAGAATGTATCCCCTATTTCTAATTGCCGAGATGCACTCGCACTGTATTCTGGCATCAGAAAAAATAATCATAGCACTGTAATAATTATTTCTGCCATGGCATGTGAGAATAGTGTTAGTTTATGCTTCAAAATTTTCTCCCTTTCTCAAATGGATGACATGGATTTTTTTTTTTCTTTTTCTTGTTGACATATCTTATCTAAAGGAAAAGAAAGATGCAATTCTTGTTCTTCTCCAAAACTGAGGTGAATTTTTTTGCACTTGATTGTCATTAGTCAACTTGACAGCAAGCAACACCAGCAGTTGGCAGTCAACTGAGTACTCCTATTTCCTTGGAGATAGTTGATGTTAGACTTGACTGCACATGAGACTAAGGCTCATTAATGATAGGATCTTGCTGTTAAATTGAAAAATTATTTTGCTTGTACTTTCTGTACCTTTTGTAGGGATATGTAAGTTTATAGGCAATATATCAATATATCAAAAGTCTAAGGTGACGTGGGAAAAAGCCAGTTTGGTAATGATGTGGGTGACTGCAGAGAATTCTGTAACCTTTTTTCTTCCATTTTCTCCTTTTTAATCTGAAGATTTCTTTGTCTTCCTCTGATCAACCAAAGAATGAGGCAAACAAGTGAGACTGCAAGTGGTGCCTTTCTTTTAAGAATGCTTTTCAAGAAATCCTTTTCTCAAGCTGGGCATTGACTGTTTACGGGTTGAAACCAGTGTGTGATTAAAAGAACGTATCATGTTAGAAATGAAATAGTCTTGCTAAATGCTGCAAGGTCAGGATTACACATTTAAAAAGAGGTATTTTTCCCAAAATTGTCACAATCTCACTGGCTTTCCTTTCAAGCTGCACACATCCCATGGAAAGTTAATGTTTTCTGTCTTCACTTATGCATCTTTAAGGTGTTTGTTCCCCCACAAAACGGTAAAGTTTAAGTAAGTGTAAATGTTCTAAGGTCTGAGACCCTGATCTGAAAGAAACCACGAGAAGATATAAAATGCTTACCTTTGCCATGCAATCTTTGTCAGTTTAGATCATGTTTTTGAATTGGAGTTATCCTCAATGAAACCAAGTTTTGGTTTAGAAAAAGATACAATTTCAGAGCAAAGAGCAGGAACATGTGGTTCGAAAGCAGTCAAGCTCTCTGGTACTTATCAACAGCTACACTTTCTTGGAGAGAAACATGATAAATGAAAATTCTGCACTGCCTTCCAGGAAGGGTTCAGCTCCTCTGAAAAGGAACATAAGTTCAGAAAGCATCACTGATGAGCCAAGGGAAACATCTGTGGTTAGTTAACATAGTACGGATTAAACAGAGTAATTGCAAGATGATGATAGTGCAGCTAAATTATTTTGAACCAGCATTTTAATTAAATTCCTTACAGCAAAATACTTGAAACTTCATAATCTTGCAGCATGTAAAGAAACAATGGTGAAGAAAGAAGAAAAACCAGATGCGGGATTTTCTCAGTCAATTTCTTAATTCATTGTTGGCACGTTAACAGTTTGTACCTACAGGCATACTGACTATGGGACTGTGTGCTGGAGATAGCAGTTTCCTAAAATCTCTCCCTAGAAGGACCAGTGTGTAACTCAGCTTTTTTTACACCCAGGCCATTATAAGCCTGTCTAATGGCTCATTGTTTGTTTCACTTAAAATATGTATCTATTGCACAAATGCTTACTTTACCTCTGAGAAAACTACTCTTCTTTTTTTTCTCTATTTTTCTGCTGTTGCAACTAGTTCAACATCCTTAATCTGAGATGAATCTCCTTGGGATGCTGCTGGACAGAAACTACATGTTCTGAATACACTTTTTCTTTGCTTGTAGTACTCTTGCTTTAGATATGCACTGAGATTTCCTCTTCTTTTGCTTGCCATTTATAATCTTCTTTTCCTATATCCTTCAAGTTCAGTAATCCCTATTTGCTGGGGTGTTTTCAACCAGCTAAGCAATGGTCATAGCCTAGAACTTCCAGGACTCAAGATGGACAGAGTTACAGTGCTTGCTTATGGCATCAGCGGAATGGCAGTGCCCATTTTGGGGAGCGTTTCCAGCCCATTGCAAATGAAAACTGAAAAATGCCCTCAAACTGTGATGAAGATCTGCTCAGTTGGTCAGAGCACGGTGTGAACAGTGCTAAGGTTGTGGGATCAATTCCTGTATGGACCATCCACTTAAGAGATGATCCTTGCAGGTTCCTTCCAACTCAGAATGCTCTGTGATTCTGTAGAAGATGTTCAAGTGAGCACAATTAACTGCTGCAAGATAGAGTTTGAAAATTGTTCCTGGCCTGTTCCTGCAGCTCATCTGAGGCACTGTGTTTCACTGAAATGTCATAACTGAACCTGGTGTTGGAGTCTTATGATAAAGAGAGAGTCAGATGGAATAAGAACAGTCCAGCTGTTTCCCCAACAGGTTTTCTTGCTTGTCAAATGAGAGTACCTAATATGATGAGGGGTGAGCTGAGGACGTTTTTGGCTAGTGCATTTTTCAATCCACACAGTGTTTGCATCCGAATTCCCACTTATTTATCCTTTTCAGAACACCTCGAAACTTCTGTTATTTTCCTCTCATTTAGTGAAATGTTCTGCCGTACTGCATGTCCCTTTGTGTCCTGTCCTTGGATGAAACTACCACGCTGGCGATGGCAGATTTTCTCAACAGATTATCAGTAACAGATTGCACTCTCCCTGGAGGAAATGCAATTTAGATGTACCATCACTGCACTCACATCAGTGTTTTTGTGGTTCACGCATGTGAGTGCTACTAAAGAACATGGTTTTACAGGACACATATAAACATTCATTTGAACTCACCCATAACATGGCTGTTGTCCGTTTTCTGATGATCATGCTTTTGGACAGTTGAAGATGATTCCTTATTTATTTGTGCATAACATTAACTTGTTTGACATTTTATAGTAATCGGCTTATTTGTAACAGCTTTGAATTTCATTCTTTTGTATGTTGCTGGTTAATTCAAGTTGCTGCCTGTTCTCTGATACACCTGTTGATTTTGTATCCTAAGATCAAAGGGAGCATGAATATGGATACAATGAATGAAATGCACAATTTTGTTATCCGAAAAATTAGTAAAGTGACTGCATGGAGCTGTAGAGGCTAGAATCTTTAATTTGATGAAGAAGGAAGGACAATACAAATATACCCCCTCTCTTTCTATCCAGTGTTACATGAAAGCATGAGAATGACAGGTAGGGGCCACATTCATATTGTTGTGAACAATACAACTATAAACAATAATTTCTGTTGGCCCTGTAGGCATCCTTTAAACATCCCTGCATCCTTGGCTGTGGCCCTGAGCAGGCAGTTCAAGGTTAGCATGGTACAAGTGGCATACAAATAGCCTGAAATACGGCATTTAGCTGTTTTGTTGTGAGATCTCTTGGCTTGCTTAGACAGTATGTCTAAGAAAGTTAAAAAACAGTGAAAAATTTTAATCCTTCCCTCCAAATCAGTCTGCTGTAAATTGATTTGTTTAATGTCCCTCTATTAAGGTAAAATTTTCAAAAAAGGCAATAATTTGTCATCAGTCCTGGCTAACTGGTGAGATCCCAGGTGCCAGAAAATTAGCAAATGTAAAGCTCATCTACAAGAAGAGCTGTAATGAAGATCCAGGGCACTGGCAGTGTGGCCTTAGTGCCAAGGAAGATCACAGAGCAAATTGTCCTAAGTGTCGTCACATGGCACATACAGGACAAGGGGATTGGGACCAGTCAGCCTGGGTTTATGAAAGGCAGGTCCTACTTGACAAACCTGATGTGCTTCTATGACAAGTGAGTGAAGGAAAGGCTGTGGGTGTTGTTCACCTGGACTTTAGGAAAGCATTTCACATCATCTTCCAGAGCATTCTCCAGGAGAAAATGGCTGCTCATGGCTTGGAAAGGTTCACTGTTTGCTAGGTAAAAAACTGGCTGGATGTCTGGGTCCAGAGGGTGGTGGTGAATGGAATTAATATCCACTTGAATTTTGGTGGGAATGTGGGGTCACTTGAATTTTGGAGGGTCAGAGGGGTCTAGATGGGCTGGATCAGTGGGCCAAGGCCAACTGTAGGAGGTTCAACAAGGTTAAATGCTGTATCCTGCACTTGGGGCACAACAACCCCAGGCAGCACTACAGGCTTGGAGCAGAGAGGCTGGAAAGCTGCCCAGAGGAAAAGGACCTGGGTTGCTGGACAACAGCAGCTGAACACAATCCAGCTGTGCCCAGGTGGCAGAGATGGCCAATGGCATCCTGGCCTGTGTCAGCGACAGTGTGGCCAGCAGGAACAGGCAGTGGTCATTCCTCTGTGCTCAGCACTGGTGAGGCCACACCTCAAGAAATATGTTCCGTTCTGGACCCTGCACTACAAGAAAGACTTTGAGGTGCTGGAGAATGTCCAGAGAAGAAAAACAGAGCTGGTGAAGTGTCTGGAGCACAAGTCTTATGAGGAGTGGCTGAGGGAGCTGGGATTGTTTACTCTGGAGAAAAGGAGGCTCAGGAGAGACCTATCACTCGCTGCAGCTGCCTGAAAGGAGGTTGTAGCCAGGTGGGGATCCCCAGTAACAAGTGATATGATGGGAAGAAATGATGTCAAGTTGTGCCAGGGGAGGTTTAGACAGGGTATTATGTTATTAACCAAAATGTTTGTCAAACATTGGAACAAGTTGTCCAGGGAAGTGAAGGCCAAACAAGGTTCTTACGCAGCTTCTGTGACTCTCACTTCCTTTATCATAAGACTCTTAACTCCCACCTTAGAGTGCAAATTTTAATAAATATTAAGATGCCTAAGATTTCTTTTTATGCCAAGATCTAATTGATTTATTTCAATTTGGATTTTTTTTAAGCTCATCCTGTGGAAAATAATTGCAGATTGAAGTGAAGTAAACTGCAATTTGTGCCAAAGAGAATAGAAAACCAAGTAATGCTGAAAAGCCTAGCCAGGCCAGGATAGCCTTTGGCACTTGATGGTTGAGTTTAATTCAGCAAACCCATTATTCAACTTTCATTAACCCACAACGAAAACTGAGATTTACAGGGGCCATTGCCATTTTTCTATTATTTTATTAAACTGATAGGTTCTGGTGAATGAGAAGTGCGTGGTATTTTTGCTGTTGCATTTGTTGCACTACTTCTAGTGCAATGTAGTTGTACCAAATGCTATCAAGAGCTATTTTGACTCTAAGACAAATGACTTCTTTAATTTCATGTTTGCTCCTGTACTTGTATATGAAGCCTCTAGTGTTCTGCTCCCTACAGCTGCTGAGAACTAAGATCAGATGAGAGCAGTTGGAAGTGCTTGGAGCAATCTGGAAGAGGCAGGAGATGATTCTAGAGGTCAGTAGGGGTTTTCTAAGCTTTGTTGGGCCTCTCCTTCTTTCTATCCTATCAGCATTCCTTTCTCCTCTAATCTAAAAGTCAAAGCACTGAGAGTAAAGGCTCTGCAGGCAAGTATGGCCTAATACCACAAACACAAATGTTTATTGCCATTTGAAATACTGTCAGGTAACAGAGCTTTAAATTTTATTCTTGAAAAGAATGGGAACCTGTTTTTCTACTCAAGACTACGCAGGAGTTTAGGTACACTCTTGAGAGAGCTCTCTTTTCCTGAACTGAGTCCAACTTAGACTTGTTCAGTTGGAGATCATAATTAACGCAGAGGTGCAGTACATTAGAGTGATCTCTCACATTGGAAGTCCCATCCTGGACATTCAATGTCTTCCTGATTCTTTATTTATTTCTTTAAACAGGTAATTTCAAACCACTGTGCCTTACCTATGTCTAGTTTTACAAAAATGTGAGTTTTACAACTTTTCCTTCAGAAAAAAAAAAAAAGAAAAAAAAAAAAAAAAAAAAAAGGTAATGTTTCCTAAGCTGCTTATAACTGAATGCATACAACATGTATGCTTTAATTTCTCCACAACAGCACTCTGACTTGCCAGGCAATGTTGCTGGAGTAATTCTTCTTCTTGGGTGGTTCAAGTTCAAAACTGACTTTAAGTTTAATAGTACCACCTGAGGCATGCAGTAATCATACCAATATGCACTGTCTGGACTGTATTATTCCTCAATTGGTGTAGTTTTGCTTTATGCCTGGGAAATAAACAGATCAGAATTTGTTTCAAAGTTCTAACTCATCCTGAAATGTTTCTTTTTATTATTTTTAATTTTGTAGGTAATGAAATCCTTGGTTTTACTACTGAGAACACTTTTGTTATGCAAAATATTTAATTTTTATTCTTAGTTCTTGGAAGGACTAGTAATACTCATATAGCATGCAGTAGCAGCAGTAGTCATTTAGGAGTAGAAACCTCAAAACGGCACCCAGAAAGTCCCCAACTTAAATATAGATTGATAACTTATTTTTTGAGCATTGATTGTGCCTGAAGGAACAAGGTCATGCTTTCAAACTTAATTGAAGCTCTGAGACAGCCAATATGAGAAGAGAGAAATTAGATTTTTATTATTATTATTATACTAGTATTCTAGTGTCTATTGAAATCAGTGCTTTTCTGAATGTAATGTGGATTTAAGGAAGAAGAGGCTGTTGGAATTCACATTATGTATTCACCGTGTGAGGTATGCCTGTACAGCCCTGTAGATGAGCAGTCATCTCCAGAGAGACCTGGATGGAGGCGGGGCTGATAGGATCATACTGCACTGCCTACAGACACTCCCAAATAAGATGAAGCAGTGAAGGAGAATGTTGTGTTATGCCTGGAGAGGGGCAGAGAGTAGGAAAAAAAAGCAAAACCACCTGGGACAGATTATAAGAAGGGGAAAACTGCTTGTTTAGTTTGGAGGTCTGTCTAGATGTGAATCTCATTTTATTTTAAAGACATGATTTCAGATGGAAACTTTGAATGTGGAGTGTTGAGTTTGTGCTGAGGGCTTGGTTGAAAGTATTGTTCATAAAACTGGGAGAAAGTCATTATCCAATGAATGGCTGTTACAGAGCAACAAACTTTTACACAGAAACTTAGGTGAGGAAGAACTTCTCAGGCAAAACATACAAAAGATCAGAAGGATATTTGAAAGGGAAGTTTCTCACCTGAAGAAGGATCTAAAAACCTGGACAAAGATAAGGGAGGCAGGCATTATTAAAATCTTTTTGAGATATTTGTCTCTGAAGGCTGCAAGAGTAAATTTGGATCCCTTAAATTTAGGGGGGGAACCAATAGAAGGCAGAATGGTGAACGGTTGAGTTTGTTCTATAATCTTCTCACTAACTTTTGAGTTCTTTTCCCCTAATATGGTCTAACAGAATTGAAAGATGGTTGGCTGAAAATTGAAAATAATGATAAATGTCTCTCTCCACTTGCCCCGATGTTATTGGTAAAATTGTATTTATATAAAAGATCTGAAAAGAATTCAGGATTTGCTGATGCCAGCCTCCATGTTTAGTGCTCAGCTAAAACTCTAAAGGTTAAATATTATAAATTCTTGTGGTGTAGAGAAGCAATTGTTAACTTGTGGAAAAAATTCTCTAGAGGAAGTTCTATGTCATGAATACCTTTTAGGAGCCTTTACATTGCAGTATATAGTATATATATCCACTGACAGAGATAAGCTGGAGTAAAGTAGTTCCTTCTGTGAGCTATGTCAATCTCACCCCAAGGTTTTCAAGACTACTTGTGGTAATTCTCTTGGCCTTAAAAGTTTGCTAGTTGCTACTTTCCTGCAAAATCATATCACCTGATGCAGTAGTCTCCAAGGATGAATTTCTGCAGATATTACATCTGCACATGAATTGTTTCTTTCACTTTGCTGTAGAGCATCTCCCCGCAGGCTCTAAGTGCTATTACATTTTTATTTGCAGTACAAATGAGACAAAGTCTTTGTACAAAGAACCTCATAAAGCATAGCAAAAAGAGAAAGAATCCTGGTTCTTTATCCTGAAAGGTCCTGGGAGCACCTCCAAAGAGACTGAATTCCAAAGATGGGACTTTGACTTACACATCGCACCTCATAATTTTCAGAACAACCAAACCAAGCCTTTATGTTGATCTGCTTACTTTCTTCAGGTGATATGTCACTGAAGCAGTCCAGCTGTCACTACTGTTTTGCAATGTTTTTGCACTAATGTTTTGCTCTTCTGTGCACTCAGGTTCTGTTTTAGCCTACAAAATGTCTGCTCATTTCCTAAAATGAAATACATCTATCAGACTCTTTTGGGTACCATAACATTAATATTGCAGGGTCAAGCCTTTTGAAGCAGAAAAACAAGAAAACAACCCCCCCCCAGAAAACCCCCATGAATTAAGACAGTTTGTTCAGCCCTAACTCGTCTGTTGTGCATATGCACAAAATAATTGTCGGAGCTCCCAACCGAGAAGACCCATCCTGATTCCACAGCAGCCTTCAGCTCTCTTCTGACGAAGTACTGGAGAAGAAGCACAGGGCAGTTGTATTATCACTAGAAAATCTGGTGGCTGTTGCAAATTACAGTATTATCAACATCAGAAGAATAAACCAGTGATAAAAATGAGAGACAGCACCGAGGGCAAATACAACCCTCACAGCTACAGCTGTTTGTGCTCACAGTTATGTCCAACCAGAGCCTTTGCTTTTTGGGGAGTGCTGGCTTTGAGCCTGTCTTGGAGCTCCCTCTGGTGCTTCACTGCTTCAGTGCAACGAAGAATTAAGGTCGTGACACATGTCCCCAAGAAATGGCTGTTTTGGAATGAGACCCAGTAAACACGTAATTACAAAAAAAGTCTTTTCATCCTCAGATTTAAATGATTATACCTGAAGGAGGGATGATTTAGATCAGACACACAGAAGAAGTTCTTACAATGAGCCCAGTGTTACGCTGGGACAGGTTATCCAGAGAGGTGGTGGATGTCCCACCCTGGAAATCTTCAAGGTTAGGTTGGATGGTGCTCTGAGCAGCATGATCTAGTTGAAGATGTAACTGCTCATTGAAGGGCTAAATAACATTTTAAGGTTCCTTCCAGCACAAGCTATTCTAGGATTCCGCGATTCTATGATTCTATGAGTTCTTACGTTAAAAAGCATTAAAATTAAAAAAAAATATATATTTTTTTTGCATTTGCTTAACAACCATCTGTTATTTTCAGGTAAAAAATGAAAAAAATTAATCTCAAATTCTATTATTAGAAACTGAAGCTGTAATAAACCATTATCTCACAATTATGATGCTGAAGACAAGCGCTCATCTTTTCAGCTACGTTTAGGTTTGGGCCCCTCAAGACAAGAAAAACTTGGAGGTTCTGGAATGTATCCAGGGCAATGAAGCTGGTGAAGAGTCTGGGGCATAACTCTCATGAGGAGTGGCTGAGGGAGCCTGAGTTTTTTAGCCTGGAGAAAGGGAATCTCAGGGAGGACCTTATTGCTCTCTACCACTGCCTGAAAGGAGGCTGTAGCAATGTGGGAGTTGGTCTCTTTTCCCAAGTAACAAGTGTTAGGACAAGAGGAAATGGCCTCAGGTTGTTCCAGGGGAGCTTTAGATTGGATATTAGGAAATACTCCTCTATGGAAAGGGTGGTCAAATATTGGAGCAGGCTGCCCAGCAAGGTGATCGAGTCGCTCTCCTGGGCAGTATTTAAAAGAAGTGTAGATGTGGCACTTACAGACATGCTTTAGTGGTGGCTTCAGCAGTACTGGATTAACAGTCGGAACCAATGATCTCAGAGGTCTTTTCCAACCTAAATGATTCTATGATTAATATATGAAATATTTAAAATAAATTACTGGAGTTGCTTTGCTCTAATTTCATGATTTCTTCTCTTTGTACTCTTTTTGGACTTCATGGATTTCACAAAACTGCTGAACACTAAAAGGGTCTTTTTGATATTAATGGCTATGGAGTGAGTGCAAAACTGTCTTCTCTAAGTAGAACACGTTGTAGAAAGTCTAAGTAGACTCACAAAAATATTTCTCACTGCACTAATCTGAGCTCAGTCAGTCTCCAGTTAGCGATTAAGAGGTGTTTGATTTCTCTTCATGAAGCATAATTTTTCATTCAATCAATCTTTCAAATAATTTAGCCTCATTGACAGACAAGACAGGTTCTATGAACAATGCAGCAGCTTGCTTATTCTTTGTTTTTTGTCTTTTTGAAACTGTCCAGTTTCTCCAGTGTGAAGTTAAACAAAGAGAAATAATTTGCAATAATTACAGCCAAATATGCTTCCATCTGATGGATGAAAAGAGAATTTTGCTGCTCCTTATGGGACACATTATGCTGGTATCTGTTGATGCAAATCAATGGGATCATGTATTGTGAACCGATATTTGGAGCAAATCTAATTTGTACATATTTGTTGGGTTTTGTGTTTGTTTGTTTGCTTGGGTTTTCTTTGGCAGCATTAAAATATAAAGTATCTGTTGGTTTAGATGTTGGCTACACATGTTAGTGATAGTTGGAAAATTGAAAACCTCTTGCCAAAGTAAATAGTTTTCATAGAAGTGAATTGCTATCCAAGAATCTGAACCAGCAAATTCTTTCTGCTAACATTCTAGAATTCTTGGGGAAGAACGATGAAACCTGCATGCAGAAGGAAACAAAAAAAAAGAAAAAAAAAGAGCGAGAATGATGCTTTTGGCCATTCAGCTTACTTTTTATTATTCTCTTGTCAGCTTGAACTTGTAGATATTTCTGTCAGTGTGCCTGTTTGGGGACCCCATTAAGCCTGTCAAATCCTCTGGACTTCAACAACAGCTTTCAGAGCGCCAACCATGTGTTTGGATCCCACCTGCAAAACTTCAGTTAAATGAGCAATAGTTTCTTGAGAGAGAACTGTCTGCAACACGATTTATTGTGGATAATAAGCCAAATGCAGTGTAACTCTATTGTATTTGCAATGCAATCTTATCCTATAATATTAAGTATAGAGGAAAAAGTCTTGCTGTAAGTCACATTATTATTGAGAAAACACATTTTTGATAATACTGAATTTTAGTGAAGTACCCATATAAAATATTTCCTACTATATTTTGGCACGTGCCAAAACAGTGCACTGAATTTATCACAAAAGACAGGGTAACTTCTGTGTCCTGCCTCCCATGCTCGTTCTACTCTATCAGAATGGCTGCAAGAAGGACAAAACCCTTTGTCTTTGCAGACAATTTGCCTGGTCTTCACTGCTGGGACATAAATCTGCTTATCCCCTCAGAGAAGCTTGTAGCTCTCTGAGCAGACAATCCACAATCTTTTATCAGAGCCACAACAGGACCTTGACTTGTAGGCTTCAGCTGCCGGTTGGAAGTAGGCTTCTGTTTTTCTGTCTTGACAGCTGAACAGGAAGTCACAGAATAGCAGAGGTGTTAAAAAGAACCCAAACAAAACAAAATCCCCCAAACACCTAAACTCTCATCTGAAACAGTTCCTACTAGAGAGGAAACACAGTTCCTACCAGAGGGAAGAAAAAGCAGCGTGCCTTGAAATGAAGGCTGGCAGAGATCTTGAGCCCTGCGGCTAGAGCTGGAGAGGGTACAAGCCTGCTCTGGGAGGGAAGTAGGGAAGCTGGGGTTGGGGCTGAGGTTGGATGTTTCTGAGGAGTGTTAGCTTGGACCTGAGAAGTAAATGTTTTGTTCCTGGCAGAATAGCAGTTTTATCCTGTAAGGTGCAGAACACAGATGCAGTATTTGAGAATGATCAGGTTCCAAATCCATCCATGAACTGGCCAGTCATTTTCTTTATATGCAGGACTTTTTGCGTGTGACTTCCTAGACAGGTTTCTGTTTCACAGTTAGGTTTTGAAGTTGCTACAATACAAGGTACTAGTTAAGGCAAGTCTGACTTGCAGTAACTTTTCATGCTGACATTTGAATTATATTCAGTAAAGTTTTATTTGTGAAAAATTTTTCTCATGTCTTAGGTTTTATGCTGACCATGGGCAAACAAAAATTGTCCTGTTGTTTGTCCTGAACTGCTGTTTCAGATTTTGTGTATCTGTAAAGCAAATGTGAAACATGATAAAGTTAATTGTGGGGAATTTTAAGAAAATAATTGAATAGTGCTTCCATTTGATGCCTACTGCATTCTTTCTTGGCTGTTAAATGTTTCTGGTTCTCTTTTGAAAAGAAAGTTGTCTGTCTTTAGCAGATGTGGCTGAAGAGTTAGAATTATAACTGAAATTGGACTGGCTTTACTGGATATGGTGGCAAAAAAGTAGTAGTATTTCAAGAAATTAATGGCATAATCTGTCACAGAATATGCTATCTTGTCTTGAAACTTTTCAAGCTTGTTCTCCTAAAGCTTGTTCTCCTTCCTATTACCTGTAAGATTCCCCATTTTCTTTTCACACCATGGGGAGAAGTCATCATATTTGGTGTATGACTCCTCTGACCTATTTCAGATCTTTCTTTTAGGGTAAGATGAACATGCTGGTGCTTCCAAATGCTTAGAGCCCTTGTACTTTGTTGAAAGTTACATTAAATAATACAAATTTTTGTATAATGTACAAATTAGCAATACAAATACATACCCAAACAGTTTTTAGGTCTTACTAAATTCAACTTTGGCTGAAACTTTTATCCGGAAAAATATTTTATTTTAGGCTAAATATCAGTATTTCAGTTGCATGTCTTCACCTCATCCTTATTTCTCTTAGGTAATTTGCATTTTTAAGTAATGGAATGTAGTTTGTATAGTGGCATTTGTTTAAGGAAAACGTTTAATTGTTGTGAACCATATATTTTCTGTCCAGTTACTCAAAATTTAAAGAAGATACTTGAATTTTGCTTCTTTGGGATAGTTTTGCTTCCCATAGGTGTTCCTAACCTTGCTTACAAATGTTATTTTTGTGTAACAGGGCTTAGAACATGAGACTCCACCTCTCTTTTTGCTTTCCTAAACTATGTAAAACTTCTCTTTCTGTTGCTTCTTCTCTTTCTGACCTTGTCACTCTTGATTCTTGCCTGCTGCATAGTCTAAAATGCAGTGGAAGAACAGGGAAAAACTTCTTGTAAAACTTATGTATGTAATCTTCTTTTCATCAAGATGTCCTATGTATCAATGACGATTAATAACTGATGTTGGTTTTTTGTTTTGTTTTGGTGTGGTTTTTTTCCAAAGTATTGATGGTGGGAATGGTGATTCCTGTGATATTACAGGTACTATAGCTGATGTCTCTAGTGCTCAGTCAGCAAGGAGGACTGGAGAAAAGATGCTGGAAGTTATTCTTTAGCAGGGAAGGGAAGTAGTGGCACAAGGGACATTTGAACCTCTTATTGAGAGTGTCTCTGCAGCAAAGAAAGCCAACAACCCTGCAACCTCAGTGATTCTGTGATTCATTCAGGTCATCTGTAACAGATAACTTTTAATATACTTCATATATCTTTAAGCACAGATGCAAGCAATGGCAAACTTATACATCTATATGTATATGAATGAAGAAATAAGCAAATACATGCATACAAAATGGTCAGATTTACTTCAGGAAATTACGTGTGAACAGTAGAAAAGCTATTATATCATAAAACATCCCCCCTCCCAGCTGACAACTCCAGAAAGAAAGTATAATAATGACTCTTTCCACAGTGGCCTAGATGTCGTATTTAAAAAGAAATTATCCAAAATAAAAACTTATAAATAAAAAAAGGTAAGGAAGACATTTAAGTGGGGATAAAAGACAGTCAGTGGGGGTGGTTCAGTCTCTCAGATTAACAAACCGTCAGCCACTTTTCTGCTTGTGTAAGATGCAAGGAAAGATAGTTGTAATGCCTCAGACTGCTTATTGACAAAGCTGTTTATTGTGACTGATTCTAAAGTTTTGCTTCTGGATTTCCTTAATCTCTGTTTGTAAATATAATCCAGAATTAAACATTTGTACCTCATTTTCCCAGAGAACGCCCCAGGAACTCGATCATGTATCTATAATCACAGCACAGGTGGATGGAGCTGTGTGAATGCTCACCAAATAGTCCCCGCAGCTGTGCATTTCATTTCCTGTAGCTGGCATTGGGATAGATCTTTATTCCCATAATGGATTTATGTTGTGATAGGTTTTTAATCCCATAATAGATTTATGTGTGGTGAAATGCCAACTAATCATTAAGCACAGTATGTGCTTCCTTCTTGATTGCCAAGTAGTGCATTTCCTTTGAAATACTCCCTAACAATGCACATATTATTCATGCACAATTGTGCAGGAGAGAACAAGTCAAAAGCTGGAAGTAAGAAGGAGCCTTAGCAAAGCTGAGCAAAAAGCCTTTCCATATCTGTTGTAACTGTCCCACTCTTTCTGGCATAAGAAGTCTGGAAGTAGGGACTCACAGTAATGAAGATTATACCAAGGGTTCCCCTGAGCCAGTAACTGTCACTTGTTACCACAGAAAACACTATCACATAAATCCTTCCATGAGCACAAGCAAGACAGAGGAATTTCCATAGAACTGGGAAATGAAAGAGCTTTGTCAACTCTGTAGGCTTTAAATCTGAAAAAATATTTTTGCTTCTTTCCCCTCACCCTGATTTTAATGTGAGATTCTGTAGACAAAGGTGTATACAATCTATAGGAAACTTTTCTCTAAAGCAAATTAAGGCACTTTAAACCAGTTATCCCATGGCTTAAATGCCAAGGAACTAGAATTTCTGGAATGCAGTGCTTCAATAAATAAATTCAGAAAACTGGAAATAATTTGGAGTGCGATATTTGAAATGTAACCATAGCTTCTAAGCAAAAGGTCAGCGAGGTGGTGAGAATTCTTCCCAAGCCCATGAAACTGCCCGATCTTATCCATAAAGCTGATCCTTCTTGCTTAGCATATTAAATAACTTCAAACAAACCAGCCCTGTCAACCTAGATTGACCATGACCAACAAGGATTGAACTAGGTTTTCAATTTAAGAAAAATTGCTAATGGGTGTGATAGGATATCCCCTCAGAGCACTTCCCTGCAGCCTACTGTGTCTGTTACAGCATTCAAGGCGAGGCAGTTCAGCCAAGGTGTCTGTGTGATAGCCCTGCTTGAGGGAATGCTTATAGCAGATGGTTTAATGGCATTTGCTAAATGGAGGGCTAAGCACTTTCTGCTCTTTGACAAATGCTGTGAGAGTGCTATAAATAAGTATTTAAGTAGCAGTAGCTTCGAGCTTTCCTTCTCATCTATCCACTTCTGATCTGTGGCCAGATATCTGTAGACCTGCTTTGTGTGTGAAAAACAAAGCCTCCTGAGACTCCTAAATGCTGCACTCAGTCTAGGCCAAAACTGCCAGCTTTCTAATAATTCCTAATGAAAAGTCAGTTAATTACTGAATTCTATTAAACTTCTGTTGCATCTGGTCAAAACATTAGAAACAAACACATAAGGAAGATGGCAGAATGTAGATTTGGAAAGAGGGACAAAATACAACATTTGAAATCATCACTCTGAAATATATATAAAGTTCAGTTGGATCTCACATTCATTTTTAGGAAGCCAGTTGCTTGCCAGTTTCTTCCCTGTCTTTCACTGTTTAAAATTCTTATGAAGGAAAAATACCTGTCTCTTCCTGTGTTAGAAGAGAGCTAAAGGGACTTTAACAGAGATACCTGGAAGTAATACAACAGCTCTTGAAATGTATTGGAGCTAGCCCATCTGCAGTTGGATGCAATATGCTGCTTTATGGATGCCAAAAATAGATGAAAATTCTCAACATAAACCAGAGGTGAGTGCCAGTATTCCAAAATGAATCAAGATGCATGAAACATTTAATTATCATTTTTTGAGACACAGTGTGAAAGGGAGATCTCATTTCAAACAAATGAGGATAGGCAAACAAAAGAGGTTCAGTTTCATTCTGTAAAACCAAAATATTTACAAGTAAATGCTCAGCCACTGTGAAATGTGGAGCCCATAATGATTTCAGTATCTTCCTGCTTTGTAGCAATCATTTCCCTTAAGAAATTCTAGATTGGAAAACGGAATGTTTATGGGAAAATGTCTGATACACCAAAAGCTTGTATCGCATAAAATTCATCCTGTGTGGTAGGTCATTTGCTGGAACAGAAAATGGGTGGAGAAGGAATCAAGCCTGAGAAAATCACAGGAAAAAAAATGGATCAATGACCTGTTTGTCTAACATTTACAGTGTGGGCTCTTTTGCCCTCAACACAGCAGGAGATCTGGCAGGAGATCAGCGGATGCTGATCTGAATGGGCCTTCACCGTGATCCTGTTGTACTCTGTTAGAGTTATCAGTACAGGCAAAATCTCTCAGTGCTAATGAGCTTTAATTTACAGATCTCCAGGTGTCAGACAGCATGGAAAAAGGAAGGAAATGTCTCCATGGCTACACTTGTTCTGTTGCTAATTTTCTGTTTGGATTTTGAAGTAGCAGAGACAGAGTTTGGATCAGTCCTAAACCTCCGGTCACACAACTGGGACCACAATCAGCTCCTGTCGTGTTATGGAGCTGAAGTGCTGCAAAGGTGATGTGCACCTGCATGTCCTGGTCACCGAACTGAGCAGCTTGGCTGGACCTGAGAAAGAAGATGAAGGCTGGAGACCCAAGCACGTGCTGAATGACAGAGGAATGTTTGAGGAAGGATTAGCATCTTGAACTTTCTCCACGGTCCTAAAAGCCAAACAGCAAACAGGCAGTCCTTAACCTAGAGAAGGAAAACCTGACAACAAGCAGTGTCTAAAGCAGGTTTAAGCTCTTGAAACCCAACCTTTGCAGTGCACGATAGAGTGTGTGAAAAAATGTGAAACAGACAGCAAGTGCCAAGTAAATCCACCAAAGAATGAAAAATAAATAAATAGTTTAGCTAACAAAATGAGTTAAAATATGTAGAAGCAATTATTTTATTCTGAAAGGAAGGGACAAAGTACTGAAATGTAAAGTGAGGTAAAGCTAGATTGGATCAGTACTGGCTAGGAACTAGGGCTAAGAGAATGGGAGAAAAGTATGGAAAATATAAGGAGTAATGGTGTTGAGTGACTATGTCACAGAGCAGTTCTACCAATGAACATTTTTGCTCATTTGTGGATAGACCTGGGAAGAGAAACTGTTCATTCCCAGGATTAGGGAACATAAGCATTTCAGAGCAGAATGCTTTATATATCCTTGTTGGTTTTATCAACTCTAACTTCATCCAGTAAGAAGGCTCAATGAGGCAAAGTTAAATTAACAAGACCCTTGCAGCTCTCCAAAACCATATTCTACTCCCAGTCTGGAAAAGAATTTTGGCTAAATTTGTTTTCCAGTCAGAATAACCTAGTGCTATTAGAGTAATGTCTGGCACTCAGATGTTGGTTTAGGTCTCCCGTTTCTTCTATGTTATCATTTGCTCATTTTGTGAAGATGTCCCAGACAGTTTAGGGATTCTCAAATGGTTATAGATAACTGTTTAGGCAAAGTAATTGATGTGTTCCTCTTTAACATCCATTTTGGTCTCTCTGTGGCATTCTCCTCTGTGTTTCTATGGTTTAGCAACAGTGCCTGAATTTCAGATCTCATTTGCCCCGCCTCTCAATCTTATAGTACATTCCTAAAAGTTGTCTTTTCTTTTTTTTTCTTCTTTTAAAGTTGTTTTTTCTATCCTGCTGCACTTGGAAATCCTCTCACTCTATAGAGATCAGCATGTTCATCACCAGTGTCCAACCATGAATATGCTTCTTCCACAGAGTCCAGAGGTGAAGATGCCCCTCAGTAACCAGTCCCTAACCCAGCACGGTGCTGAGGTGGTTTGTGGCACCCTGTTTCTACTCCCTCCTGAAACAAACCGTGTGTGGTAATTGTATGGGTTTGGATACTGCTCAACAAGCAGTGCTGTTAAATGGGTTCTCAAGAAGTAAAGCAACTTCCAGAGGATTATGGAAACTCCCTTATCAGCAGTGAAGGATGGTGTCAAATCATGCACAGGCATGCATAAAAAAACCCCCCAGAGATTAGGTTTTTTTCAGAGTTTTAAAGACTTTAAATTTGAGTTTTCCCTGAAGAGAATGATACCACTTTGTTTAAACACACACACACATATATGCATGCATACATGTATACATATCTGTACTAGAAGGACTTAGATACATTTTTATTGAAACAGTGTCCTAATACCTTGCCAGTCATTAGTACAGACTATTAAATTTTAACCCAAAAAGCAACTTGTAATAATTGCACCTCTTTTGTATGGTTGTACTCTGAGTTTCTAAGAAGATCCTACAGAAATCAGTCATGCATGTACATCATCTCTGCAATGTCTGAATCTTTTCCTTACATTTGGCTTATGATTGTGGCTTGCATTTTGTAGACAGTTTGCTATCATTTCTGGAAAGGACCGAAAAGTTCATTAATGTATTCGCCCTGTACTGGACAAAATTCACACAGGATATGGTAGTAGCTATATTTGTCATGGAATTATTTAATATTTCAAAGTGAATTTAAGATGGGAAAGCAAGCTTACCAAATGTTCTTTAAATATACACAGTTTGACGGTCAAGTGGTAAGGGGAGGTCAGTCTGAGCAGTGGACAACACTTTTCCAGATCCTTGCTAGCTTCCCCTTATTTATAAAATCACCTTACGGAAAAAAAATCCATGTTTTTAATATCGTACCCAAAGGGTGCCACTTGCATTGGTGTAGTGCAGCAGTTATTTTATCTAAATGATAGATATTACTGGGAAGTTGCCACTTCTAGAATAATCCAAACAACCACCTGCAAGTTAAGAATTTTCCCCAGAATTTTACTTCCCATTATTTGCCAAGCTAATAAAATGACAGCTTGAGCAGACTGTCAACTTGCCATACATATTCCTAGCTATGTCCTGCATATTTAATTTATTTCTACGTTTCAGAATTAAAAACAGGCCAATAAATCATTCTAATGTACACAGATGTGGCTAAGATTACGTCCTGTTCTCTACTATTTCTTTGCATGCTCTGATCTGGATTTATCTTGACTGGATTTTTTACTTATTGCAAGTGATTTAGGGGAAAGTCCATGCCTTCACATATGTTTGCATGGTTCCTAGAACAACAGAACTTGCAACGTGAGTAGAGGCCTGGGGCATTTTTGCTGACTAAATATGGACTTTTATGGTCAAACTAATGTACTTTGGAGAAGTGGGTAGACAACTACATTACATCGTACTGAAGAAGGGGTTAATATTTGGGGTGCTACTTTCAAAAAAACTAAAATAAACAAACACCTTCTCTCCCCCTGAAAAAATCAGCATGCAGATACCAAAAAGAGGATTTTTCTCTGTGTAAGCAAATCCCTTGGAAGCAATTCTGCCTGGATAGTTCTGCGGAGAAATTAGGTCACATTTGGCTAACATCACTTTATTGTCAGGGTAACCTGCTCCTTTGGCCCCTCTTGCTTGCTGTGTGTGTCTGTGTATGGGTTTGTGTGTGTCTGTGTGTGAGTGTGTGTGTTTCTCTGCACTTTTCCACAAAGGCTCACTAACAGCCTGTGTTGAGAATCCTGCAAAGGAGTTGATTTTTATTTTTTTCTTCCTGTATCACTGCAGGTGCTTTAGAAAGATATGGGCCAAAAGGTTACAGAAGGCTTCTTTGATCTTGGCATTCATTTTGGTTTCTTTTTGAAGGAAACCTATTTTCATTATAGAAGACTGAGAACTGCTAGGCTGTTTTGCAGACTCTGAAGTCTGTGCTGTACAAAACAGCCTTCCAATAATAATAACTGTACAAAGTCATTTCAAAGTAACCTCCTATTATCTAGTCAATAAGGAACAAAGAACAAGAACATTTGTTTTGTTTTTTGTTTCTGAATCTGAAAGAAATCCAGAATCTAAGAGCTCTTTGGCCTTTTCAAGAACAACAAGTTCACATGTGATTTAGTCATATAGCTGCCATAAAGTTGTGATACTGTGCTTTCTTAAGAACTCTGTTATCAGTCTGATATTTAAAACATCAAAATTAATGCCATGGTGTTGCAGATTATTCCAAGATCTACATACAACTTCAGAAGATGTCAACTTTTCCTATGTACTGTGTACTTCTATGAGTGCAGACAACGCTAAATAACTTGTGATTTTAAAACAGTGAGAAACAAAATGCTCTCAACCAACCCAATATATGTTACACATCAGAGGTGTACAATGTTCTGAATAAACAATCCCAGTAACACATGCATAAACAGCAAGTAAATGCTCACGTAGCAAGCTGTGTCACCTCACAGAACAAAATCACTCTGGAGACATTATAAGATGGCTTTGTGGTTGCACAGACCTGGGGCTAGCCGGGACTGGACCAGACCCCAGCACAATTTGTGAAACAGGGAGCCTCAGCTCTTAATAAAGGCAGTGATGCAGCTCAAGGGTCCAAACACAGCTCAGCTAATGTCTGCAAGGGCTCAAGCAAAAATTAAGGCACTTGAGGTGGAAACAAAACTCATTGAGCTTAAATTTTAGCCTAAACTGTGAAGGCACCAGCATTTCAAAACCAATTAACAATGATATTTAATAAGTTGAGCTAATTGGTAGTATTGTGCAAATGGAGAACAGAAAAGAGGGGGGAAAAGTTCTGGGTAATGTCAAACATATTAGCATAGCCTGAAGCATTTTAAAAGACTGAGGAATAATTTTAAAGAAAAAATAATTAAGCACATGGAGGTAAAAGGCAAATAGGATAAAATGCAATATTAGGTTACCAGAGACTGATCTTGAAGTTTAGCCCAATATTTTTCTTTAATAAAAATGGATTTTTAGAATAGAGAAATACAGTAGATCTATCTGGATTTCAGTAAAGTGTTTGATATGCTGCCACATAGGAAATTACTAGTTAAACTGAAATAAATGGGAATTAGAAGAAAAATTGCAAGGTGAGTAAGGAGCTGGCTAAAAAGAAAACTTCATGGGTTTTGCTTAAAAGGGAACTCTGAGGCTAAGAGGAAGTTACTGGAGGCAGTCATAAAGGATCTACCTTGGCCCAATTTTACTTAATATTTTCAGTAGAAATCATTGACTGAGAAAGATAACATTGTTTTAAGAGCACCTGTTGATGACACGGAATTGTGGTTGTCCATGCTTGAGGGCCACACACTGTCTTTCAGGAGACCCAATCTGGCTTGCATCCAGGTCTTGTGAGACTGCCTTTCTCAAGAAGCATCTGGCACATGCAAGACAGGCATTGCACAGTTTTCAGTGGAGTCAGAAGCCATCTCCCATCTCCCTGGGATATGCCTGCTCCTCTCCTGCCCGTCACTGGGTATGTGTTTTGCAGATCTGAAGCTCCTGGCAGGGCATCATCTCATGGGGTAGTCTCATTAAAAATCTCCCAAGGAACGTTCAGAAGAGCCATAGAGCATCTCTAGAGAGCTACTCAGAGAGCTGATAGAGCATTAGCCCAGAGTTTTGCCCAAGACAGCATGCCCAGCCTCTCAGCAGGGCATATTAACTCCGGCACAGTGCGTGTGAAGGCTTTGACAGTGCTCCTGGGTCAGACCTGGCTTGAGGCTGCCCAGGTTGGCACTGTGACTCAGACATAGACAAACTCCAAGACAGTTTTGTTTGTTTAGCCTACCAAAATAAAGGCTGAGAAGAAATTGAATTATATGATAATTGCAGGACTGGAATTATAGTAAATTGTTTCCTTAAGTAAAAGGAAACTGGATTTGATACTCCTCCCAGTCTTTTGTCCTAAGCTTCTAAGTCATGCCTAACTGACTGTGTGGTTCTTCTGGCAACAAAGCCTTGCCAGGGTGGTCCATGGTCAAAGTTGTACAATTAATTAATTCTTAAAGATAGCTGGAGAGGGAGCTTCCTGCCATCTTTCTGCACCTTTGTGATGTTGGAGGAGTCTCTAGGAGGAGAATTTAAACTGTTTGTGGTCTGGATAGAAGAGACAGTAAGAAACAACTTTGCCAAAAGTTATGCACAGCTTACTGAGGGCAGTACAAGAAACACTAAGGGAATGGAATTTCTGCCTGAAAGAGGATGCAGACGTTTTGAGGGAGCCAGGAAAGCAGCATTTTGGTAGAGAGGCTATGTGCCTCTATTGGAAAAATAGAGAATCATATATTGATTTTGCATGGCAAGGTTTCGGTGGTGAGGGGCTACAGGGGTGGCTTCTGTGAGAAATAACTCTGCAGACTCTGAGGTCAGTGAGGAAGGTGAAGGAGGACATGCTCCAGGCACTGAAGCTGAGATTCCTCTGCAGCCTGTGGTGAGGACCATGGTGAGGCAGCTGTGCCTCTGCAACCCATGGAGGTCCACCTTGGAGCACAGTGGGGGTGATGCTGTTTGTCTTTCCAAATAAATATTATGTGTGATGGAGCCCTGCTTTTCTGGAGATGTCTGAACACCTGCCTGTCCATGGGAAATGGTGAATCAATTCCTTGCTTTGTTTTGAGTGTGTGCACAGCTTTTGATTTCCCATTAAACTGTCTTTATTTCAACCCTCAAGTTTTGTTACTTCCAATTCTCTCCCCCGTTCCCCAAGAGGGAGTGAGAGAGTGGCTAAGTGGTTATTTAGCAACAGGGGTTAAACCATGACAAAAATTAGGCCCAGGAAGAAAGAGGGGAGGGAAGGTGTTTTTAAGATTTGGGTGGTTTTTTTTCATTATCCTACTCCAAGTTGATTGGTAACTAATTAAAGAATTTCCCCAAGTGGAGTCTGCTTTGCCCAAGACTGTAGTTGGTGAGTGATCTCTCCCTGTCCTTACCTTGACCCATTTCTATTTTCTCTCCTCTGTCCAGCTGAGGGGAGTGATAGAGCGGCTTTGATGGGCACCCGACAGCCAGACAGGGTCAACCCATCACAAAGCAAGAGGTAGAGGTGGCTTTGAGGTAACTCAAGGCTTCTAATATGGAAAGCCCTTTTAATCATGCTGTGTGAGTCTGCCTAGGAAACATCCATCTTATCCTCACAGATTGTGATGGAGCTGACACATTATCTCCTCTGTCTTTCACAGAAGCTGAGCTTGTTGAAATGACCAGTTGCTCAGATTTTAGATTCAACAGTGAGTCTGTCCTTTTCACAGAGTGAGAAAAAGCAAGTAGGCTGGAATAGATTGAGCCACAGATATGAAATGGGTGATAAAGGACCCATAAGCAACTGGGTGGTTTTGGTTTTTATTTCTTTATGAGATTTTACAGGCAGCAGTGAGACTATCATCTTGGCAGACAATGAAGAGTCTAATGGTGTAGACGTCAGCTGACCCATTGGTAGGGTAAGTTTAAAATAAAGGAAACAGAATAGGCTATTTGGTAAGAATAGAATTTGCTGCTGCTTATTTTGTAAAGAAAGATGTATGATGTTTCTGGTTTCATGTTGTCGACTTCAAAGCGTTTGGGTCACGTAAGGTTTTATTTCTGTGGAGCAGTGTTGCACAGGCGGGTGCTCCAAGGAAGTATCCTTTCCAACACAGCCAGAGCAGACTGCCAGAGCAACGGAACTGCACACAGCCTTAGAACGGTGCTTCCTGCGTAGGGAGGGTGGCAAAGAGTGTGGGGAAGCAGCTGGACAGACCTTTTTTACACGCTGGTGGATGACAGATGGGAACTGAACTCTAAATCCTGGGCAGGCTTTGGTTAGAAACTTGCCAGCTTTCCTAGTCAGTCCCTTTCCTGCCTCCTTGGAAGGCATCTAAAAGATGAACTGAGAACCTAGGGTGCTCCAAGGTTTCCAGTTAGCTGTCCATCCTGGATGCAGGGATCTCCATGCCTTGGGATGGGAAGTCTGTGGTGAGTTTCCAAGTGTCATGTCTCTGAACAATTTCTACTGCATGAATGACCTCAGGTTGAAGGTCTCAGGCCCTCTAAGTTCCACAGCTCGGTTTGAGCTGCTCTGGAGCTGGTGTTGGAGGAACTCTGGCCAGTGCAGACTGCAATTAGCACAGTAATATCATGGTGGTTATGCAGAAGCCCTACACTAACACATTTTAGACTAGCATTCAGTAATGCACAGCTGTTACTGTTACTATTAACAATAATTGCGTTCAATCCTGCTGATGGTGGCTGTCAGCAATCTCAGGAAACACACTTCATTTTGGAAACACCTTGTGTTTAAGAGTTTCTGAAACTAAATATGGCTGGACTTCAGTTCTGTGAAAAATTTCCAGTGTTTGGCTTTTCCTCCCAAAGCAAGATGAAAAGTATTCTGGTAATTTGGAAATTATCACAGAATGGAAATTCATCTCCCTGGCCAGCTCTGTTTATGAACTCATTAATTCAAATGCTCATCTACCAACTAAAGACTTCCTAGCCTTTAATTATATTGGAAGTCTGTGCTTTAGTGTTGTCCCTTTGGTTTTGTTTCCAGAACCTATTTGAGATTCTTTTTACCTTTCCTTACTGTTGGCTATGATGACGCTTGGAATGCATTAAGAAACCGTAAGAATGCCAAGGAGTTTGTTTTCTTGTGAGATTATATATGACATTTGAAGAATAACCCTTCAACTAGCAATCCGTTCCCTCCTCGAAGGAGACCATTTACTTCTGACTGAATTAGTAAAAAACATAAAACCCAGAGTAAACAGTAAAGCTGAATGCCTGTTTTCTAGCTCTTCCTCATGAGTGTGGTCTTACTTTTAGAATGTTCTGTATGGTGATGCAGACCAGGACCACTCTTCATTCAGTGCTTAATTTTAGGCCTCCAGATCTGAAAATCTTGGCCTGCAGTCATAAGTATACATTCTTTGTGCACCTTTCAGAAGACAACCCTGATTGTCTTACTTTGGTTTTGAGTCATTATTCTCTGTGCTTCATCTTTGCCAAATGTCAAAATATAGCTGTTTCTCTGCTTAAGGGATACATTATGCTAAGTGCACTGGAAAAAAACATTGGCAAATGATATAATACTCTGGAAAAGAGAAAGAAATTTGGATGGTGCTGGGGGGAAAAAGGAAAAAAAAATAAAGTAAGAGAGTAACCTTGCATCATACTGCTGGCAAATTGTGTCAAGCCAACAGCCAATCAGAGTTAATATGGTTTTACTCTCAATAAACCTGCAGCGATGCCATTATACTTTCACTACACTGTTTATGAAAAGCTGAGCTAGTCTGGAAGGCATTACATGAAAGACAATTCTAGGAAAAAGGGAAAAAACCCTGTAATCACTGACAGTGCTCATGTCTGAAACCTGGTTTTTGAATGTACATTAGAACCCATAAAAGTAAATACTGAAAAATGGAGAGAATGTGTTACTTCCTGATTTTGAAACAATAATACACTTTCTACTATAGCAACTACTAAATTTAGTGACTATCTCATCTATGCATCCACACAGAAGGAGAGAGAGCAAGATCCTTAAGATACATCTGCCCCTGCATATTTTCCCTTTCAAAAGCTGCATTTCTAGTCTGAAGTAACCACTTATTCCTTATTCCAGAACAAGATTTCCAAGGCAGCCTCCTGCAGGACTGCAGCCATACCCACCCTTTGCAACTACAAACGCAGCAGCATCCCTGCCACCATCATGCAAAGGGTTTAGGTGGAGAAGTAGCATTGGTCAAGGTGGGATCCTTGCCCATAATTCCACTCATGTACGCACACCCACACACATACCCACACACCAACTCGCTGAGGATATATTTAGTCTCTCATGGCTAGGGATTGTATGTGTGGATGAGAGTGTTTCAACTACACTTTTACCCATCTAGCTGCATATTCTGGCTTCTCCTGGTGTGTACAAACACAGCCCTGCAGGGCAATGGGTCTTCCAGCACACTTAGACTTAGTCATGGAGTACCTCTCAGGACAGCATGGTTGCTGAGCCTGCCATGAACTGGGAGCACGGTTGGTACCTTTGGGATGCTGAGGACCAGTGCTACAATACCACTTCTGACACAGGTGTCTCTCTTTACAGAGGGCTGGTTAGCTCGGGTGCCTGTGTGCTGTATGCAACTGCTCTGTGTACATGTACCTCAGAATACGTGGAGACTTTTGTGTCTTAGAACTGCTCTTCAGCATGAGATCTTTAAGTTTATGGTGAAATAAAACCATATTCTTTATTTTATTGAGAACCATAACTTCCCATCTAACCTATGACATTTAAATGAAAAGTATCTAAAATGAGATAAACAGTAACACAGCTTCCTGGGGTTTTTGCCATTTCTCTTCCAGTTGACTACTTGTGATTAAAATCCAAAAAAGACTAACATTTTTATAATCTTTAATGAGTCTAGACTGCATTTTTGAAAGTTCAAATTGTTTTTCAGTTAAATACAGATGCCTAAAGGAGGTCAGGGTTAGACATTTAAATTGCACAATTACTTTCTAGACTAGAGCTCTAGCCCTGGGTTTGCCACATGTCTGTAGGAAACACATACCAAGTCACTGCAACTTGTCTCAACTTGAGCCCTGGAAGCACTAGGAATTAAAGTCCCTCGCAGGAATGCAAAGGGGACTTTAATCAATTCATGTCTTTTGAAAGGCTGAGTGTGAGCTCTTTTGTTGGCTCATGAAGTGATGGGAGAAGCCCACTGGATTTTTCCTGTGCTGGCTGAGCTGAGCTGTCACATCATAGTATTGATGTGGAATTATCATGGAAGCATACAGTGAACCAAAGCTTTTGTTGGTTTTGTTTAAAGACACCTGTGCGCATCTGGGGTTTTGTAAGAATTGTTGTAAGAATTATCTGTAAAATGCTGTCATGTAGCCAGTGAAAAACATTTTAGTTGCTTCTGGAATCTGGCTGTTCTAAGGAGCTCTTAGGATTTTACTGGGCCAGTAGGACAGATTGCTGAAAATCAGGACTGTCCCAGTGGCATTTTTCTGGTAAACATCAAAGGCTCTAGAGGCAAAGCAGTTCAAACCCGTGGACAAGTGCCTTCAGGACAGAAAAAGAGCTAAAAAAGCTGGTGTGAATTTAGACCATTAGTGGCTTTGAAAATCTACTCCCTTAAGCTGCAGCCTGTTCTGCAAGAACTGTGAACAGTTTTGTCCAGCTGTTGGTTATGAGAATTCACTGTGTAAACAAAAGAAACCTCCATGCCATTGTATAGGATGTGCTCCAGCCAGGACTGTGCTTCGAGACAGCCTTGGGGTATAAGGTAAGATTTCAGTGAAGAAATTTTCCCTTTCCTCAACCCATTTACGAAAATATTTGCATCACACAGCTTGGAGCACTAGAAAGAGAAACACCCGTATGGATTACACATCTGCCCTAAAGCAGAGGCTGTATTTCACATCTGGTTTGGCCACTGGAGGTCAGTGTTTTGGAGCGGAATGGACATAATCCATTTGGTAATCCTCTGTTATGGCCGTAAAGACAGGAAGCACTGTACCAGACCTTTCCATGCGTCATTGTGGTGTTTAGTATGTGTCATCTGGGATTGACATGGGAATATGAGTACACTCAGCAGCAGTCAAGGGGTTATATTTTTGAATAGTGTGAGAACAGCTGCAGAGAACATAGATATTACTCAGAGATTATGTAATGAAATTGCATGTTGCAGAGTGCAGTCGTGGTTTAGTGTGCTAGATACTCCTCACTCACGTCACTGCATAATGTGACACCAAGGCAAAACATTAGCAAAACCAATAGGAATAATTGCCTAATAGTACATCGTGCTTCATTTAGAGCTATGAGACCAGCTCTAGCAGCTTTGACTATTCTGTTTGCATGGTTTCCACTTCCCTTCCCTCCTGTTGGTGCTGAGAACAGGGGGTAGGTGGGAAAGGAGGTGTACGTACATACTCTCTCCTTATTACTTTATTTTGTTTCACGTTGCCGTGATTGGGAGGCTCTCTAAAAAATGGGTAAATAGTAGTGTACCCCACCAAAGGCCAATAACCAGCAGCTGATCCGAGAGGCCAATATTGGATCCAAGACTGTTTAACAACTTCATCAATTACCTAGATGATGGAGCAGAGTGCACTTCACCAAGTTTGCAGATGGCCGGTGAGGAGTAGTTGATATGCCATCTGATATGACCAGGCTGTTATTTTTAGGGACCTTAAGAGATTGCAGAAATGGAGTGAAAGCAGTGGGTGCAAGAGAAGAAAATGGTGCAGAGGGAGAGCCTTGACCTCTAGTTCCTTGCAGATATGTCCCAGCCCCTCTGTGTCACAGGTATCCTCTGCCTTGCTCCAACTGGCATTCTGTTAATCTCTCCCAGCCTACCCTGTTCCAGTCAAGAACTCATTTTGTCATCCCCACAAATTCTATCACTGCCAAATATGAGAAAAAATAGGTCATTTTGTCCCTTTCTGTCAGGACAGCACAATTCACATCTAGAAATTCTTCACTGGGCTTTTTTTATTATTACCATGTTACCAATCATAAATAAAACCACACCTGAGACATGCAGCCAAATTCTGCTCAGATTTTCATTGGTTCAAATCTGGAATATTTGACAAATTGAACGAACTAATTCCTGATTTACTGTGTCTTAGGAGAGAAAAGAACTTGGCTTGTTTGTAGAGTTTATCATTCAAATACATTTTCTATTAAATACAGAGATAGGTAAAGGGAATGGAAAATCATTCTAGTGGGAAACAGCCAGCCTATTCCTGGCAGTATTTTAAATTATATCAATAGGTGAGCCAACCTTCATTTTTTCCTTTGTCTTTCAAATGGAATGGTTACAGTCAGAAGTATATGTGGTTTGTCTCACCATTTTCAATTTCTTAAGGAAAAGAGTTTTGTCTTACAAAGCTTAATTTCTGGTAGCTGAAAAGCAGGGATAATATTTTTTGTTTTAAAAGAGTGACAAAATCCAAAATATCTTGGGAAAAGCCAGATTTGTGGTAGATCTTCTTTCCTGCTGAAAGATTTTCACGGAAAGAAAACAGGTCACTCAGAAAACCACTCAACTCTCCCCTCTTTGAACATGGGGATATTTTGAAGGGATTCTGACAAAATGGATCTTTAATTCCTGCTTTCAAAAGCAAAGGTGATTGCTGTGGTACCTTTATCCAAGAAGAGTAAATACTCTCAGGGCTGAGAAGAGCTGGGCTTCATCATGTTTTCATTGCTATTTTAGTTCTTCAGGGACATAAGTACATTACCACCTTGATGCTGGAACATAATTTAAGTTAAAAAATAGAAGGCAAATTCTTGCAGTGCAATTTCAAACACCCTTTCCTGAAAGTACCCTGCCCAAGAAGTGCTCACACTATTTCTCTTTTTTCCCAAGGCCAATTTTTTTTTGGTAATTCTCTCGCTGTTTGCTTGACCTTTTTTTGGGCTCTCTCACAATGGTTTCCATCTGTTTCTGTATTTCATGTACTCCATTAAAAAACACCCACTGAAACATCCTATGATTCATTAGATTATTGTGTCATGGGTCTTGCAAATGGGCTGTATTTATGTGGTGGCTCCCAGAGTATGGTGTTCTGAACTTCAGTAGGAACTTCACATCTTTCTTCACTGAATGATGTCTGCCAGCATCCACAAAGTTTCCTCCAAAATACATCACACCAGCACGTTGCTGCTGGTGGCAGATAATGGGGACTGTGGAGATTTCACATATCCATTTTACCAGAGCTCTGGAGCTTCCTTGGTCACCGGCCTTGAAAAGTAAAAACATTTAAAGTGAGAGTCAGTGACAGGGATGGGTTAATGGGCCTGGAAAACAGGTACCAATGGTGGCAGAGTAAGAGGGAAGGTCTAATTCACTCAGCTGAGTACTCATGGTTAAAAGCTGGCTGTGGTAGCGTATGATCTCTCATACTGGGACTTCTGCAATGTCATGCTGCAGGGTGTCATGTATGCTGTGCAGCCTTTCAAGAAAAATAGGTTGAAGCAGAATACAGAAGAATGTAAAAAGCAAGATACCAGTTTGACAGCAGTTAAGGCTGTGTCATGTGGGGGTACAGAAAGATCAAAATTATTCCAGGCTCAGAGGAAGCTATTTACATACACTCAGTTGGAAGATCATTTGAGATGTAGCTATAGGAAACTCGCAGTATGAGAGGGAAGATTGAATATTTGGTAAGCGTTCTCTGACTTACTAGAATGAGCCACAGCATTAGGTTGGAGCTGAATTGAGCATGCCTTCTGACAGGACCTCAGGTCTGTAGTATAGTGCAAACTCACATCAGAGCTATGGCTTTTCCTTTCTCCATCGGTCCTGGCACAGGACAGCAGATCACGGGGTGAGCATGCAAGTTACCTCCTCCGCAGGAGTTCCCATGGAGGCTGTATGGTTTGGCTTGAAGTGTGAGAAGGTCTCTGGAGCATGAGGGGGAAGTGGAGAAGAAGGAGGCAAAGGTGCAGATCTAAAGGCATGAGATGTATTGGAACTGTAGCCATGGCCACCAGCAGAAGGCAACTGCTCATCTCTTGTGCAAAGTTGTGCACAGAAAAGTATCACTAAACTAAAAGCACTAGTTAGTACATTGTACTCATTTTAAGATTTTAACTTGTGACTAGGTACCAGACTCTTCAGCTGAAATTTTTATTGAAGCTATAATCACTTATGTTCTTGGCTATTACACTTTCGTTTTTCATCTCTCAATTTACATGTCTGTTATCTAAAGAGCAGAACATCCAGAATGGTGTCACTAGATTCCTCTTTTCTTCAGGAATTTCATCATTTTGTTTTGTGTCACCTTCACTGGCTTCCCTTCCATCATCAAATTAAAATGTAAATTACATTCCTGAGGGCTGATCCTTTTTTTCGTTACATCAGTTTTAGGCCTGCGTAGCTCTCTGGTTTTATTAGTGTTGACCGTGATATAACAAAGGCAGAAACACCCACTGGCTTTTGGAGCTACCCCTAGATTTAGTCCATCCTGTCTATCATCTTGTACTCATGGCAACACCAAGATGTTGAGTCTGCATATGCTTCCATTGTCTGGGGTTTCTTTTCTGTCTCCTTTTCCTAACTGGCTATTCTTTACTTCCTTTGCTATTCTATCAAACAATTTTTTCCATTTGAGGCACTGTGTTACCATCGATACGCCGTTATAAAAATGTCCTTTTAAGTTGCTGATTGCACAAGTAGAAGAAAAATGGCAAAACAAAGAATGTCTCCAAGAAAGGGGAGGCTTGACTTGATTCTTCACACTCTACTTTGGCAGGAGCTGAAGGCCTTCAGTTCAAGGGGACTGGATTGTTTCTAATGTTGGGCTATCCAGAATCAAATTGTTTCCCATACAGCAAACTAGTTGCCTAATTTACTAATTATCAGATTACATGGGATTAGACATGGGACTTTCCAGATGATTCCAGGCAATAAAACCAATGAAATAAATTCTCTTCTGATGATACTAGCTCAGAAATGTTACTGTGGGGTAATAGTCTGCATGAAAAAGCTGTTTCCAGCTTTGGAAAACATACCATTTCCATGCACAGCTTCTGGTGCAGTCAGTGCCAGCAGTCAAAAGCTCTGTGTGGAATCTGACAGCATTTGTACCTCGGGGCATGACTGTATGTAGTTACATCTCCTGAGAAAGACAGAGAAAGCAGACAGCTGACTAAGAAGATGAGTAAGAAAGGGATAATGTGGATGTGAAAGTATTTACATACTTCTACTTGACTGAAAGCCTCTGGAAAGAGCTCTCAGGTCTAAATCCTTCAAAGATCTGGTGTTTAACTTGTAACCTCAACAGTAGATGCCCAAGTGAAAGTGTCTGATCCTTAAATTCCTCTTGAGCAGTTTCCACCTTGTATGCAGCTGAACTCTGTAGACACATCTGCCTTCAACTTTTACATTTCTTATACATTTATGTTTTGTTTATGAACCATACTCAGCAAGGCCTTAACTCTGAGTGTCCTCTGTAGTGGGGTGCCTGTCTCATAGTCAAGCATTTTGAGCATCCACAGATCAGATGTTCCTCTGCCTGTGTAGCCTAAGAAAACCAGAATGTTGGGTGCAGTGTGAACAAACCAAATGCCATTGGGTTCTTCATATAAAAGTCAGTGGTCGTGGTAGTGACTCAGTGAGTATGGCTTCCAATTTTTGTTTTGTTTGTTAATAAAATACACCGTGGCTAGCACACTTTTCTAGGCTCTGGAAGACATAGACTTACTTCCTTTCTCTTCCTGATTTATAATACCATGCTGGCATTTATTGCTGGCTGCATGAGATATTTTCCCCCATGTGCTGCCTGTTCATTACTATCTGGAAGAACACAATTTCTTATGTAAGAAACTTAGACTTTTAGCTTGTGGTTGATGATCCTTTCCACCAGTGGGGATTTGTATTATAGTGCTTTAGTAGTGCTTAGGTTACTTTGTCAATCCAGCTCTTGAACATCAATCCAAGGGCTTTGGTCTCTTGGATATAAAAATGGGAATGATTGGGTGGGAAAAGACTTAAGAGATTTTTGTACAAAACAGTGCAATTTACCTGAAGAAAAAAATCAGATTTTTACTCACTTGGAGGTATTTTAATGACAAAGTGTAAGGGGGCCATTAGAACAGTTGCAGATGTTTTGTGTGAAATGGCTCAGTTACAGCAAGCACTACATGAACTTTTACCCTGAACTCAAACCAAGATCTTTCTCTCTCCTTCCTTTTTTTTTTTTTTTTCCCCTGATGTACTAAGTTGTTTAGTTAAACTTTTGGTTTGTTTCTTTTCCTGTTCATATACCTCTTTAGTCCTTTTTCCAGCTGGGACTAGTATTCAGCTACCACCAGGAAGGCTGATTTGTGAGACTCAGCCAGCTCTGTTCAGTGTTGGGTAAATTTGTTCCTTTTACAGCATAATAGTTACACCAGTCTTCCTAATCTTTTCCATTTGTAGACCATAACTAGATTTCAATACCAGAAGAAGGAGGTGGTCATCTTTCTCTTGCTGCCAGCAGAGATGTCAAAGTTCCTGTTGGAAATTGAGATTCCCTGTAAAAACGGCTCTTCAAAGATGTTGCATCAAGTTTTTCCTTACTTTTCAGATATACTGACCCAATCCTGAAGACCCCTTTAGTCTCTCCACATCTCTTCTTTCCCTGTGTTTCTCCTCTGGGCTCATGGTCAACATGACTGAATCATTCTAAACTGCACTGAATCTAATAGTTCTTCACTGTTTCCTTTCAGCCTTCTCCCCTTCTTATCATTTACTGCTGCTTCTCCTCCTCTCCTCATGTTTTTTTTTCTATCTCCTTTTAGAAATCATCTCCTGATCACCTTCTCTGACGTTCATCCTTTGTTTCCTAATTTCCCTCCTCCGAAATCTCTGAATTTTCCTATGAACTGAAACCTGCTCAGCCAACTCACAAATTCCAACGGGTAAAACAGAAGAAAGCAAATGGAGGTGGGCTGCAAACACTGCTGCAGACAGGGAATCTTACTAATGCCCTGTTTATTCTCATTAGAAGCCTTGAAATGCACACAGCCTAGCTCATCATGGAGCAACAGGGATAGAGAATTCAAAGGAAAACTAATGGGAAAAGGATTCCCCAATGACAGAGTAGAGATGAGTGAAAAAACATGGATCAGGGCCTGTGTTCAATATACAACAGCCTTGCCCATGTACACCATAGTTGTAGAAGGCTGTAAAGGCATTACTCCCTAGTTAGTGCTCCTCATTCACACTGGTCATCTGCACAAGTCACAAAGCAATTGTGGACTGGGAGGAACGGGCAGAAAAGGACAGAGAAAGCAACCACTGCACATTCAGCTGTGCAAAAATTTTTTTGGTCTTGCAATGAACAAAACTATTTCAGCTCTGTAGCTGGAACTTGGCAACCTTTCTTCGAGTTCCTTAAAAAGAAACAAAACTGTTCTACCATCTGTGAGACCCACTTGTCCTTTCCCTTTCCTCACACATATGCTCTCTACATTGTGTCACCAGTTGAATATAGGAACACATGCATGCTAAGATTTCCAGCTGAGATACATAAACATTCTTTTACAATTACCAGAATGGAGTCAGCTGTGCAGCAGAACAGCTCTGCCCCAATCACTTAACCCATAGTTGATTCAGAGGAAGAGAAATATGGAATGGCAATAGAATTTCACATAGGCAGAATGTGGTAGCTGTGATTCAGTCTGGAATATGACTAGCACACGATGATTTCAGACCATGGGCCAGCAAATTACCTAATTATGCAAATCACTGAAAGCAAGCACAGTCTTACTGACTTCTCATATTCTGAAAATTGGGCCTGAATGTTTTGTTGGGGGGCCTTACATCCCTGTTGCATGAAAACACAGTAGGATCATGGATAACTAGGTAGGTGTCTGCATGTTTTGGGCAAATGCAATTTTATTTTGCCTGAATTCCAAAGGAGTGTGACAGGGACTTGCTGTGATCCAGAAAAGGTGACTCCCATTATGTAATGCTGAATACACTGTGCCTCCCAGTGGGCATTAGGTACACAGACACACTACTGCTATCACATGGTTGACCTGCTCCAATTAAGGACAAAACTTTCAGCTGCCTGCCCAAAACACAATCTCCTGACTGACATCCCCTGTGGCGGCTTTACATTCAGTTGTAAAGCTTAAATTCAGGTACCTTTCTCCAGGCTGCATTATTTAGTAGTATGGTGTTAGAGAATGGATTTAGAAAGGTCAGTGGCCCATCATTGTTTTTGTAACTTCCCATCAAAACTCATAGGAATTTTGGCTTTGCTTTTGAGATCAGCTTTCTACACCTGTGAAGGGATTCACTAGGATATAGAACAAAACAGTCTTTGCCTACAAGAATATAAATTCCTTAAGGCATACTCCATTGGTGCACAGGTTGGCAGGAGCTGCTTTCGAGGGGGAATGATTTTCACACAGAGTGAATATCATCCTTTTTTTACATATTAAAGAGCCAAGGAAAGACCAAGAAAAATTGGTTTCCTTCTCTTCTAACATAAAGGGGGCCAGATTCTCAGCTGGTCTATATTAATACAGTTTCTTGAACTCTTTGGAGTGATGCTGATTAGAACCATCTGAAGACCCTGTCTGGGATGTCTTGCTATTTTTACAAAACTGTAAAAAGGGATCTACTCAAGTCTCAGTAGCTCTGAAAAGAAGCTACACTACAGGGTGCATTTTAGCGACAGAAGCAAGAGAGAAAAAATGTGCATGGGCCAAGAATTTTTTTACACAAAAGGTAACAAACATGTGGAAAAAATTACCAAACAAATGACATACTGAAAGACTTTATGGTTTGAAAGCACTAATGAATTTATGTCTGGCATCAGGAGCATTTTTTTTTGTTTTAATTTTTTTTGAAACTGTGTGTTTTGATTCAGCATTATTAATGAACCATTTTCTCAGCCTTTTTTATCCACATAAATGTAGATCATAAAAATCTACTGTATGTCTCTTTTTAATTAACTATATGAAAAAAAGTATTAGCAAGGCAATAACAAGTATTAAGTACCTTTCATAGGAATGTCACAAGTAGTTATAATAAAATGCTCCAGGATAAATCAGTTAAAAGCTTTGAGTTCATTGCCTACTAGAATGATGAAATTTTGATTTACTTGTTGAAATTTTGAGGCTCACTGTACCTAACTGGGATAGGAAGAGTTTTTCACTGAGCTTGAAACAGAATTCACACTGCTGGCAAAACCAATGGAAAAATGTCATGTTTCCAAAGGATCATGAAAAACCAAAACAGCAGGGCCCAATTTTAAGGTCCAGGTTGAATTTCTTTTTAGTTTGTACAGAGACAAAATGTCAAAAAAAATGATGTCTCAGCAATTTCTGAGTGAAAATGCCACCTGAAAGTTCTTGAGGGATATACCTGTCTGACAAATCCTTTAGACTGGTAAAAGTTTCCATTGGGGTTTTTTTGGTGCTTTCTTGTTTATGGGGTTTTTTGTATGTTTGTTTCATTATTTCGATTTGTTAGCAAATAGGTCTATTTTTGATGGCAGAGTTCTCAAAATTAACATTGTAAAAGCAACATTTACCCAATCTAGCATACAATCCCAAGGTTAATTTTTATGATGTTCATATATCTTACTAGGGTGACAGCTCTCAGCGTAAATTCTCACCATTTTTGGGGGAAAAGCCTCTACATTTATAAAAGCTACTTTTCACACTTTATACTTTCACTATACCAGCAGTCTCCAGATTGAAACTTCCCTGAATTTTATGTATATTATGTTGTGTATGTTCTCCATTCCAACAGATACCTTTAAAATCGTACTTCTGTGACTTTTAAATTTTGGTTTAAGTCAATTTCTCATATCTCTCTTTGTTTTAAATTCTGTTTTCTTGCAGAAATAATGAAGTTCACCTATCATCTTTGAAAAGTCATGGAATTGTGGAAGTTTCCTGACAACTATAAACTAGCAATGTCATGCACACCTTTTAAAACAGCAAGAAGGGTCTTGTCAGCTCAGTCTCAGTCCCTGGAAAGGCTATGGGCTGTATTCTCCTCAATGCCGATTCCAGCCCCATGAAGGACAAGAGGTGTTTGGGAACTGCCAAGATGGATTACCCAGGAGCAAATCGTGCCTGACCAATAAGGTTGCCTTTCATAAGGAGATGACGAGCTTGGAGAATGAAAGAAGAGTACAGGTTTCTCCTTGACTTTACCAAATCCTTCCGTGTGGACTTTCATAGCAGCTTTGTAGCCAGAATTGAAAGATGTGGACATGACAGTTGGACTATAGGGGATCACTGGCCCCAAAGTACAGTGGAAATTAAGCTGAGGACTGGTTATAAGTGCCATTCTTCAAGGTGCAATCCTGGGGTCAGTAGTGATCAATGTCTTCATTAATGTCTGGGTGGTGGAATGAAATGCATCCTTATCAGCTTTGCTGACACCACTGTGCTGTAACCAATGTACTGCAGGCTTTATATACAACCGACATAATGCATGGCTGCCATTCAGATGGATCTTGGGAGGCTCAGTAAATGTGTTAAGGTTTAAATGTGTTAAAACCTTATGAAGTTCAACAAAGCAAAGAACAAGGTCCTGAAATATGAAAAACTCATGCAAAAAGGGCTGGGTCCTGACTGGGTAGAAAACGGCTTTGCAGAAAATATTAAGGGGAGGTCTGGACCGCGAAGGATGAGCGAAAACATGTTCTTGCAGGACTGAAGGACAGGTGCATACTGGACTGTATTAACAAGAGGATAGCCAGCAGGTATTGGGATTCTTCTCCGTTATTGTACTTGGAAGATCACACCTAGAGTACTCCATCCAGTTTTGAACTGGACAAAGACAAGATAAGAAAGATACTGAATACAGAAGAAAGTCCAGTGGAGGGCCACCGGAATGGTTGAGGTCTGATGAACATGCAGTATCAAACCCTGAGGGAAATGTATTTTGCCTAAGAAAAGAAGACTAATCAGTGCCCTTGCCTACCTAGTGAGTGATTGTTTGTGGAGAAGATGATGATAGACTCTCTCAGAGGTTCACAGTGACAGGAAGAGAACCAATGGACATTAGTAACAGCGAGGGAAATGACAGCATTGTCAGTACACAGATATGCCTTAACAGTCCTGACCATCTTTGCTGAGGTCTTCATCCACACAATCTGCCTGGAGACTTCATATAAGGTCAGGTCTAGACCCTCTAGTTATGCCTGAGCTATATTTCAGGTACTGCACTGTCTCCTGCTGTCCCAGTTTATTGGCTGGTTCTTCAGGATGGGCTCCAGACCTACCCCATTGGGTAAATTTGCCTCCTGTTTTCCCTTCTGTTGATTCTTCTGTTGACCCTGGGAGAGACTTGCTATCTTGTCTGAAACTGTTCTGCCTCTTGGGGAGAAGCCCTGCTCTTGCAGCTGCTAGGCAGGAAACTGTGATCAGACAGAAAGAAAAAATTCTCCCCAATGAGGGTGGTGGTTTGCTGGAACAGATTGCCAAAGCAGCTCATTGACTTTCCAGCCTTGGAACTCAAATGGACAAAGCTTGGAACAAGTTGATGCTATTTAGACCTGGGCTTACCTTGGGCGGGAGTTTGGATCCGTTGATGTACAGAGATCCTTTCCAGCTATGGTTGTTCTCTGACTCCGTGGTTCTAAGAGGGCAAGGAGGTCAGCAGCAGAAGAACAAGGAGTTCTCCTTTGATTTAGCACTGTTGCACTTGTTCTTTAAAAATGTTTCAGGTTCTAGAACTTGAAGTATGTGTTTCTCTTTCAGTAGACAGATTCAGTCAAGATCAGAGAAAAGAATTTCACATGCTAGAAGATCTGGGTTTAGGTGTTACAGATCAGTTTTGTTACTGATCAGTTTTGTTACAGAGGAGGCAACATTTCTTGGTGGTAGTGGAAAGGGAAGTGCTGAAGCTAGTTCAGTGTACACAGGAAAAAATAGACTGGAAAGAAATACAGTAACTTCACTGTGAACCATAGTAAAAGGTCAAATAATCGTTAATTTTACATGTTTTATTGCCCTTAAAAGTGCCGTGGGGAACAGTCCTACATTGGCAGGGACAGACAAGATGACCAAATATCCAGTCTTTTCCAGCTTCAGTTTCTGGGATTCTGTGACTTATATTCATCATGTGCTTGGTAGTAAAACATCCTTGTTTTCTCTTATATTTGTCTGAGCTTTTCCTTTGTTCCAGTGAAGGAAAAAAAAAAAAAAAGAGTGAGCATTTCTATTAAAAATTGGTGCCAGTAAAATTAAAGCAAGATCCCACTCTGAGTGTTGGGGATAACCCAGAGATGCAGGTGGAGAATCTGGATTTGCTGGAGAGCCAAAAGAAAGACTCAGAGACTGGGCAGATAGCTGGAAAAGTCTGTTAGTGCAGCTGTAAGCTGTGGGAAGACAGAGCCTGTAAAGGACAAACAGCTGTTAGAGTCAGACAGGAAAGTCTCTGGAAAAAAAAGGATGAGGGAGGAGGAGAAGTAGTTTGACCATGGATGGGTAAAAGGCCAGAGAAATAGGTTTATATCTGATTAGAACCTTTGTAACCTGTGTAATACTGTACACACCTCTCTTTAGGACAGAAGAGGCAAAAGTCAGCAGCAGTCATCTTGCTAAGTTCAGAGGAGCGGAGGAAGACATTAGTTTTTTCTACCTTATCAAGATTGCCCCTAAATATCCTGTCGTATCCTGACTCTGTCCTGTGAGTGGTCCAACAAGCAGAAGAAATACCAAAACTTACCCTGCTACTGAATGTCTTTTTAGTTGCCTGGGCCAGCTGTTTAGGGAGCAATTTATTTTAAGGGGGTTGCCTGGCTTCTTATGATACCAGCTATAAAAGGAATACACCTGCAAGTCTAGATGGAGTTTTCTGGAGCAGAGGCTGTTTTATAAGTCTTTTGAGATTGAAAATTCTACTTCTTGAGTAGATTCCATGTGTCAGCTGCAAAAGATAGTGTAAGGACTGGTTGTAACTTCTCAGGACTTGGCATGTGAAAACGATATAAAATGAGTCAAGCCAGCTCACGGAAGTGGTTTAGCTTTTATGTCTACCTTCCTAGTGAGAAATGAATGTCAAATATAATCCTCAGATGAATTAGATGTTTTCTCCCATGCTGCCTTTTTTTTCTAGCATGAATACTTTTAATCCTAATTCATTTGGTTAGAGTCTGGTTCCCTGCTTTGTTTTCAGGAGTGGTGATGCTGTTTGTAATTAGAATGTGGAGACTGAATTACCAATTTTTGAAACTATGAATGCCAAAAAAAGGTGTGATTTCTTTTTGTTTTAATAAAATTATTTTTCATTTTCACAGAAGAAATGACTGCTACTTAATAGTCCTACAAAGAAATTAGTAGAGATTACAGTTTTATGTGGGATAGATTTTCCCTTTTTTCCCTTCCCCTCAGTGGTCTTGTGATTTATTAAGTGGTTTTGGGGTGCTGAACTGAACTGAGAATTTCAAAGGGTTCAGAATTACTTCAAGGCTCAACTCCCATTGACTTCCAGTGGGAGTTGCATTCCCATCCTACTCTCTGCTCTTTTGTTAAAAAAAGCCTTTAGTTTTGTCCCAGATGACCACTCACATTTCCCCAACAGCCTAGAGACATTGCTCTGCCTTTTAGAAGTTACTATGCAATGTGCGGACCTTGTTGTAGAGGCTCATGATTTCAGTTCTAGAAGTTCAATTTACTTATTTTTTCTGGTTCAGAGGATCTCGAACAAGATTAAGGCCTAATATTAGGGAAAGCACAGACTTAGCATTTCAGACTGTGTGAACAACATCTTTTAAACATCTTTTAACTTGCTCCTACATTGACCCTTTTCAGGCATTTTGTTACAAGCAGGAATATTTACTTGGGTGTAGGCATTATGAGAAACTCTAGAGCCCTTCCAAAGTGAGAGCTCCATCCTATGGGCTGAGCCAACCCTGACTGGGTCTGAACTGGGGGATCAGAACAGGGTGGGCTCGTGTATCCCTGGCGGTGCATCGCTGCTGGGATCTGGCACTTTTCAGAGTATGATCCAAAGCAATAGCTAACCACGGGGATGAAAATCACATTTCACAGGAGATGGTGTATTTAAGCACATAAGTGGGGTGTGGCTTCAGCATGTTTAGAGTTGGCTGAGACATTCTAAGCTATCTGCTTGATGGTGGAGTTTAGGGTTTGCCCGGAGAGATATTTTTGGTAAGAGACTGCAGGTTTCTTATCAGCTTGTGTAAACTTTCCAGAAGATGAATAAGACCCTGGTGCCCTCTGCAGTAAATATGACTATGCTTGCTTATGTTTAGAAAATCAGGTGATTCACTGTCTGCCTTTATTCTGGTATATAAATTGGGGAAAAACCCCAGAGGCACAAGAGGTAGGACAAGGCTGTCATCAGATTATGGTGCGCTCTTCCTCCAAAAAGCAGTACGACCTCATCCCTGCTGCCCACTGGAATTGGTCTTTGGCTCATAGTATTCCACAAATCATACTTGAGCCTCAGTTGAGAGGGTACTGGCATGAGTCAAAATTGTGTTAATGGCCTGGGTTCAATGCTAACATGGAGCTATGCAACATGTAGAATTGGGTGCTTGGGCTCAGCCTTGTGGCCAGAGATTATCTGCCTCAGAAGCTTAGGGATACCCCTTGGAATTACTAATGTTACACTGGAAATAGGATTTTATACAAGAGTTACATGAATGAATTCAAGATAAAAGAAAAGGAAAGAAAATGCATTTGTTTCAGAAAAAGAAGAATTGGAATCAATTGCCTTTCAAGAAAAAAATACACGAGGGGCTAAAAATTCCAGGAATAAATTTAAAATCAGCAAAGCACCTGGGCTCACATCTAAAATATTGGAAAACCTTCAGCAAAACTTCATTTAGATGACAAACTCCCGTAAATGCAATATTGTCATAATGGACTACACCGTGTAGAGATTTTGTTATCACAAGTATTCTGTCTTTGTGTATAGAAGGCTCTCTTTTTGTGTAGATATCATCTAAGATTGTTAGTAGGTGAACTTTTTACAGAAAACTGGAAAAATCCCAAAGTTGTATCTATTTCCAAGGGAAACAGCTTGCAATCACATTCTTTCACAGAGTGATTTTTATATGTTTTTGTTGCTGTTTTTGCTTTCTGGCATAGTGGTAGGGACAGAACTGTACTCAATTGTGGAAGAGTAAAATCAATATTATGAAATGGAAAGGCACATGCCATATGTGCAGTTAAAGAAGAAAAAGTATTTGTAAAAACACACATCCTTAGAGTTATATAATCATTTATTCAAAAAACTATGTAGTTGATTAAAAAATAGGGCTCCTGTTTATTTTCTGATGTGTTTAATGTTGTTGTTATCAATATTTTTGCGACAAAGATAAGAAGCTGTGGATAAAACTTGCCCAACTAGTACACACCCTAGAGCCACCAAGGATCCTGATGACACACAAAGAGCTTTGTTGCTGGTATTTCCATGCTTGAGTTTATGTGGGTAGAAAACAGTTTGCTAGTCCCTTGCACAAACTACCTGAATTCTGAACCTCTGGAAGCACAGCTTTTGGAAACTGAAAAGCTTTTGAAAGCTTTTGAAATAAGGAAAAACAAATTAATTGTCCAAATACAAATCAAAGTGAAGGTTGCATGAGGTCTGCTTTTACTAAAGAAGATATTTCTGTTCATGCAACCAAATGAGATTGTATCAATGTTTATCAGTGATGTGATAGTACTGATCAAAACCATAATAATAATAATTTTACTTTCTGTGCTTGGATTTTGGGACCCACGAGTGCCAGTAAATTTTCCATCTGTTTGGAAACTCTTAACAGCATTTCTCTCTCTTTAGCTAGTAAGACACCACCCTATGATTTATTGTAGATGAAAAGTAGAAGAGTCAGAGAATCTAAGGATGTAAACCCTCCAGAACAATCTAGTTCAATGCAATTGTTATTAGGGTAATTTGGGGTCAGCAGTCTGTCTGGGGAAGAGTTGCATTTCTTTGCCTCACCTCACAACCTCCTCATTCTAGTATTTGTAAACTTTGCTGTTTTTAAAGACTGATTACAGTAGTAATTCCAACAGATGGTTTTCACTAATCTTTACCGAGGTACCATAAAACCAAAGCATCTTATAAATGTTGCTGACACAGGACCAAACTCCAGAACCTATTATTTCAAAATCCAGAAAGCAAAGATTTGTATATTTTTCTGTAGTTTTGTTCCCAGGCTACTGAGTATGTTTGAAAGGGCATTTGAGCACTAGTTTCAAATGCACCCACAAAACTGGAATAATCAAAGGAAAATCCATGTGTTATTTTAATTATTTGCTGCTGTATATGGTCACAATGGGTGTATGTACTAAATTCTTCTGAAACATCTTTGTCTGACTAACTTGGGAAACAGCCAAATGAAATTTTTTGTGAGTCCTAAGTCTAGTCACTGCTATGGTCTATATTTATGCTTGTATTTGGTGAAAGCATCTCAAATATATTTTAAACAAGTCCAGGTTTGAACCAGGCGAAAGGATATGCTGAAAATCTGTAATAAAGGTTGAATAAAGCACTTGGAAGTTCCAATGACTGCTTTTTCCCTTACACTGTATTGTTCCTTGTGCTTCTTTTTTCCTTCATATTTACAGAGGATTTTGTTCCTGTCTCACTTCAGGAAGAAGAATATGAATGTTCTATGTATTCTTGCCAAAAAAATGTCTTGGTAATTAATGGCCCACATTTTGAAGCGCAAAAAGTCCCATAAAAGGTGTAGAACACAGAGAGCTGTGAATTAAGCCTCATATTTTGTTGAAAAGCTGTTACCTTTTCTCTCCTTAAAAATACTAATCGTTTAAATACTTCATAACAAAGGACACAGAATTTTGGTTTCTTAACAGAAGTGAGAGCTTCAGACCCCCCTACTCTGACACTTCACTTGTCAGATGAGTGTGTATCTTCAAAAAACTGATGTGCTGGTCTCCCAGATCAGGGATTATTGGGGTGTCAGCAAGTTTATGTCTCTGTGAACAGATGAAGGGTGCTTACACACCATGCTTCTGACCTTCAACAGATCTGCTATGCCTTCTTCAAGGTAAAACCCACTTTTTGCTTGCAGCAAATACACATCTTCTCATTAATGACATCCAGTACAATAAAATCATCATGGTGGGCATGTTTCTTTCTTAGTGAGGAGTAAACAGAGACGTTTTGATAGGTTCCAAAACAAGGTTAAACTTTGCAAAAGTACAAAAATAAAGGAGACACCAGAGTTGGGTTTTAACTTAGTATGACCTTTTAATCATTTAAAGTGAAGTCATGGAGTGTAAGTATGCCAGCGACACTGTAATGCTCACTATTTATAGCCAAAGTTTTAAACCTAGCTTGAATTATGTAATGAAGTTCCATTTATCTCATTATATTAGTTAAAGATAGAGATTATTTTCCGATTCATACATCCAATAAAGGCAGCTCAATATTCCTTAAGCAAATGAAGGGATTCCTTTTCAAACATCCTGATTTATTCAGAGAACTTGAGAGGGAATATTTTTCTTGATACTTGCCTTTCTCACAGTTTTTGAAATGCAAGAGTTGGTAGAAGGGTTACCAATGGTAAGGAGAATTTAGGTCACAAAGGAAGATGTGCTGTTGTTAACTTTCATTCTGTGTTTACAGAAAAATTATTCAGGAGAAGGCAAAAGACCAAACTCAAAGCGCAATATTTCTAAGAAAGAAAAATAATTACAGAATATAGCATCTTTTACAATTTTTTAGTTAGGAGTAAGGTTTTTGTGGTTCAGTTTTTATTGACTGTGTTAGATGCCACAGCTGTTGGGATAACTGAACATTTGATTTTAGTCCAAATGCGGGCCAAGTACAGAAGAAACTGAGTTACAGTGCAACAAGACTGATGGGAGAGCAACGCAGGAAAAATTTAGCCACATCATGGTTTACAATATTTAAAAGTGGTCTTTAAAATACTTTATTTTCATGAATGCCTGATATGATTAAAGAGTTTGACTGCAAAGACCTGGGAAATAATAATGAGACTGTCACAAGACTTCACAGGGATTCTGTTTTGAGAGGAAGAAGTATGTGTTTGAAGAGGGCTTTTAAAGACTATTTTTATGACTAAGAGCAGTAAGCAGTTTAAACGGCAGTCAAAACTTCTGGCTGCAGAATAACAAACCAAATCACTTCTTGGTGAGAAACCCAAGGGAGGGAAATGGTGAAATAGGAAAATGTCACGAAGTGCCTTTTCCAGATTCCCATAAGTAATTTTCTCTATGGGATATTTTGAAGAAACACACATTTGCTGATGTTAAGGCTACCTTTCCCTTCGGTTATATAAGTTCCCACAGTTTCTGGGCAGAGAAGCCATCTTGCTTCTGTAAGGGCTTCATCTTCTTGGGCAAACTCACTGTTTCACTCTGGCATTTGCGCCCTTTGCCAGTAGCTTCTTGCTAGAGCCAAATGTGACTAAACTCTTCAATGAGACTGTTTCAAATCCTAAATATGGGCAGGTTGTGTGCCTACTTTTTTTCCAAAGGCCACCCATTGCAGGGCTTGTGATCTCTACAGAATGGATTCTTCTCAGGTGTGTAACCAAGAGGGTGATTTTGTTGTAGTCTCCTGAGTTGTACATGCAAGAAAGAGAGGAGATCAATGGTATATACTGGATGAGTCCTTCAGTTCTCATTCAAATCTATTTTTCTAAGATTCCAATGTCACAAAAACATGGTTGGGAAGCATCAGAGGCAGCAGGGATGAAATGAGTTCTGCTGTTCATAGAGAATTTATGTGGGCTTTGAAAAATATTTAGGTACACTTTACTGAAGGCTTTGTATTGGCAATGCTGCAAGGATTCTTTGTTGAAGGAAACTAAGAGCTGCTGGGAATTCTAGCACAAGAATTGCATAATCATCACAAATCCAGATTCCACAAAGTGATACAAATATGCAAGAACATAGTTTGGTATTTCACCAGACCAAAACTGAAAATGCTAAACAAGTTACCTACTACAGATGTGACTGTCAGGTGGAGAATATTTTGAAACCAAGTATTAGACACTGGTAATTCCCAGAGCCAAACTGATATAACACTTAACAGGTTCATGTCCCAGAGCAGTGCAGAATAAGTAGGAGAATGAAACCACATAGAGAAACCTCAAAGTGACCTCCAAAAAAGAAATGCTTTTGCTCTGAAATTACATCTTACTCCTGCAGTTTATTCCAGTTCTATGTTATTTTGCTCTAGGCTCCTTTACATGGTACATTTACTTGTGGCTATTGTGAAGTCACATTTTCGTAGTTTTCTCTACACTTCCAATTATTTCTGTTTTATGGCTCATTAACCCCTTTAGGCAAGACCATATTTGTGGTCAGTAATTTCTCTTTGCTGTCTTCTCTCTCAATCCACTTACGAGCTTCTATTATTCATGACAAAAATCTAGAATAGATAATTTCCTCTGGATGAATGGGAAAAAAATGAATATGAGGCCTGTTTCTTCATGTGTCAATTGCAAATACACTACAAAACTTCATGGACAGAAGAGGTAAAACTATGCATCAATCAGTGTGCATTCAATTGACTATGCTATTTTTAAGTTCTGGAAATGTTCAATTTTTCTAGAACAAAGAAAAAGTTCAAGACTAGTGTTCCATCACAAAACTTTGCATGGACTATTAACCTAATTTTCTATCTTTGGGAGTAAGTAGAAAAATAGTTATTTAGAAGTGCAGGGTAACAGACTTTCAAAGGGAATCAAGTGTCTAAAGTATCCATGTGATTGCTTTCCAGTGGTAAACTATGATTAAAGCTGGGCAGAATATATGAAAATTTATTATTGGGTTGAGCTAAAACTTTGGGTCCAAAGAGTTCAAACTGAATTATTTTGAAACTAAAACCAGCGAAAACTTTACCCCATCTCTTCAGAAAGGATGAAATCCAGACAGTCAACTCTCCCACACATGAAAATTCCCTAAATGGATTTTACTGTTTGAATCCTAATCCATCACATAAAAAAATTATGCAAGACATTAAAATGATGTAATGTGGTGTATGTGTTGCCTAAAATTTGCACATGAGGATCAGCAGACTTGATTTAGCCACAGGAGGGTCTTAAAAAGGTCATAGTCACACTCCTTCCCTGTGTTTGAGGATGCTGTATTAATACTTGCTGGCTTTTACCAGTCTGTGCTAGTTTGAAAGCAAACTAGTGAGAGACTCCAAGTCAGAAATACAATTTAATAGGAAAAATAAAATAAAGGCAATAGTACAAAAAAATAACCCACTGACAGTGTCAGAGTACAAACCTGACCCCCTGACAGTCAGGGGGTTGGTAGCAGTCCAATTAAATGGTGGCTGCAGTCCTCCCAGAGTGATGGTTCTGTTGAAGCAGTGATCCTGTAGAAGGGTCTGGTCTTCCTCTGAAGGTCCAGTGGTGGTGTAGAAGGCTCTGGTCTTCCTCTGGGAATCCAGTGGAAGTTCCAAGGCCAGGTTATATCTAGGTGGGAATGCTTGGCTCCTCCCTCCTGGGCGGAGCATCTCACAATAGGATGAGATAAGTCCATGAGCCATGCAGTGGTTTCTTGCTGGCCCATTGTCTGTTATCAGGGGTGGGTCATAGCAGGAGATAACAGCTAATGGCCCACAGCTGGTGGTAATAGAATACTTAAATACATCTATATTGTAGCCTAGGACACAGTCTGTGCCATGAACATTTATGAAATCTTTAAATTGCAAGTTTCAGTCTTGGTGGGTTTTTTTGTTTGCTTGGTTTGTTTGTTTGTTTGTTTAAAGAGAAAAAGTATTGACTGGTGCTGTCAGCTGCTAAAAAGGTTAGCTATTCCCTAAGTCATGGAAGTTCAGGGATTTTTGTTTTTACAGGAGAGATATATAATGTTTCCCTCTCTTTGCATCTAACAATTACTAGAACTAATATATCTATTAATATATCTCAGCCTTTATATCATTTCAAAATACAGTAATTGAATATTCAGTTATGATTTTGTAGGAACAATCACTTGCACCTGTAGAGCATATGTGACATACATAAATGAGATACGCTGGATCCAATCTTCTGCATCATGTTTTTTTGTGACTTTGGAGAGGCAACCCTAATTTACACTGCCTCCACAGCTGCGCATTCACAGCCTGCATGCTCTCTGTCTGTGAAATCCAAGTAGTTCACCAAGAGATCTACATATATCCTGGACTGTGAGGATGGACCTTTGTGAGTGAACACCCTTTGCAAACACAGAGGACTGAGTATCTGCTATGGTAAATTGGTATATCTGCAAGTGCATTATACCTAGCACATCTTATAAAGATCTGGTCTAGTATGTTTTATGACTTGTTGACTGAATGGAAGAAATTTCTGTAATAAAATTAAAGGCTCTTTTGGATGTGTGGTTGTCTTTATAATCTGTTTTTATTTCCATTGTCTCTGTTGCCATTGAACCCTTTTGACATCAGAATAAGAGGATAAAACAACCCAAAAGTTTAGCACACAGTGAAATGGAAAATACAAAAAAGTTTAATAAACACACTGTGTAACTGACAACATCTGGAACAGCTTTGTAGCCAAGTGCCTTGAAGCCACCTCTTAAATACAGTCCTCAGTAATCAAATCTAAAAACATGTTAATTCAGGAAGCTCTAAGATGTTGCATCAAGAACATCTTTTGAAATAACTTCCTTTCTTTCATCAAGTGAAGGTACTGTTCCCATTTATTTTGCTGCATATTTAAGACTACTACTTTTTATCAGTCTGCTGGATGACTTACTGATGGAACACTATAAAATAAGGGTAGGTAGCTAGCCAAATAGATGAATTGTACTCTTGAAAGTCAGTCAGCCATTCCTTAAAATATATAGATTATTATGTAATTAAAGAATGAAGAGATTTTTACTTTTGAGAGAAAAAAAAAATCACAAAAATAAAAGCTGTCTTTTGAAAAAAAATTCTAGTGGTGTTAGGCAAGAAATATGGGTTGTTGGCCCATTCCAGTGTGCTATCAAAAGGGAAAAGGGCTCATAATCAAGACAATAGAGGTCTGGGTGGCCTTGGGTCAGTATCTGTAAGCCATGCCCAGTGCACCCAATATGACATAGACTTTACCCTGCTCTCATGCCATACTCCACCAGACAGAGTGGGCAGAGACTCTGGGCTCGTGTCTGCCTGCACTGCCCTCTGGGAGACAGCAGGAACATGTAACTTCCACAGGCCTAGCTCATCCACATAGCCTAGCTCAGCATTCCACTGGTACCTGAGGAGAGACACACACATCAGTTGTATGATTTAGGACAGTAGTTCACATTAACTTGAACTGGTGGCCAGTTGCTGGAGGTGAGGACCTAGATATGAGGAAAAAGCCATTTCAAGAGCAGACAGGACTAATGGGAGAGTGGAAAACAGGAGTAAGGCCAAAATGAAAGAAAAAAAGAATCTCATTAATGACAAACATTTCAAAGTTATATTTCTAAAAGTCAATTAAGGATTGATTTAGTTACCTGTGTAACATTTGAGTTTCCCTGTGGTATCTCAGACATCTAAATGACACTGGCTGATACTATATGCGACCCATAGGTGAGGTGTACCCTTTTCCTGCTGAAGCTGGACACCAGGTGGAATAAACTGAGCAGCTCAAATAACAGTAGAGACTTGAGAGTGAACTCCATAGTTTATCTCTCAGCTTGCAATGGACACAGGAAAAAAGTTCCATCTGCCTTTGAGACAGATTTCATACTAAAGGCTCTAAGAGGTCCGTGTACAACACCGCCCTGTAATACCATGGAATAATAAAAAGCATTCAGTGTAGCAAGGGAGTAACAGGCATGATGGGACTTAGATTTCACACATATACTGTGAAATAATGTGTTGTATTAATTGTGGCAGTAATGTAACTTCCATGAGCAAATAGCAGTTCAGTGTTCCTGGCTGTCTAGCAAGGATCCTAGTGGTCTGAAAACCAAAATGCTTTGGGAAAAAAAATGAAGTGTGTGATATTTCTACTTTAGTCATTTTAGCAGCAAACTGTGCCAGTTCAGGTAGATTTTGTGGAAGGGGATGTCATAATTGTGAGGCCTCAAGGTCCTTAAGAAGATACGAAAACAACGAGCACTTCCTCCTTGCAGTAGCACTCTGAACTATGATCACTGGAAACCACAGAAGCTTTAGTTCTCTTTGGTTTTCTTTTTACTCATTTCACAATTTCTTACGCTACTGGCAGCTGTTTATTGCATTTGGCTCACTGGTTGTTCATCACCCTGTGCTCATTTGGCCATCACTGCTTTAACTCATGCATGGGAAGTTTGGAGGAGTTACTGAATGTGAGAGCCTTAAGCTCTTTCTTTTTTGGCATGTGATGCAAAACTATTTATGTGGCCTGGTTGGTGGACTCATTTCTTTGATGACTGGCAAGGATGCATTTCTCTGATTTCTTTAGTCCTCGAGATAGAAGAGAGAAGATGAAAGAGCATCACAAGAAGTAATAAATACTTACATAGTCAAGACGAATAGGATCTGTCCTGTGCAATATACACCAGACTCCTATTCAGCTCACCAAGGCATGCATCAAGGAACACTTGCAGCTGCTGTTGTTGGCTCAACAGGACAGCAGCTTCTGTGTTCGGACAAAGACATCTGAAAAATTATGGAAAATGGAAAAAAAGTACATCAGACCTTCAGAATTTTTTTCTGGACAGACACAGAAGCTTAGCATAGCTACACTGGGTCTGTATTTTTGCAAATATTGTTTATGCTGCCTGCCCCAAGGTGTATATACAGAACAAAATTCATTATTCTTTAGCCTCCTCAAAGTATTCAGTACGGTAAAAATCAACTATTCAGGTATTTATCAGTGGTGGACTTCCTGTTTTTAATTCTGCTCACTACATTAACAGTAAAAATACACTAACAGTAACTGTTAGTAAAAGAAAGCACTAACAGTAACTAACACTAACTAAGCTATCCTGTTACTGGTTAACTGCTTAATAATGCACTTCTGTGAGTGAGAGTATTAAAACATATCCACTGAGTGAAAGTTATTTATTAAAAAAAGAACTCAGAACCATGAAAATTATCACCCATAGAAGTCAGTGGATCTGACATTTGGCTGAATGGAAAATGCATTTGCATTAGTGTTCCTATCACAAAATACTGCCCTAGATTTTTCCCTCTCCCTTACACTGATAATTCACATCTTGAATATTATTTCCTCAGAGATTTGATTTTATTTATTAAATAATAACTAACTCTGTCTAATGAAGCATATTAGTATAGAAACAAAACACTGTCCCTGGGGAAAATGAACCTTTTATGGTTCATTTTAGGAGAAATGGAGATTTTAGGAGAATGGGAATAAAGATGTTGCTTTCATTTTTCTTTCCTGAAAATGCCATGACATTCTTTTTATGTTTGATTCTTTTGAGGTGCTAAGTCCACTTCTATACGTGGAAATTGGAGAATCTCAGTCCTACGGGGACTGTGTTCTCATTTGGTTTTAGACACAAAAATATTGTGCCCTTTTTGTTCTCTATAGTGTAAGTAGATTATGAAATAAATCAGAGAGGCAACATTCTGGAAAAAGGAATTGCCATTTTGTTTCACCATGTAATTTCAAAATCATGGGAAGCTTTCGAAGGTTCTATTTTATAAACAAAAGACATGCCAAATTGCCTAGATCTGTCAAAAGTTTACTTAAGTAGGGACATAAATTATAAATTGTTTTATCAGATTTCTGTTAGACATGCAAAAAACTAAAGCCTCATCTTTTTTTTTTTTTTTTTAGTAATTTAATTTTATATAAAAATGTATCCAAGAATGATCCCCTATTCTGGAGAGAGTATATCAGAAATATTGTATTTCTGTGCCAGGGGCACTACACTCCTCAGTAGCTTGTTAACCATGCATCCATTCTCAATACAATGAACTAGTATGTGCACATGGAATTTTCAGATAAAAGTTGAACTCTATATAAAGATTCACAATCTCCTAAACGGCTCATTTTCACAATGAAGAGAGGGGTTTTGTTTTTCTGTAACAGCAATGTCTTAGAAAATAATATATACCAAACCAGCACATTAAAATAACAATATTAACATTCCAAGTCAGTATTCATAAATTATGAAGTCCAAGAATTGCAAGTTCCCTCTGCCACCTTAATTCAATCTCCTTACAAGTGTGCACTATGATAAATAATGTAGCTGCTTACCCTTCTTTGTATGGGATCCATGCCCTGTGGGCTCTTGTCCAGTCATCTCAGTATCACATCTTGCCTCACTCCTTGTCTCAACACTTTTTAATCAAAATTCTTAGAAATCTAATTCTTGGAAGCGGCTGAAGCACCCTAGCTGACGTTTTCCCCAGCAAAACTCTGAGGTATACTCAGCAGGGAATGCTTCATATGTGCAAATGGTTAAAACTTAGCAAAGCTACAAGCAGTTCAGGATGTGTTCTTATATGGTAATACTAAACTACAGAAAGAAAAGACTAGTCCTACTCTTATTTAGCAATAGTAACCTAAGTGTTGTGTTGAAGGTAGGGTGTCTGGGGCCCAACAAAAGATAAGATGTTAACATAACCCATGTTCACAGTTACAGCATAAACAGTGAAGCATGGTCTGGGTTTTGTTTCAAGTTATTGCTGGCAAACTCCCATTGTAATAACTGCCATTGCAAATCTATCTTTTGATTACAGACCCAAGGGAAAATGATTAAGTTGCTTGCAATATTGAGTAAAACTTGCAGTTAAACATTATCCCTCTCCCTTTTATCTGCTGTGAGTTTTTATAGGGAAATTCCCTTCTTCAACTGTCTTTTAGATTAAATGAAAAACAGCAACAGTTCTCCTGGGATAAAAAGAGAAGGTAATTGAGCTGGTTTGGACTTCCTAGGTTTTCTGTTGCTACTCACCCTTATCGTGTTTCCTGCTGGACCACAGAAGTAAGTGTTCAAAGAAGAGGTCAGGAAAGAGAAACAAGTCAGAAAATGGAACATCTGCCTGGATGCTGACTCAGACATTCATGAGCAAAAGACTTCAAGCACAGCCTATGTTCTAATAGGCCAGCTAAGCATGCAGAGCCAGAACTGATTTGGGTACCTGTTTTTAGCTTCTTTGTCTGGTTTTACACCACAGTTACAAAAGATGCTATGTGTAAGAGAAAAACAGAGAAAAAAAGAGCAAGAAAGGAGGAATAGGATAGGAAAGTATCTTTCTCCCCTGCCTCTGCTCTGACTTTCCCTCCAAATTTCAGGTGGTTGAGAACAGGACCACTGGCTTGCTGATGGAGGTAGAGTTCATATGATCAGATTGACTCCTTCAGCCTCACTGCAGCTGGGGCTTCCTTGGCAGGCCATTCATACCACATGATTTGGGAGAGCACACTTCACTGATTTCAGCCATAAGCATTTCCTGTACGTCTGAAGGGTTTCAGCTTCAGTGGTAACCTGTGCCTTCATGGCAAGCCTTGAAATTCTGTTACTGGAATTCAGAGTCACCTCAGCTCTATTTTTTGTTTTTCTATTTTTTTTTTTAATAACCTTTCTTGAATTTGTTGGTTTGTAGTGCAGATTATATAGGCACCACAGAGGGCAGACATGCAAAAGTTAAAAGAGAAATAGGACATATTGAATACTTTGTTGTTTATCTTATGCAGCCGTCAGCAGATCGAATACAACCATTCTTCACTCAATTTTCACACTTGTTCATGAAATTCTTAGTAAGATTAGGGAACAAAGTATGAACTTGACATAATCAAATGAAGGCAAATGTTAATGGCAATTCCATTCCCAGTACTAGGGAATATATTGTTCTTTTTCTCACAGTTATTCTACCAGTTATCTTACAAATTTTATTCCTCAGGGATTTGTGCTTAGAAGACTTGCAGCTCTGAGCAACTCTGGATGGGAACATATCCAGACTTCCTGGCATTACTCAGAAAAGTCTCCACATCCATGGCAGCATTTTAATCTTTGTCAGTGTAATTTTCAACCTTTTTTTTGTTCTATCTACCCTGTCCGTGCAACTGCCTTTCCTTAACATGGTTATTTTGTGCTGTCAGAGGTTGTTCAGGAAGATTTTGTTCCATATACTGATGTGGTTATAAAATCCTACAACGATGTACATGTGCTCCTTTTCTCTTGGCGTTGACCGCACGTATAGGCAGCGTTGAACCACCATACTGGGGCTGGTGTGTACAGCACCCCAGGTTTCTCTCATCTTGGATAGTCTCATCATATCTAGTCTGACTGAATAATGCTGTGGCTCCACTGCACCAAGCATGGTCTTGTAGCTGACTTTGACGTGCCTTCTTCCAACCCAAGCTGATAAGATGGGAGAAAAGGATATTTAGTCCAGTCGCAGTATGTAACCAAGGGTATTCAATTGCTATATATGTCTTTATGTGTTCATCTTCTTTTTTTTCCTTTTATTTTGGGTAGGAAAGCAGTGATATAATATGTTTACACAGTGGCACTGTTTCTGCAATCTATGGAGCTTTTTAGCTTGGTTTCTGCAGGAAGTCCAACACTATCACTGAAATATAAGGAAGGGAGCTCCATGAAAATATTGTTTGATACCTTTAATAATTAACATTGACATGTATTTTAATAACTGCTTTTTATGATTTATACTGTTTAGGTTTTATGTTCTCATCAGATTCTAGAATTACCCTGGACTGATTATTCATTTCCTTATCAGGCAGGATAAGGAAAATCTTTACTTTATATAATTGTTTTCATCTTTGTCTAGGAAAGGTATAAATTAATTCCTTTTTTTTTTTAGCAACATAGTTATAAAAAGAAAAGGTAGAGGGAGAAGGAAGCGAGGAGGGAGAGAAGAGGAGAGGAAGAAAGAGAACATTTGTTGATACTTGTCCCTTTAATGTTTACATTATTCACTTGGAAAAAACCTAGCCACTAAAGTTGTATTTTTGGGACTGAATATTCGCTATGCTGGCTTTAAAAACTTGGAAGCACACTTTGCATAATTCTTATGCATAAAGAAGCCTTGGAAGGTCAGACCAATGTGTCTGGTAGATGCTGCTTACAGTTTCAACTGAATCATTGATGACCCAAGCAAATGTGTATAAGTACAGTGTCTCTTATGTCCCTTTGGTTCCTTATGGGAAAGCTACTTGTGGAGGGGTTGCAGTAGGAGTCGATGTGATCAGAAATATGCTCTTCTTCAGCCATGTACTTCTACCTCTTTTTTTTTAAATAAAAGCTTCTGCCAAGCAGATTGAAAAAAAGTCTACTTTGTTCTCTCAACCTTTTTTCCCTAATATCTATAGTACAAATTAATATTAAAGATAAAATATTATATAGAAATACATGACAACACCCAGAAGCATGCTGTTATTCTAGCCTCTGCATTGGCTGTAGCTGATCATTAGCTTGCATTGCTGATATTTAAGGAATAATTCAGTAGTACCTTCCGCAGCCAGACAAAAGGCACACTGAGGGACCAGATGCTGCTTGTATGAAAGGGATAAGCAGCTTAAAGATGGAGTTAAATCTGGAGGGGGCAAAAACTATTACTAGCAGACCAAAGAGATAATGAACATAGTTTGGCTCATTTTCATGGAGTGGTTGTTTTTATTTTTTCTTACAGTATTTTTGAGACAACTGCTATTTGCATGTTAGTTCAAGAGTTGCTTAAATAGATTTTTTTCTCAAATGGTAAGTTTATGAGAGGTTTGCATTGTGTTGGAGGGGGAAAACTCAGCCTTAGTCTTAGCCTTCAAGCCTGAACATCTGATGGAGTTGAAAATAAACTGATGCTGCAGTATGAAAATATTGGGGTTTGGTGATACTTGCTTTTGCTTTAAAAAAAACCAAACCCCTTTCTTTTAGTGAAGGCTCATTGACTACAATATTTGCACTTTAAAGGTTTCAGTGTAGGAGAGGGGTCACTTTAGACTAAAGTCTAAAGTCTAAAGTGACAAGTCAAGGCTTGTGAACTTTTGTTAAATTTTTATTTAAAAAATATATTTATCATAATCTATTTTATTTTTTATTTATCATAATTATATTTGGTTATATATATATCATAACTTATATTTATCATAAACCAGATATGTGTTCACTGTTAAACTGACTGAGTACATCACTCAATATATCAGGTAATTTCAAAAGCTTAATCATGAAACTGTTAAATCCCCCAAATACCAAAAAAAAAAAAAAAGCCATAGAGAAATTTTTGAATCAAAATTTTTCAGTCTTTGCTTGAGAGAAATTTGGTGTTTCACCTTTTTTCCTGGTCTGATATGAAAATATAAGGAATACCTGCTCTTTAAGTATTTGGATTTGAGGAATTGAGTAGACTAACATTGATTGAGGAAAAACATTAACATTTGCAGGAGCACTGACGTATTGTTTAAACCAGTCAGGATCTTGGATTTATCCTTCAGACCAAGTGCTTTTTCATTATAGCTGTTTTTCCAGAGTTACTACAAGTTGAATATTGTGAATTTTATCAACTGTTGTAAAGCAAACATGGAATTCCCTGACAGAGAGCTGAACCAAGACACTAGGGATTGTGGTTTATTTGGCTTCTTTGTCTTCATCTGGGGAAACACAACCCTTAACTTGGAAAAGACAGATTGAAAGCCTTTTCCTCCATTTGTCTTCTGCCTTTTTCTTAATTTGTCCTATGAGGCCATGTTTTGAGAAATTTGGGTGGGTGGTCTCTGCATTACACTTTGTTCACTTGCATGCACTGTTTATTATTTTTGCATCTGGAAACTAGGGGTTTGTGCGTGTAGAGATGTAGTTAGGCTGCCACGGTTGTTCACGGGCATCAACACCTAGTTGTTTAAATACAATTATAGCTTCCTATATTATACTTCTTGAGACATAAACTTCAATTTTAAATTAATTTGAATATTAAGGTTAGAAGAGCCTGAACAGTCAGAATTCGGCAGCAGGAACCAAATTTCCAGTTGTACTAAACATCAAACTGTGATAAAATAAAACCCAAATGTTCTTTTACCCAGCTGTTTTGCGGCATCCCAGAACACTACCTTTCCTTCAGGCTCCATGTTAAATGTGATTACAAATAGAATTTGACCCTTCAGGACTCACATTTGTCTGTATAACTCTGAGTGCAATATTAGTGTTGTAATGTTAGTATTTGATGACAGGAGTAATTCTCAGAAAACGCCCTTTACATGACACTGCCATATTTTAATTTGATTAAGAGAAATCTGCATGTTTTTGAAGTATTTAAAAAGAGACAGAACAATGATGCCTTTGAACTGGAAGCTAGGAGCAAAACTAAGTTAGATTTTCTATGCCAGCTTTGAATCTAATACCAAGACACATCAGAGTCTCAGTTCAACAGGGCTCAGGAAGCTTAAACAAGAGTCTGTCTCTGTTCTTACTAGCTCAGTGTGACTTCAATCACTTAACTGAAATCAGCTTTAATTTAGGGTCTCAGCCAAAATAGAATTTAAGCATGTCTTTAATTTTCAGCCTATGAGTAGTGGGACTAGTGATATACCTCAAAGAAAGTACATGCTTATGAAATTTGCCAAATTAGGAGCTTATGAAGTCAGAAATAAGAAAAACCCCCACATTTCTATTCAAGTCACATTTTAATCACCCCAGTTTAAAATCTGACAAGCCAAAATAATAATCCATTTCTTACTCGTTAGGTAGGGCCTAGTGGTAATTGTAGCAAAAACTTAAAATTCTCAAGATACCTTGGAAAATATCAGCTTCTCTGTATTTTGTTAGATTAAATAAAACATATGCATGTTTACTAGTGGATATCCCATTTCTTTCTCCTGGGCCAAGAACACTGTTGGAGGCGTATATTTTGGAAGCAATGAATATTTTTAAAGATCTCACTTTCACTATAAAAGCCTTGTCATATAGTCAGGGAGATTTCAGAAGAACATGGCTGACTTAAGTTCTAGAAGTTTGGAAGACAGATACTCGAAAGCTGAATGGCATAGCCTGCTCACTGCCAGTGCTTGCTAGAGAAATGCATGCCTTTGAAAAGCGTGTCAAATCTCTGAGAGGATCTCACATGAAAAAATGTCCCTTTTACACAACAGCCTTTATTAACTCATTTTGGCCACCAGTTCCCTGCCCACCCTTCTAAAACTTTGTCTGCTTTTGTTTCCTGCCTTCCCAAAGAGGCTCAGTACCTACCAAGGCTGCTTTACCGTGTGGCAGTTTTGCTTTGCAGCAGGCTTTCTTTTCTAGAGGAGCTTCCATGATTCTGATGGTTCTTGGAGCTGTGAGCTGCTGCCTAGACTGGGGTTATCTGCAGTAATTTTTGTTGCATGGTGTTCACACTGCAACTCCTCCTCATGCAGGGCAGCCCCACGACCGCTCTTACTGAGCGCTGCGTGTTGGAGATGCGATTCTTCAGCCTGAGATTCAAGTGTCTGTTCACCCTTTTAGCAGAGGTGCTCCTTAACAAGTTTATGCCATAACATTTCTAAGTATTAGAAAACTTAGTATTAACCACCAAAATATAGTAAATGAGATTTCATCTAGCTGGAACCTTCAAAGGAAGTGCACTCTGAAATCTGAAATGGTCTTAAATAATTATTATACATTAATATATTTAACAAAATCGATTACAAACTGAGCACAGAAAAATGAAATCCCAATGTCAACTGGGAAAACAAAAAAAGCACAGTATAAGTCAAAGTATAGTCACATGACCATATTTGATTCTCATTTTCTACAGAAATCCCGTTGCAAAGATTACTGGAAGCAGATTATACATGGTGTTTCAATCCAAAATTCCCATTCACTGTCTTTCAACAGTTACACAAGTCACAAGTAACTGTATTACTCCTTGACTGGCTGATGCATGAAACTTATTTACAAATTTAGTTTTACAGTTATAAATAGGATAGAATTTTCAGTTTTGGGAAATACACATATAGTGTGAAGTTTTAATTGAGGTAAAAGCATTAGCACTAATATAATTGCAGTATGAATTACAGACAATTCGATAATAGAGATTAATGATTAGTTAAAATAAATTTAAAGAAAAAAATCTGCTATGTGTTTGAACTCTAGAAATAGTAATACAGCTTGGCCTTTAAACTCCAGAGAAAAAGGAGTAACGCATGATTTTAAAATCACACATTTATATTCAATAAAGCCTTTCTGACTTGAACAATTTTCAAGTTTATTGGAGCTGGGGTTTTTTTGCATTAATATAGGGAAACCGTGTCACAGTGTTTACAAGAAGAAAGTATGGGATTTTCTTTTAACCAAATACTTATCAAAGGGAGGGAAAGAATAAACCTGGACTACTTTATCTTTCTCATTAGAGCCTGTCTCAAGCTGTCCAAACCTTTATGATGACTGACTCAAGGAACAATGGTGAATTCTCCTTTTTTTGTAGCTATATGCTTCTTCCAGTTATATGTTTATTCTAACATTAAAAAATTTTACCACATTTCAAAAGGTAAACTACTAAAGCAAATCAAGATACAGTGCTCTTAAACAACTCAGCACTTCATAATCTTCTTGGCAGGGACTTCAGTCAAAGATATCAGCGTCTGAAAAGCATTAGGCCAATTTAAACAAAGCAATATTTTGGCAGATTTTCTAACTGGTATTATGCCAGGTCTTTTTCCCATGCAAAGTCATTTGGTGTCATTTTGCTTTTCTACCTATAATGTGCAATAAATGCATAAAAGTGATAAAACTTTCAGTATTTTCTAGTCACAACATTTCAGGTCTTGTTTCGATGTAGTGAGTCAGGAAGATAAATTAATTTTCAGTAAATGGCTGGATTTGGAAAGAATGTGCCATGCAACAGTTAATTCGCTTTGTGGGGCCATTAGCAGTCACTAGCAATCCTGACATTTAGATTTGCTGAAAACCAGGCAGAATCATTCATAGTGATAGTTATGTTCAGACTAGTAATGAGATGTGTTTGGGAGAAATGGAGAGAGATCTTTGAATGACCAACGTACAAGGAAAGTGTGAACTCTGAATTTGAACTCTATCAGACACCAGGTAAACCCACTTGTTGGTCAAAATTGCTATCTACTAGACAGCGCTGTTATGGTTCAATAAAGCATTCAGCCAGCCACAAGACACAAAGCCACTGGAAATCAAACATTAATTCCTATGGTCGTGGAACAGCTTTAATTTTGTGTAATTAACCTCAAATGGGAAACATATGCACTTTCCTCCTGTGAGCTTATGCAGCATGATGTGCTATTCAAGGCACAATAGCTTTGCAAAAGGTAGGTCAGGTTGCAGCTGCCAGGTTGCTTTTTAAGGCCTGTTTAAATTTTTTCCTACCTTTTGCTTATTCAGAATATGTATGTAAACTGACATACAGAGACATACTAAATAAACACACATGCTTGCCCTAAGTTCCTCCTAATGGTTTCTCCTATGAACCTGCAAAAGCTGCATCTTCTGTTCACTGCTTGTCTCATTTTTCTGGTAGAGAGGACAGGAAACTGAAGTTCTGGTGGGTGGGTGTAACTACAAACCCACTATTTTTGTAAGTATAAGCTGCTTATTATCCTCCTCCTTTCCATCTCTTCAGGAGTAGTGTAGGTTTTCTGTGTGAGCACAGGGAAAAAGGTGTACTACAAAGGCACCTTCCTAGCATTGTTTTCCTTTGAATTTGCTCCCTCTGTGGCTGTCAGCCGTCATGCCTAGGAGATTACCTGACCACTACCTTCGTGTTACCTGAAAATTTAATTCTGAATACCCATATTTGTCACTGGTGATACAGGAGCCTCAGCGATCTTATATAAGTGATATACAGGGGAAGACACAGCAGAGTTTAAATCATGTATGACAACTGTGGCAGTCACTGCCCTCCTCAGCTATACAGTGTGACCTGGCAGGACTCTGCTCAGGGCACGGTTCACGTCTTTTGTTTCACAAGTGTTTTTATGTGCAACCCCAAAGCAGTAATTTATATAGATGCAAAGATATCTGGTTATCTTTCTGCTGGACATCTTGTTCATAGTATTTTCAATTTATTAATTTGTCCATTTAATTAGAAAAGAACATTTTACTTAGTGGCATGTTAATATGCCCTGTTGCTGGTTCCCTGACAGCTCTGGTTCTTACCTTAAATACCATTGCCTGAATTTTAAACACTTTGTTTTGAATTCTTCAGAATCCTGATTTATAAGCTAAGCAGGCAAAACACAGTGGTCTTTAAAAAGAAGAATAATCTCTTTGAGATGTAAAAAAAAATTTTATTACATTTTAAACTACAAGCTAAAGTGAAGTTGAGGCTTGAGACAGGGGGGCATTCAGAGGGCAGGTAAGGTACTCCAGAAAAATACTTGATCAAATATATATTGCAAACTCAGATTTAAACTACATTTGCCTAGGTTTAATCTAACTTTTTTCAAAGATGCAGTGTTTGTCAGAATGATCTACCAAACCAAACCAAAGTACTGACTGGCCCCATGTCTGACATCTGACTGTTACTTATGAAAACAAACTCACTTGGTATAAACTCCCAGCTTCCAAAAATCTTGGTCATAGGAACTGGTTGAGATAGATATGGTGTCATTATTTTAACCACTGCTGTGGGTACTTTCTTCATAACTTTGTATAATCACTTTTTGGATCCTGGAAAACATTCAGCATCCACAAAGTCTGTGTCAAACCAAAAGTCTGTTGGAAGGACTGCTCCTTCCCCATCTCATACAACACTTGGACAAAACCAGAGCAAAAGCTGTCGATATAGTGGACTCCTTCTGGAAAGAATCAAAATAGTTCCAAAAATTTATTTTAAAACTGATACTAGAGTTATTTTTATAATTATTATGTTACTTTTGCTGACAGCAAACTACCTTTTCATAAACTATAAAATGAATGGTAGCCATTATTGCTCTTGTTTTTAATTTAATACAGAATCATTTAGTACCCTATGCAAAAAATCATGAATTTTGTTTCCCATCTTTTTCGAGTATTTGCCTCTTGGCAGGAGTCTTGTGTGACAGGCACTTTCCACTTTAGAGCATTTATTTTTGGATCTGAATATCCAGTACTATTATTTAGACAGAAATAATATCTTTCCAGTTACTGTAGAGGTATAGAATCAGGGTTTCTACATTAAAGAGGTCAAAAGGTGTGTCCTGAAGTCTTACAATCTTTTTAGTAAATTGTACATTTTTCTGCCTGGTGCATATTCTGAGAACCTGCCACTCTTGCCTCTGAGGAGAATGGCATGGATGGCACTGGTCCAACACCTGACCTGGGAACTCAGTATTTAGGGCTCTTACTTAGGGGAGAAAGTACTTTAGAGAGCTGCTTTTAAAATAATTTTAAATGGAAACAGAAACCGCAAAATAAGCAAAAGAATAGAACTTTAATACAGCTACTGTGTGAAAGAAGTGAATAACTGCTGCAGATTTAACTTGTAGAGAATTTTTAAAAATGGCCCCCAGTAAGACTTTTAGGTTACTTCAGCCCCTCTAGAATTCTCTGTATATCTTTGCTACTGGTTCTTTAGATCTAGAGCAGTCTTTTTCCTCTCTTGGTACAGAATATGGAGTTTGGGTGCCTGATGTAGGAACTAAAGTATTGCTAGATGTCTATAATGGAAAGGATTAACAGGATATCTGTGCAGAGGTAGAATGGATTCTTGAGAGGAGATAAATAATTACTTTACTAAAATAAAATTTAGCAGCCTGTCTACAAATTAAAACACTGTCTTACATAACAGATGGTAAAGATGGGAGATAAACAAAAAATTACTAAAAAAGAGACTCGGCCTGCTTTCCTTTTTCTGTGACAATCACACTGAAGACAGCAGGATTTCCCTAGTCTAATTGTGAGCAGAATTTGGCCCTCAAATGGAACAAACATCTGGAATAATACTAAGTTTATTTACATAGCCACCAACTTCCAACCCCTCCAAGGCGCTCAAGGCAATGCTCGAGAAAGCAAATTGCAATAATAAATAAAATAGATAAAAAATAAAATAAAGCATCATAGAACACAGAAAATATCTTGGAAGAAAATGATTTTTTCCAAGAATGGCTTCAATTGAGCTGAACCGGACAATGAGGACCAAGTTTTTTAGTATACAGCTGTATTGAAAAGCCTGCAATGAATGTGTAGAGAAAAAAAAAAAAAAGCCAAGCAGGACATTGAATTGTGAACAACAAGAAAAGTTTCTATAGGTATGTTGATGATGAAAGGAAGACAAGGGAAAATGTGGGTTCTCTTCAAGAAAAAATGGGAGACCTGGTTACCCAGGACCTGGAGAAAGCTAAGGTACTCAATAGCTATTTTTCCTCAGTTTTCACCATCAGCTACTCCAGCCACACCTGTCACAGAAGGGAAAGGCAGAGACTGGGAGAATGAACAGCCCACTGTAAGAGAAGATTAGGTTCAAGACCATAAAAGGATCCTGAAGGTCCACAAGCCCATGGTACCTGATGAGTGCACCCACAGGTCTTGGGGAAACTGGTGGATGAAGTGGCTAAGCTGCTGTCCATCATATTTGAGAAGTTTGGCAGTGAAATTCCTACTGATTCGAAAAATGGGAATGGAACTCACTCTTAAAAAGGGAAAAAAGGAAGACTCTTATTCAAAGAGTTGGAGTCAAGAGCTCTATGTCCTCAGGGAGACCAGTGGTGAGTGATGTTCCTCAGGCGCTGGTATTGGAACCAGCACAGTTTAATATCTTTGTTGGTGATATGGACAGGGGGATTGAGCGCACCCTCGGGAATTTTGCTGATGACACCAAGCTGTGTGGTGCAGTCACACGCTGGAGGGAAGTGGTGCCATCCAAACAGACCTAGGCATGCTTCAGAGGTGAACCTGTGTGAACCTCAGGAAGTTCAGCAAGGCCAAGTGCCAGGTCAGGCACCTGGGTCAGGGCAATCCCAAGCACAAATACAGGCTGGGTAGAGGATGGATTGAGAGCAGCCCTGAGGAGAAGGACTTGGGGGTCTTGGTGGATGAGAAGCTCGGCATGAGCCAGCAACGTGCATTCACCGCCCAGAAAGCCCAGCTTGTCCTGGACTGCATAAAAAGCAGAGTGGCCAGCAGGTCAAGGGAGGGGATTCTGCCCCTCTACTCTGCCCTCAGGGGATCTTACCTGGTGTGCTGCATCCAGCTCTGGGTTCCCCAGCTGAGGAAGGACATCCACCAGTTGAAATGAGTCCAGAGGATTAAGTTGATAAGAGGACCGGACCACCTCTTCTGAGAAGAGAGGGTTCCGTTGTTCAGCCTGGAGAAGAGAAGCCCTGAGGAGACCTCATAGCAGCCTTCCAGTACCTAAAGGGGGCTACCAGAGAACCAGAGAGGGACTTTTTGCAAGGGCATGTAGTGATAGGGCAATGGCTTTAAACTGAAAGAGGGTAGGTTTAGATTAGATATTTGGAAGAAATTCTTTCTTGTAAGGGTGGTGAGGCCCTGGCACAGGTTGCCCAGAGAAGCTGTGGATGCCCCATCCCTGTAAGTTTCTAAGATTAGGTGGGATGAGGCTTTGGGAAACATGGTCTAAGGAAGGTGTCCCTGCTCAAAGCATGGGGGTTGGAACCAGATTATCTTTAAGGTCTCTTCCAACCCCAGCCATTCTATGATTCTATGAATTACCTTGGAGATTAGAACATGACAAGAGACAAAAAGAAAAGTAATTTCAGTGTCATGGACAGGACATTCTGACTGTCTGAAGGTTTTTACTCTAATGAAGATGTTTAGATAAACATTTGTCAGGGTAATTGCACAGGAAATCTAAATACAGTACCTAAAATGGAAAAATCTCACTGCAGCTAACAGACATTGAGACAATAATCAGTTTCTCTTTTTTTTTTTACCTAGTTAATTATGAAGATATATGGCAACCAAAAAGATCCCTGCCTCTGTGTGTATCTATTAATATGCCCTTGCAAAAAACAGTATGACTCTGTGATCTTCTATGTGCATTTCTCCAACATTGCTTTATCAGTTTGGGTGACATGCACGTCAAAGTCTTATACTCAGGGATTTTTTTTTCTCAGAGAGACATTTTAAAAAGTCTTCAGAGTTTGACATGACAGGGCCTAATTACACTGCAACTTCTCGGAGCAGTAAGACTCTGTTGTTGCACAACTCCCTCACTGACATAATCATAGCCTTTTCTTTTCTGCTAGTATCTGGATGAGAATATCCAAGGGTATTTTGTTTTTATGATCACATAATACGCAGCCAGATTACATAGCTTCAGAATTTTCCTGTTTTCTTGCTTCATACATATAACCTTTCACTTTCCTTTGCCAGTGCATCAGAGAGAAGTGAGTCTTTGTTTTTAAATATTTAGGAAGCTGAAGGATCACCATAGCTACAGACTTCAGCATCCCATGACAAGTTGACACACAGTGTTTGATCTGGGCTCTAGTAAGTCACAGAAGTCAGATTTTAAAACTAGCATATTTTTGTTCAAATAAAAATATACAATTCGTTTGACATTCATGTGCCTAAGGATCAAAGTTACCTTTTCTTCATTGAAAAAAGTTATAAAAAGGAAAGACACAAAATAGAGCATTTATAAAAACCAAAGAAAGAGAAAACTTTAACTGTCTAAACAATTTCTAAAATATGTGATGGAGACAAAAACCACAGTGGTATTTTCTGGCTTAGAGTTTGTGTTGGCATGTTTTAAAATCAGTTGTGGCTTTGCCACGTGTAGGTAATGCAGTCATATCATACCCTTGCCAACAAAAACTTTCCTAGCACTACAGACCATCATGCATCCCCTTCAGGTCTGTGCGGGAAGGGTAAATCCTTTCATAAAGAGGAATGTCTTCAATGATTAGCTACATCAGCATATAGGCACACAGCTATGCATTATATAGCCCAGCTGATAACACTGCCTATTATTAAGGTTGTCTAACACATTCTCATAAAGAGCTGGAGGCTGTTTCATAATGACTTTGCCAAAGTTTGACCATTTGAGTGGAAGTTTTCCAAGCTGGAATAATTTTTTGAAAATTTCTGCCAAAATTGCAATTGCCAAGAATTATGCTTAAAAATGTTTTCAGCCTTTACAATTATTTTGATCATCTTCTCTTAGAAAATTTCTAGCATTGTTTTCTCAAGAGAAGTGATTTGAGATTTGGAGGAATGATGGCTCTCGTGTCAAGTGTGTATTTTTAAATCTACCTATGAAAGTCCACCCATCACTGATATATTTATGAGCCTTTGTGGAAGCACATCCTGGACAATCTCAGCAAATACCTGTTGTAGTTCAGAAGCTGAAACTTCCCAGGGATTTTTCACTCAGAGGGCAGGTCTTCTCCCTTCATATCTGCTGACTGGGCTATGAGTAATCAATTCTTGCAGGGAAGCATGGGGCCGCATATGTAGGACACACTGGGGTTCTGGGGTCTGTTCCAGGTTCAGCTTCAGAAGAGCCTGAAATTGTCCTGGTATTTTCCACTGTTTAAACCCGCTGCACCATCCTCAAGCAATCCAACTCAGTTATAGACTTTTGTCTTGCTGCAATCGGTTTTCTGGCCAGTTTCAGTTCTATCCCCAGCCTCAGCCATCTGCTGCAACCTTTAGCTGAGTCTCTTTCTCTTGCACTGACTCCTCTTTCATTCCTCAGCATGGTGTTGCTTTAGCTTCAAACCCATTGTAGTTTAGCCTCTGCAAAAGCTCCTTGAACAGTATTCTCATTCATTATTGAATTGATTCAGGCCAGAACAGGTACATCCTGTGCTGAAATATTCCATGAATCTATTACAAAGGTTGGACTATCTAGGTGGCTTCTCATTTTACTGCTGAACTCGATGGCATTGGTTGAGATAGTTTCTGGAAGGAATGAGGGATGGGTGGCTAGTAACCACTGGCACAGTTTTCAATCACCCAGATATTCTGCCCAAAATATATGGCTGGAAGAAGGAAGGAATTATCTTTAGAGAAGGATTTATTGCATGCTATTTTGAGGGCATCTTAGATCACTCACCAAGTTAGTAGATAAAGAAGTTGGCATTATTTCATGTTGAACAGTGAAGCAGGGTACAATGGTATTAAGAGGAGCAGTGGATGAATAGTGCTGTCCGAGATGAATTGCCAGTGCCTCACAGATGCCATGAGCTTGTGTAACTGGGTACAGAAGGCTGTTGGCGTCAGCTGGTAGTGTGTGGAGACAATGAAGCAGGCACTACCTTCGCCTAGGAAAGGCTCTGACCTTTGCAAATGCCATGAGGAAAGGGAGATTTAATGTCTTAGTTTTTCCTTACGATAATGTTTTACTAACCCTGTCCAAAGATGGCTGCTGTGGACTTCCCAAGCACTGTGGGCATTGCAAAGTAGACCAGGCCCAGAGCAATGTAGACAACTCTTTAGACAGGTCATTACTAAGCCGTATAAAATGATGTAGCTGAAATATAACCCTATTACCTGATTTTTCATCTGAGTAGAAATACTTTATTGGTCTTTCCTGATCTTTGAGAGGGTAAAGGTCTTAATATGTAGCCATGATCATAGCTAGGATTGTTGTGCTAAATGAGATTGTCAGGGACTCATTTATCCATCCAGAAAGACTGTTGATAATAGAACTTCCAATTTTACCAGAGTGTTTTTGGAAGCTGGCTGTGCCCCGAGCATCCACAGTTAAGTCTGCTAAAACTGCAGTGAGGTTTTCAATGAGTAGAACATTTTTTATGCGTAAAAATTAATTGCTGATGTCCATGTGGCATTAGGGTTTGGTCAGGAAGCTGTTAAGCACTAGATCTGTGGGTGACATAGTTACTAGATCTCCAGAGGGACATAAAAAGAGATGGCCTCTGAGAAGACCTGCCATCAGTGTATGCTAGGAAAGACATGAATATTCCAAAGACTGAGCTGAATAGACCACCTGAAAAAATTTATAGAGTTACGGCTAACACTTGGGACATCTGTGGCTTTCTACCTCGATGGTGTCAATGTCTGATAAAGTTGCCTCTGCTGGTTTGAATTCCCCCATAACTTTTATCATAAGTTTGGATCTTCTAATAATACATGTGGAAACCAACTCAGCAGCACAGACACATGTAATGTTGGCCTTCTTCATTTTTGGGAACTTCAATTTTTTCTGAAATGTGAACACCAGATTAAGTGAGAAAGAGAAGCAGGAAGCTAGACTGTCAGGACTGGGATTAAGAAAATACATGAAAAAGATAAATAGCAGCTTCCCTGGCACATAGGAGAACCCCATCTGATAAATGAGTGGGAAAGTCCTCCTACCCTTCCCTCTGATATTTTTTCTCCACTTCTCTGAAGTAATGACAAGAAATTTAAGGCCAGCTGTTCTGTAAGCACTGGCATCAAGGAGGGAGTAGGGATATGATTTAGTATATAGACTCTCTTGAACTTTAAACCATTCATCTTGTAAAGGGGACAGAGTTCACGTTTTTTCAAATGGTGTTAGGCAGTATTGTTTCTGTTTTCTCTTTTCTTACTGACCACAATCCTCACTTCTTTGTCTTTCAGAGCTGTGTGGGAAAAAGGAAGGTGTCAAATGATCTCACTGCCGGGCAGAGCTCATCAATCTGTAACTGATCCTTCTCCTCCCTAAGATATTTCCCATGGCTGCCACAGGAGGAAACATTCTTTTGATAAACTTTGAGCAACTCAGCGGTTCAGGAATGCCACCAACCAATTTCTAGGTTCAAAAAAGACATTTCTTAGTTTACATGTGGGAGTAAGATTCAGTGCTAAATGTCAAGAAATTGAAACTGATCTGCTCATACTTTGTTATAAAATAGCTACAGTATCAATATAAGAGATCTGTTATGCATGATTCAAGGTGAGTTATTGAGCCACAGAATAGGATATAGCTTCTACTTTTCTGCCTGACATCTACATCATCCAAACTAGAAAAGATAAACCAGACCCCCCACCAGGGCGCAAAAATTCAGGCAACACTTTACCAACATCCCTTGCGACACATAAAGGGTACCAGATATGCCAAGTGTTGGTTGAAAGTGAAAGAAATACTGAAGGTTAAAAATTTGAAACAGATTTTAGTCTTAAATTTGGGACTGGATGCCTTTTGAAAGCCTAAATTAGAGTTTAACCAGACACGGACTTTATACTTACATTGCTGGCTGGATTTCTTCAGCCTTATCTTTCCTGTCTTGGATGAATAAGACAAGAATCAGATCAGATAGTGGGAGGTTGAGACAAATACATGAGGTTCTGATTGGTATCTGGGAAGGTCATTTTCTGCTGCAGACATATGTAACAGGCACAAGACATGACCTGTCACAGTTGAATAAACTCTGCGAGATCCCATCTTAACCTTCTAACAGTAAATACATGTAAATATTTTTTGGGAAAATATTTCATGAAGTATGTTCTCTAAGACACAACGTATCTAGAGTAGCATATATGGAAGAGATCAGCTTGCACTCAGTGGCCAAGAGGGAGTAGTAAAACATTTATGAACACAAAATTGTTGCAATTAAAAACTTAATGAAAACTTAATGAAAGCTTTGGAATTAAACTATATTTGAATAAGGTCTGTAAAGCATTGAAGGCAACAAAACGTTTCAACAGAATTCTTAACCATTTTTTCTTTTGTGACACGTCTCCAGGAAAAGTGTCCAGGGAAAAGTAATATTTTTGGTGAGGTTTTCAGTGAAGGCAAATTGAGGTAAATACATGTTGGGAGAAAACTTATGGAAAAAGACTCTCCCCTCTCCCAGGCATGAAGGATGAAGCATCCCATGTACTCAGCAGGACATTCCGTGAACGTGTATTCCAGACCAGGACTTAGACCTGGTGCAGTGGTATTAATCAGTCCAGGCACAGTTATGTTGCCAGGAGAATAACACACTGTTTGACATACTTTACAAATACATTCTGTTCCTCGTTGATAAAGTATTCCAGCAAAATAGTTAAGACCTTGTAATAAGAAGGAGAAAAAAATGGTGCCCAGAGTAACTGTATAACTCACATCTCTATACCTTAAATTCACTCTAAAAGGGGGGATATTTCTTCCTGTGCAAACACGTAATGCTGCTCTGATAATAGGTCTGAAATGACAAAATACTGCCTGAGCTGAGGTGATGTGCAGAGTGAGTGTAATCTTCACCAAGGGTAGAGTGGCATGGGGAGTATTCGTATCCAACCACTCTTGATGCACCAGCCTAAATGATTACTTAAGCACTGACATTTAATCTCATGCACTTAGAACCAGAGCAAGAAGCCTTACCTACTTTATTGTCTCACACCCTTAAAATAATTGAAGCAGCCCGAGTTTTAGTTTGTGTTACACAACCTTGAACTTACTTTGATCAGGGACTGTGTCTGTTGTGGAAATTTTTGGGCATACTGCTGGCACTCTGGCACAAGAGGACTGAAATAGTTTTCCTGTTGCTAAGCCTTTTTTTTTACTAACAGTTCCTGTCAAAAAAGAGGAATCTGAAATCTCATTGTCCACAACTCATAGAAAACTAGAAATCTCAAGTCTAGACCAGTGACTCTATTGATGATATTTGGAACATTTTCTTCATTAGTTTTGGCTCATTATACCTCCCACATAGCTTAATCTACCAGTTCCAGCTATGTTGTTGGAAATGTCTTGTACTATCTTTCGTTGAAAGAGAGTGAGGACAGTTAAGAGGAGAAATGTGCATGATTATCATGATTATCATGAAAGATTTTGGTATGTAGTACGGAAGATGTTAGCATACAGCTCATTAGAGCAAAGATCTAGGGCATTAAACTCTCAAAAGCATTAAAGAAAGGAGATACACACACAGGTACACAAGTATATGCACTCCTCTGGAAGGAGGAAAAGCTGAGGAATTGGGCTGCAGTAAATAGAGAGACAGCTAGATAGATTCAAATTCAGGGTCACAGACAGAAAGGGATTTGAGGTGGGTTGACCCTGTCTGGCTGCTGGGTGTCCAGCAAAGCTGCTCTTTCACTCCTTTCCTCATCAGGGCAGGGGAGAGGGAAAAAAAAAAGAAAAGTTGATGGGTTGAGATGAGAACAGGGAAAGATCCCTCAGGAATTACACTCATGGACCAAACAGACTCCACTTGGGGAAAGTAATTGAATTTATTACCTTTCAAATCAGAATAGGATAAACATATAGTTCTTCCAAGAGCGATACAGAGGTAGAGAGGGGATGAGGAAGAGAAGGAATTTAAAGCTAAAATACCTGATGTAACATGGGCTATAGAGTGGAAACTGGGTGGGGTTTCAGCATGTTTCTCTCAGTACTTTATGCAGTAAGAAGCTGTGCTGAGGAATAGTAAACACTTGGGTAGGCAGCAGGACCAAAGCAAACTGACTAAAATCATGGAAGTCAATGAAAAGGGAATGAGAATGTAGAATGGAAGAGGAGACATGAGAAAGGAATAGTGTCACCAGCAAATTCAGGATACTTATTAACCAAGAATTCTGACTGAATTACAAGCATCCTGTGAATGAATTCAAGCAGCACTTACAACTTTTTCCAATCTTTTGTGCTGCTGAAAGTATTTCAGAATGATTTTTAACTACTGGGTTTACAAAAAAATAAAAAAAAAAAAAAAAAAAAAAAAAAAAAAAAAAAGAAAAGAAAAGAGAAGGAAATAAACAGTTCTAATAACTATCTTCTTATATAGGCTAGCCTGATTCCACAAAAATGCACAGCATTCTCCTGGGGCTGAACTGCTTTGGACTTTGGCTTTTAGCAGAACCTTTTTTTGATATTTGTGGATTATTACATAAAACTTCAATTTATTACAGATATCCAAAGGATAGGCCTTTGACCACAACATAGTCTAGTAATGGCTTACATGAAAATATGCATATTGGTATATTGGTATCTATATATCTATGTATCTCTATCTATCTATCTTTATGTATATCTACACATGAAAGCAAAACCTCCAGTTCCCTATGAAACTAATTGTTCAAAGGATCGAAGACTGAAATTAAGGAATAGTGCTAAGTCATGTAATTTCAAGTCTGTAACCTCCTGTAAATATGGAAAAATACCTTTTTTTTTTTTCCCTCATAGTCTTAGAACATGCAGAATGTTTAGCAAATTGAGGTTCACTTATTCAAAGCACTGTTGGTTTATTAATTCAGCTCCAGTCAAGACATTAAATGAATACACCAGTAATCAAGTCAGAATTTTATCAGACTATCCATTCTTTAAAATACCGAGTTTTAGACATTATAACATTGTCTACAAGATCTTTCTCAAAGAAGAAAATAAAATTGATCAAGTGTTTTTGAAGAAAATTAATTTCTTTTGGAATAATATTTATATACTCTTGTATTTTCATAGGGTTGTTGTAGGTTATACAGAAATCCCTAAATGCTGACTCCTTACTTACAGTCTTTGTAATACATAATACTGTTGTAATTTCCCTTACAGGATAATGTTTGCTTATCCAAAAGTAAACATGATGGTTGTAGAATTTATAAGTGGTTTATTGTTCACCTGCCTAGAGCACTACCATCCATGCATCCTTTTATTCAAGAAAAATGTAGGTAATTTCACCCCATTAAGAAAAAAGGAAATGAAATGTTTTTTAAATAGCAGCTTTTCAGCTTAAAAGGCCTCTCTAGTGCTGCAGTGTCAAACCCCCCATTGCTGAGCAGGGGCTGTATATCTGCTTCATGTCTTGATGGTATGGGCTGGTGCACCAAACAGTTGACTGGTCAGACCAGTAGTAGCTGTTTAGCCAAGAACAAATACTTCTTTTCCAAATTAATAAGCCAATCCACTTATTTTTCCTTAGCATGCCTGCCTAGAAACCCACACAGTAAATTGGAAATTCTACCCTTTAGTAACATGTTCCAATCTTTTTCAAAATAAGATTGACTGTTAAGACAAAACTTGAAAAGTCCTTCTCAAACTTAAATTGTTATGATATTAATTATACAATTTACAAGGCAAAAAAAAAAAAAGACTATCATAAAAATGAAAAAAAAAACAATCAGTGAAAAACCAGCATGCAAACAGACAGGCATTTGACACCTATTTCAGTATCAGCTGTCAGTATTTGTTGGTCAGAGGAAGAAATGTTATCATTGGTACAAGACTCATAAACTACCAAAATTCAAGCAGATTTTTTGGCCTCAGTAAACTGCCAAGCTACTTACTGGCAGGTCAGTTCAGGAGAAGGAAAATATGCTTGGAGGCTGCAATTTTGAATCCAAAACAAACAAAACAAAAGAAAAAAAAAAGAAAAAAAAAAGGAAAAATTAAAAAAAATTTCTATTTGAACAATACATTTCCATAGCTGTTGTAATCTTACTGTATGGTGACTATGAGGATTTGTTGAAACATAAATGTCAGCAGTATTATATAAGGTACTGACCAGTAACATGTTGGACTCCAGCAGCAGATTGACCTACTAGAAAATAACCACTGGTCTAGGCAACCACCAGCAGTTAATCTAAACCCCAAACATATTTGAAATACAGTAATACAGCCACCAAAACCACAACATACATATCTGGCCATGGATTATTGTGAGTTTTTCTAAATCTAGTGGTTTATTAGTATAGAAATATGGAAACAGTTAGTTTTATTTGATCAACTGATTTTCAGATCAGGACAGCTACAATGTCTGGCAATCTGATGTTGACCTGGTGATATCAGCAATTGCTGCTTTATAGCCAAAATGTTTTAATTACAACCTAGCTGCTCAGTAGCCAGGTTGAATGACTTGGGCAGGTTTGTTCCTGTTTGCATTCCCAAATTGCAAAACACATTATGCTTGCACATATTTTTATAACAAGGCACAAACACAACAGTAATCTGGAGCATGCTTCATTTGCAGTTAAGGGCTGAGACATAAAGAAAAAGCTGAAGCACAGGGAAGCCTAACAGCTGTGTCTTTTCACTTGTAGAGGAATTTGTGTACACTCAAGTAACTGATATTCAGAGTGACTAGTTAGTTTTTTCATGAATTAAAAGAGTGAAAAATGAAATGCTACTATGCATCATCATGTTTGTGCTGGACTCCTGTAAATCCAACACTGTCATAATATACTGTACAAAGTATTTTACATCACGTAATAAAATCTGTAAGTTCAGAGGTCATCACTTGCAATCCCAGCTCCCTAACCAACATTATCATTAACATAACCTGGCATTATGTTTAGAGTAAATTAGAAAAATTCACTCTAAGCACAGACATAGGAACTAGGGAAAAGATTTCAACTGAAACCATGTGGCAACCATTCTAGGTTTTACTAAACCAGAAACCAGTTATTTTCAGCTGTAAATCTCCACTGCAAGCTGAAGTGAAAGAAAATATACATTTCATAGAATACCAAGTGTAGTAGATCAGTGGAAAATAACTCAGAACTGTGTTCAGTCTTCAAACAGCACTCCAAAGGAGCCCTTGGTGGCCAGCCAAAGGATCTAGCTTTCAGTTTGTCATATTTCTCACTGATTTTCAGCCAGTCTTCCACTGCTTCTCTCCCTTGCCTCATGACATTTCTTTTACTTTTGTCTAATGCTTGATGTACTTTCCAGAAATAGATGTAGAGTAGTCAGGGCATCGATCCACTTAATGAAGAGTTGAAGTCAGATTTTGCTTTATAGAATACCCTTTTATGAATTAACAAGCAACAGAATTTTTTTTTTTTTTTTTTTTTTTTGGGGGGGGGGGGGGGGGGGGGCGTGGGGCNGGGCGGTGGTGTGATAGCATTCCTCCATTTCTCAAGTGCCTGCACTTCTTTCCCACCTGCAAAATCAATATATTTTCAGAACGAAACCTTTTGGATGTATTAGATCCTAAACATTGCTGGTTTAGAGAAATGAATGAACATATACTTTATTCAGAGGCCTCCTGTTTTCTCACAGTCAGCAGCCTTAGCAATACTCCTATACACTGCTTTTTTTGTTGTTTTTTCTGTAACTGTGACACAGTATTTGTGGCTGACGCAGCATAGCTGTGTTTACTTCAGTGTTCTGATCTCTCAAAAAGAGATTTATAACCTCTCTCTAAGCCTATGATAGTTTTAGAACTGCATTTAATACCTCCATTTAGAAGCATTATGAAACCACTTGAAGCATCAAATTTAGAGATTCCTACCAGGAAACCATCCACCCTTATTATTTCAAGCAGTGCCCTTTCAGCATTACACTCACATAGTAGAAGCCAGTGCCAGGAAAGGAGGAAATGTTGTCTCTTTGCTCTAAGATGGATTTGCTTTTGTATTTTTTAAGCTAAACCAGGTGACCCAAAATACTAACCAAACCGAAATTCTGCAGAAGCTCGAGATGCTGTTTCCCTGCAAACTACTCCAACAGCTCAGAACTCCCAGTGCAGACTGGAACAAAGCTTATTGAACCAAGTACAGCCAGGACCTCTCTCATAACCTCTGGTCCACAGCAAATGTGTCCCTCTAAAAACAGCAATTAACAGTGATCATTCACCACTTGTGACCCCTTGTACCCCACATACTTTTGTCTCCACCACAGTTAACACCTTTGCTTCTCAGCAGACCTGAAAAACAGCATTATTGAGTCCAGGCCTTTTGAATCCATGTTGTACTGAAAAGTTAGTGGCACATTTGCTTTCTACTAGGGAAATTCCTATCAAAGCTGTTTGCAATCTCTACTTCTTTTGTATATTTTTCTAGGATGTGAAATATTAGCCAAAAAAAAAAAATCAAAACAACTTAAGAGAATAATAGTATTTAATTTACTCAATCCCACCAAAGCAAAAAGATCAGCAATAGGGTTAAAGGTGACAGATTCCATCTTCTATGTAACACAAAAAATTACTTTATTGTCAGGGAGTTAGACTTTCAGATTCTCTACGTGTATTCAAGGCACTATTATTATTATTACCAAAAAAACTCCATGTTCTGTGAGCATCATCTTTTGAGGAACACTCAGAAGAATGTGTACGTCAAAACACATGTTAAATGAGGAGAAAGGAAACTGTAGCTGGTAGTTTCCAACTGAGGAAAAAGGAATCCATTAGTCTGTTTTTGAGGAGTAACCTACTTAACAATTTGGTGACCTAAGAAAAGCAGGAGTTACATCATTCTCTCATTGTTCCTAGAAGAAGAAAACACAAAAACCTTTCAGAGTTTTCCTCTCTGACGTGCTTCATTATTATGAAGTTTGGTAGCACTCTGAAGGTGTTACCAAGGTGTTAGAATGTTTAATGACATATTGGAGCCTCTGTTCTAAAATACACATTTTCCAGGTGTACCTCCTTTCACTGACACAGCTCAGCTTTAGTACAAAAAAGACCAAAAAGAAAACACCCGAAAACCTGACAGCCAAAACTTTACCTCGACAGTAATATCATTCCTGCATATCCATCTTTTCTGGTCCATGACATCAAAACTATTGTCCTCAAAACTCTACCAGTTTTCAGGAAATACACAAGTTGGTGATCTAAAGCACTAAATCCTTTGTCTTTAAGCTAATCAAAACTCTATGAATCCTTTAGAGGGTTAAGTCTGAGATGAGTATATATGTATGCCTACCCAGCTTGATTCAGCACTGCTTTCAGAAGCAGAAACAAGTGCATGCTGTTGTCTTGGTCTGAATTACCTGACAAACACAGGTGAAAATCATCTCTTCAAACACTAGACATTCCCTAGAGACTTCAGCTGGATGAAAAGATGCAATGAGTGGGGAGCAAAATTTTACCACTGAATTATTGCTTGAAACCACACTGATGAATTTCTTACACAAATTTTTGGAAAGTGTAGGTGTAAGGCTTCTACAGCCAGGCCTTATCTAGATTGTAAATAACTCTCAAAGCAATTATTCAAAAGCAACCCATGTCTCATGTATTTATTGAAACAATGTGAAAAGAAGATGGACATCAAGAATAACCTGGTAAGACTGAAAGTAAAACTCTACATGTAAGGATAAAACTTTTTCTATCATGATGTATAGGCTGATCACACACCCCTTTCTCACTGATTTTCTAAGGTATTAACCTTACCTCTGAATTAAATTCAACCTGAAATTATTTCATCTTCTTTTTGTACTGCCCTTTTCAATGGAACATTGGCAAATGGTGAAAGGTGAATAAGATCAGCCACATAAACATGTTTCTGTGAAGAAACTATCATGGTAGTGGCCCAGAAAAGTCCTATTTGTGGAGTTATTTAAAACAAAGATGTGATTTATAGAACTTTGAGAGAACTCGAAATCAAGGCAGAGTTTAACTGAGACTGAACCACACACAAAGGTTTTATTTAGCCCTTTATTTATTTTATTCATCTTCGTGTCTAAAAAGTAGGATTATCAGGGTCATTGAATATTACACACAATATGACCAGAGCAACTTGTGGATATTTATTATTGTTTCTGCAGAAAGAGTGGAGCTGTAAAAGGTACAAAGAAGGGTGGCAAGATGGATCAGAGCTATGGTTAAATAGATTAGGGTTTCTTTGGGTTGAAGAAAGGAAAACTGAAGAAGTATGAAATATCAATGTGTATAAGTCTTGACTGAAAAGGAGAAAGTGAATTCATTATGCTTTACAGTTTAAGAACTAAAGAAGATGCAATAAAATCACTATTAATGGCTTCATACAAATTAAGCTACACATTCACATGGAACATGAATTTTGGAAGAGATTGCTATGGGCCTCAAAAATCCATTTTAGAAGGGAGTAGGCAAATTGTCAAGGGCTGGACCTGGCAGAGGCTGCTAAACCTTTAGTAAGTGCACAATGTCTTCACACATGTAAGTATTTAATTCATTGATTTTTGGAAACTATATGTCTATGAGGAGAGCACTCAACCTTTTCACAGGCTGTTCTTACTGTCTTTCCTGGCCGTTGAATGGAGATGATGGACATGAACCAGTGGTGTGAACCAAAACAGTTGTTTCTGAGTTCACAGGGTTTTAACCTCTCAAGTGGCAGAACAGTGAAGTCAGTGGTCACAAAAAGCACACATGAAAACACACTCCTGTGACATTTGGTGCCAGACTAACATACACAGAGTGCTGACACACTGTTAGAATAATAAGAATAGCTATTTTCTTATTATGAAATCTAGATCCCTGACCATAGTCAATTAGATTAAGTAGGCTTTGACATTCATTTTTTGGTAGAGTCAGTGTCTGAATGCCCAAATAGGCAAGTGGGGTGTCTAGTTTGGGTGGTCATAAACAGATAGCTCTTACTGTTGGTCCTGAAGCAAATAATGTCTATTGCTAGGGGCTTCCAGTTATGGGCTGTGATGAGACAAATAGAGATTTACCAAAATATCATACCCAATTAAAAAAAAAAAAGCAGTTTGCATGGTGCTCATGAGCCATTGGTTAAAAGCTGTGGGTGATAAAAAGACACTTCAAAAAATACAGTGTTTGTTGCCTCACCTTACCCTACCACCCCCCCCAAATGACATCTTTGTATTGATTACAAGGCTTGGTATAAATATATAAAAATAGGTTGAACAGGAAAAGAGTGTGTTTTCAGGAAAATATTTTACCACAAATGGAACTGAACATTGAACTACAAAAATCCAGTGGATAACAAAGAAACATTAAATACTCTATCAAATACTTTCCTCTGAAAATTCGACTAAAACAAAAATTATTTTAAGTGTTTAAAACAAACTGTAGAATGTTCTTAGTAGAGAAAATTAACATTTAAACACAGGGTATACACCAAAGTCAGGATACCTAGATGGAGCCATAAAAATGCGTGGTTCTCTGAAGGCAAATTGCTGTTTTCTATTTTAATAAACTCACAATTCGCTACATATGTGCAAGTCCTGCTTTGGAGTTTGGTGTGTTAACAGAGAGATTGCTGGCTTCAAGATTAGTTTTACGTGATTTTTCCAGGAAAAAGAACCAGCACTATTGAGCCACAGTAGCCTGCAAATCTGGGCTCAGCTCCTCATGTGCAGCAGACCAGTGTCAGGTGCATCAAAGAGGAAGAGAGGCATAATTAGTCTGCCATTTGGAACCTTTTGGCTCTAGAGGTTTGCAGCCTTTTAGAGTAAAATGTCTCAGCCTCAACACTTGAGAAAACTATCTCTTTAGGAATTATTTGTCTGATGAAGACCACTGGAGAGTAAAACTTCTTTTCCTGTTTTTTACCTCTATCCATCTGCTCAGCTCACTCCACTGGTCTCTTTAAGGCAAAAATATTTAATTTGTGTATATGTGATGTAGAGTTAGTTTTGTTCTGAGTTCGTTACTGCTTTGAATATTGACTTTAGGAGTAATACAACAGTTATATCTTAGGCTTCAGTTTGCCTAAAAGTATAAAATACTTGCCTTATTAGCACTGCTGATGCCCATGCACAAACAGCTATGTAAGTGCTTTCCTGTGTCTTACCAGAGCTCACTAAAGTAATTTGGAAGATTTTATGGTGTCTATTAGAGAGGAAGACCAGATGAAAATACAAGGAACCTATTCCCCTTGTACCGAACACCAGCTTTTGTTTGTTAAATATGTGTTTAGCTGTGCCTAAAGAGCATGCAATATACAGTCTAATGTAACTGTGGGACCGAGAGGCCGAAAAAAGAAGTGGGCTGGGGGGAAGGGCTGGGAATGAGAGTATGCAAAAAAAATTTCCCTCCCCTTTGTGCCCCTGCCAACAGGCAGACTGCACAAAACTGGTTCTGAGGCAGCAGCATTACTCTTCTCAAAGCCTCTAAGAAAAAAGTCTATTAGTGTGATCCCAGCTGGGCTAGCTAACCTGCCTAGCAGGGGTACAGTGAGAAACTCGTGCCTCATTTGTGGCAAGAGCAGTGAAGCAACTGATGCAGCCTGCAAACCTTTGCTCCAGAGGAAATATGAAGGTATTAGTAAATGTGAGTTAGAAAGACAGAATCTGGTCCTAAGTAAATATTGTTGCCCTACCTATTTGTTTTCCAACCCAAAGGAACATAGATTTCAAAGCTGTGTTATTAGGATGTAATCTGTAAATCAGGGCCTCTGAGGCACTTTCTGTACCAGCTGCTACCCTCTCTGTTCCAAACAACAGATATTACAAATAAAAAATATTTATTTTATTTGGGGCTTTCCCACAGACTATTTTTAAATAATGACTTCTGAAGAACTGTACTGGCCATGTTTCAAATGCTCACAAGTTCAAGCCATGAAGATTCTTGTTTTAAGCTCTTTACTTCTCAGCAAGGCAAGAAGAATGCCTGAGCAAGCTTTGTGCCCAAGAGAAGAGAATGTGAATCCCACTGTCATTCCCTTACAGTACTTTGCAGCATCTAATAGCCCATGGATCACGTAGGCACAGTCATTAAAATATTGTACTCTCAGATCATGTCTAGTAACAGGGCATACAGAGCATCTGCATGTGTGTTTCTAGCTCATGAAGACAAGCAGAAGGCAAATTGACTATTTTCACTGTTTTCACAGTCAGTGGAGACCATTACTTATCACACAAGAAGCAACTGGCAGACATGGTGCTAAAGCATTTGGTACTGAAATTATCCATGTTTCTCCACTCCTCTTCCCCTCCTTTATGGAAGGCAGGAGCTGCAGTTCTTGTGTGTGTTGCAGACTCATTGTCCTTTCCCAGCTCTGTTTGGGAAACTGTAGTGAGCACAGGCTGGACAGTGAGCCTCCAGTAAGGCCATGTGTCACATATGACACATAACACACAACAGACTGTAGGATTATTTTTGAACTGAAACATCAATACAGTTAGAAGTGACCCTACATCTCAGAAGTGTGAGGACATAAGGTTTGCAGCAAGCCAGGACTTTGGGAGAGCACACAAGGTGTTGTGTCCCACACAGAGATGTCAGACACTGTTGCATCAAAGGCAATTCATCCCAGACCTCACCTCGCATTGTTGGAGGGAACCACTCACAACTGGTTTTTGTACAGGTCATTTCTGCAGAGCCTTTGCACATGTGCTTGTGAGATCTAGTATTTAAAAGGCTTCTGACTCCAGACTGTAGCATTTGACAGCTGGAACAAGAATTCTTTTGTCTAAAATATTAATGAAGTCTTGGTTGCTGTCGGTATATTTTTGATAACAAAATATCTGAACACAAATTTGGAAGGAGATAGAGATAATAGGAACATAATCAGTGACTGATGGCATGCAATGTCAGACCATGTAATAGAAAACATCTTCAAGGTCCCATGGGATAGTAAATACAATGATTAGGATAGTAATCAAAATTTTTTTAGTTTTTTTTATTTTAACTTATGAAGCTGGAGAGGGAAACACAGTCATATTCTGCTCAACTTCAAGAATTTTGGAGAAGAGTAATTGCCACACTTAATATTGAAGTTGGCCTTTCCAGTGGACTCTAAATTTTTTACACAGGAGATAACACAAGTCTGTCAAAAGCTACAGAACACAAGAAAATATTTTGTTAAGAGCAATTTAGTGTCAACAAGATTAATACTTTAGAAATAGAAAACCAGCTGTATCTCTGAGTACTGCTGAGTAGTAAATTGATTTGACAGACCTGGGTAATCTGCTTGTGATGTATCTTTGTTCAACATTTAGATCTGGAACTTACATCTACATTTTCACGGTTGTGATTTCATACCACAGATTTATGTTTCTTATTTTATATTTACCTATAACAAAATGTATATTCTTTTTCAACAGTATGGGATCTCCAAACAGCACTGAATTATGCAATCTCTGGTAAGTGAGGAATATACTTTTGGAAATAATGGTTTGGGTTTCTTTCTGTAAGTGAGCAAATTTTTTATTTTTGGTTAACATTATGAATGATATCTTCATGGCACCACATTTGATAGATATGTTCTCACTGTCTTTAAATGATCTTTGGTTTCAGTCCACCTCTTTAATGGGTTGCCAATTCCAGGTATCACTTACCCATGTGGTATTGTTATTTGTTTCATTTCTTTGTAACTAGAGTAGCTCCTAGTAGCACAGACACCATTTCAAACTCATTTTATTAGAGGTTGTGTAAATCAAAAGCAAAACCCTGATGTCTACTCAAAACATCTTAAATAACTTAGATAACAATCTAAGAACTCAGTTTTGCTTTGGAAATGGTGGAATTTCCCTCCATGATTCAGAAGAAGACTGAAAAGCAAGGGGGAAAATCCCATGTAGGTCAAACTTCATACTTCTGGCCAAGAACCTTACTCTTAGTTTTTCCTGTTGGACTAGAAAAATAATTGTTGGACATGGGTATTGTCTGGGTTCTGTCATTGCCATCTTTTTTGCTGCTTGAAATTTTTATGGTCTGGAACCCAGTTTCTGTTGTGTTGTATAGTGGAAAAACAGAGGAAAAGGGCCTCAGACTCCGGATTTCAAACAAACTAAAGTGGAGAAGCTTGACTTGGAAAGCTAAAAATATGCTGGTACACATTGTCTCTGAGGCCTATTTGTATACCATGTACGCGGGAGAGGGTAAGCCTGAATAATCCATAAATTAACATATTATCTTGATAATCACAAACCATTAACCAACACAGTTGTTTAGCTGTCCAGCATATTTTGGGGTATTTGACTTATCTCATGTTTTTATTAGTTTCTTTACTTTTGGAAGAAATAGGTTTTCAGTTTGCTTAAATGCCAGGGTTTAGCTGAGCATTACATCAGATTTTTTCCAAACCCTTGGGAAAAGGCCAATGCATATGGACATATTACACAGCACAGCCAAAGGATGAGAGATATAATGTCTATGGAGAAAGTCAGTTCAAATGTTAGCAGTTTCATTTAACATTTTATTTTTCTCATTGAACAAAACTGTTACATATGCCATGTGTCTGGAGAGTAGGGATTTAAGGTAAGGCTGTTTGGATCTGATACTTCCTTCTGACATGTGGTTGGTTTGCAATATTCCCTGATATCTTTACATCTGACATTAGAATCACAGAACTGTAGAACCACAGAATGGTTTAGGTTGGAGGGGACCTTACGGGTCATCCAGCTCCAATCCCCCCTGCCATGGACAGGGACACCTTCCACTAGACCAGGTTGTGCAAAGCCCCATCCAACCTGGCCTTGGATACTTCCAGGGATGGGGCATCCACAACTTCTCCAGGCAACCTGTTCCAGTGCCTCACCACCCTCACAGGAAATATTTTTTCCTACTCTCTTACCTAAACCTACTCTCAGTTTGAAGCCATTGACCCTTGTCCTACCGCTACACATCCTTGCAAAAAGTCTCTCCCCATCTTTCTTGCAGGCTCCCTTCAGGTACTGATAGTTGATCTATGCCATAACCAGTCATCTTAATATCTGCTTTGATTCAGAGAGATGTTGGTATCTCCACTTCGTAGCTGAGGCATTGAGACACAGAACTGAATTGATCAATCACAATTATTTAAGCTACAAAGTCCAAGAAATGCATATAGAAATAATTTCTGCATACAAATTCTGGAGGTTTGCCTGGTGGGAAAGGTGGGTTTAATTTTAAAGTGGGACAAAAGGGAAGAAATTAACTAAGGTCTCCTGGACTATGTTTATGGTGGTGTTGTCTTGACTTTAGGGTGTGGTACAGTATTTCTGGCTCCCTCTCTGGTTTTTAACAATCAGGCAGACTGCCCATAGCACACAGCAATACCAAAATGTGCATCATACTTCGGGGATGTGCATCACAATAGTACCTTGGCAGGCCTATTTCTATATTGTGAAGACAATGAACATGATTTATTTTCACAGTGGAATTCAGAAGCTCAAATTATAGCCATCTGTGGTAACTCCTTTCCCAGTGCTGACATCTGTAATATACTACAACTGTGATGTTGCCTTTAGTCCAGAAAATAGGTGGGCTAACTTTTTTCTGGCAGTTAATTACTGTAGACGAGAGTGAGTACTGACCCATACCATGATGTAATTTAGATAGAAGCCATAGTAGAACTGTAAACTAACTGAGCAAGTGGTGTTGTTCCAGTGTGACGCTTGTTTGTGTTTTAAGCTACAATCTTATCTTTCCAGACACTCACATATTGAATAAAAAATGTAATAATAAAAGCAAAAATTCAGAACTTGACTTAAGCAACAGTTGTCCAGGAAGCTAATGTAAGAATTGAACTATAATAGAGACCTATTCTAGTGTCCTTTTCTCTGTCTTGTCCTGCTATTTGGTATACATTTATGGGGGCTACATTGCTAGAGGGAAGGAAACAGAGATGATGTAAGTAACCCTTGAAAAATGAAGAGAAGGACGAAGACTAAGCCACTTCGGGAGGCTTTGTCCTGTTTAGTCACAAAAATACCAGCTGAAGTTAAGGGACAGCTTATTTAGTTATAAAGAGGAATAACTTTCTGCAGAAACACCTCTAACTGTTGCAGATCCCAGTTCATTCTGAATTTGGCTGTCAGGAACCAGTCAAAGATTTAAGTGGTAGCTGTAATTGAAAACACACTGATGACACTTTTGCTGCTTTATTTTTTAATACTTCAGTAATCTTTGTGGTTTCAATAAGAACTAAGACAGGGAAGGAGCCATTGGGCTGGAGACTCTACCCAAGAATGCAGACAGACTCCGCTTAAAGGTTAATAAGGATACTCAGAAGATTAATAGAAATTACCACAAATGGATTTCAATGTTATACAGAAATAAAGGAACAGCATCAAGGGTGAGAGCAAAGATGAGTTTTTTAGTGTAAGATAGTAGTCTCGCAAGGTATTCATAAAGATTTACTTTTGTTAAGGAAGACTTTTTACCCTTCCTTCTGTTGCCTGTAAGAAGAATGGATCAATCCTAGTCATACTTTAGGCCAATCTTTACAGGAATATTATTCTTTTTATTAGCTACAGAGGGAACCTACTTGGGCTTGGATCCCACCAATACCAAATGTTAATTTGCTGCAGTATGCTATGCATCCTTCTTTATGTATGCTGAATTCTAGCCCATTTTCCCCCTTACTTTTCAAGATGCCAGATGACCTTAGGACCAGTTTTTGGTTCCTAAAGCATATGAATATTTAATTCAGAATTGGTTGTCATTGCTGATTTCCCATTGCAGTTTGTTACCAAGTTTCACTGGTAGCCTGACAAATTTTTGACTCCCTTTCTCTTTTTATTAAATAAGTTGTATTTGGCCATAGATACCTCTGAAGTTTCAACTGTCTCCATTACTGCCTGAAATACTAATAATATAAACTCAACATACTATGAATAGATCAACTGTTTGGACTAAGATTTATGCAGAGGAATTGATATGCATGATTGTATTACCATGTTCGTGGTTTACATAAATCTTTCATACTTTTAAATTCAAAACTCTTACTGATCTGTTTATATAAACATGTTTCTTATTAGTTACTCTTAAAATATTTTGTTGAATCAATGCAAAGGAAAATGGTGAGCCTAAGCAGAGGAAGAGAATAGCATGATTCAGGGAAAAACAACTGAGCCCCTTTCAAATTCCTTTTCATTACTGCACAGGGGATTGCATTACAGAGCTCATCAGGATACATGTAGCCACCTTCATTAGAAGTCATGAAAAGACCTCACTTTTTTGTTATTTTTGGAATCTACTGTCCCTTCAATCTTTCAGCTGTGAAGAACCATATGTATCAGTATGAATATCAAATAAGCCTCTGCCATAAAGGATGGAGTATATGCACACATGATAGTTTCCAGTAAACATTTAAATATACTGCAAGTAACAGTGCTGAAATACATTAACAACACAGAATCTGTCAGAAATTAAACAACTGTCAACTTATGTGAAAAAAATAACCAAGCTTTCTCTCTATGAAAGACTACTGCTTGTTCATGCTGTTCTTATTTCAGGTTACTACGGCGTTAGATGCACCTCAGCTTATTTTTGCCAAGAAAAGTAGGAATGCCATATATTGGTTTGTCCTTACCATGTGAACTCATATTCTTCATTTTCACAAGGTTTCCTCTTGGCAGACCCCTAAGAGCAGTTAAAGCACAAATCTTCTATGATCAACAAAATCTATGATCACAATTATTCTGTGTTGGAAAATAAGAAAACTGAGATGCATAGATTAAGTAAGTTGCATAGGAAGCCCGTTGGCAAGACAAACATTATGTGCTTTTAGCTCATTTTTGGACAGCTCTATATGGCGGAATCAGGTGAATGACAGAAAATTGTATTGGATGAGCTGCAGCTGTAATGTGATAGTAGGAACAATGCAGTGATGAGGCTGGTACTGTATTATGTGAGTAGAGGCATCACTCATGCATCACTTTGTCCTACAAAGAGGGAAGAGGCAGCTACAACTCTGGTTAATGTAAAGATTGTAACGGGAGTTATAGCAAGTACACTTTCTTGAATAAAATAAACTACCTTTGGATACAGAGTTTGAAATCAGTAGAGAGAGAACACTACAGAGTTTTTCAGACACCTGAGTCAGAGAAATATTAGCAGGGACTAATATGACCATTATCCCCATGACCCACTGTATATTTTGGGAGCAGACCTGAAATCCTACCAATCCCAAGATGCATCAGACAACGTTGGGAGGGTGGATTTGAGATATTACAATGGGAATTGTCAAATTAGCAAGCTATTAATTTAATGCTTTTCTTTTTCATCATTCATTACCCTCCTTCATCGACAACCATCTCTAAAACATTTGATGCAACAGTCTGCACTTCTGGAACACCTCAAGTTGCCAAAGAGATGCAGGAAAACTCATAGCTGCAGTAATGGCAGCAGCTATAGCAGCAGCACTAGTGCCAGGAACAGCAGCCCCAGCAGACACGTGTCAGATGTACACAGCTGCAGATGAGCCACTGCTGATCCATGCAGAATGCTGGTTCATTCGCTTAGTATGTGTTCGGAAGTAGTTCAAAAGATGCAAAAAAAATTACAGCTTAGTTACGTATTCTACCCTTCTCATTTTCAGCCTTTTCCTGTCTCACGCAGTATGTGTTTTGATTAGCCAATGTCCTTGTGTAAATAATATGCCACTGAACTTCCACAAAATCATAGTCCACCAATGCTCAGCCAATTTTATCTGACTAATGTAAGTTTGGAATAGTTTGTGCTAATTTTTTAAAACATACAGAGAAAACATGCTAAGACGATAACACACTTGCAAAAACCAGGAGAAATAAAAGCTAGAAAATATAAGAAATAGTGCACTGCATATGTGACTAAAATCTACACAAAAAGGGGGCTGAGCCATTACTTTGTATGTTCATTTCTTCCTGGTATCTGCACTTCTTCTATGCCCGTTGGCAACCAACGTTTCGCAACCCCAGCATGATGGCCAGCCTGATTCCTCTTCTTACATTAACTACCTGGCCATAGGGAGAACATTGAAAATCATAAACAAACCTCAGTATTTTCAGTTCCTCTGTCTATCACCAGAGGGTCTCCCCTTCCAAGAAAAAGAAAAACCAGGAAAACTCTGGGTTTTGGAGTATGCAGAGTGCACTGAGGTCTTTTGGAGAGTCTAACGGCCAAACTCTAATAGAAGGCTGACTGAAGGTGGGCTAACTGCTATGATTAACATAGTTAAGAGCTCATAACAATGAAACTCCACATAAAACATCAGCAATAAAGTGAAAAATTATATTGGTGTGAAATCTATGTGAACCTGAAATTGAACGCTTCAGATGGGCCAACCTTTGCTGCTAGATAACTTTTCAAGGATGATGATGAACGCCAACTAAAATGATGAATCAAAATGAAAAACCTTTCAGAATTAGATTGCATTTCATGTTTTTAAAATGGGTTTGAATTGAGGTGAAAGATCTAAGGAAGTATTTGTTGATCCATGCTCTCAAGAAAGGATTCCCTTAAGATCACCCGCATGAGGGTTGATGTAACTCATCCAATCAAGCTCCCATACCCATGCTCACACTGTGTGGTATTGTGTTCATTTCTTTTATATGGAGCTCAAGCTGCGGTGAATGTTATGAGTCCACCAAAGCAGCTGATTCTCAAAAAGCAAGATTTATGAAGTTTTACTGCTATGGCCTTAGCAGGTTGTAATACATAGATAAGAAGATGTTCTATTAAAGCCAAAAATGTAATGCCAATGAAGAAACACTAAGGAGAAAAAGGTAGAGAAAATATTTATTGTCCGTGCTACTATGCAGTGTCCTGCCATCATGCCATTGGAAGTGATTTTTGATGGAATAGGTATACATAAAAGTGGATATTCTGATTTCAGTAGGAGTATATAGAGAAGTAAAAATCCTTTTATTCTCCTGGGATGAGGAGATGAAAAGGGAAGAGCTAACAGAAGGCACAGAAAAGCATATTAAGAAGTTTCTGGGGTGCATCAGCCATGATAGAGGATGATATACTGTGCTCCAGCTGGGACAAATCCTAGATGTTTGTGGTGCAGCTAAGGAAGAACTTGGTTACCAAATACAATCTTGATTTTCACTGCTTTGTTTTTATTCTTTCTTCAGTACCTCCTGTCACTTAGCAAGTGCTCAAGTATTTACTTACAAAAAGATATAATAATTTTTCTTTTTGTCTATATATTTTCTAATATTTAAGCTGGCTTTAAGCAACTTGAGTATCACTCCTCTTTTCATGAAATTCTAGGCGTATGGCCACCCCTTTCGTTCTGAGAGCTTCTGCACACACCCCATAGATTATGGGTCCTAGGAGTCAGAAGACCGTGTTTCCACTAAACTTCAAGAGCCCACAGTGAAGTAGTACCATACACTTTTGAAGAAAGTACCTGGCAGCAAGTGCAGATTCACAGATTTTTTGAAAAGCTGCAGGAATGCAGAAGGAAATCCTGAGCTGTGGCAACGACAAAAACCCTAGATTTTTAAGGAATATTTTACGTATTTTTGCTTTGATTTTGAAATCACGGAAGCAAGGTCTTTGAAGGGTGATTTTTAAAAAAATTAGTTTACCTGAGTGTTTTAAGAAGTTGTGCTTCTATTCTGTGACTCTAGGTTTTCCTTTTTACTCACAATTAAGGAAAATTCATACTTTGATGTCCCAGACATTCTCCAAGGATAAAATTCTAAAGTGTGTACTTCATAGTTTGTGCTCCCATTGATTCAGCTATGTCAAAACTTCTTGCACACCTTTTAGCATGATATTTGGGGTTTTTTAGCAGCAGTTACATAAATGCTGGTAACATTCTGATTGCAGAAAATACGGTTAAAGAATTTCTCAGACACAGGGCAAAGTGTGTAATTGAATTCTGAGGGCCATCTACACTGGCTAAAAATTTTATTGAATTTGTATATCAGGTTAGAAGAGCTTTGATAGAATGACATCTTTAATTAGTGTTCTCTTTCTGTCTAAGAAATCGAATTCACATTTGTGTTTCCACATCTGTCTTTTTCAGGAATTGTCCATGTCTAGAGGTCTGCTTTCTGATTAAAAAAAAAAATCTATATTTAAAAAAAAATTAGTAGCTTTAGTGATATAATTGTTTATTGTGTAATACAGATTCACAGCTGTCTTGAGACATTATTTTTAGTTTTTTAGTTGCTTTTCCTGTCACATCTCTTTTTTGGCCCTAGCTCTATTCTTCTTTTCAAAGTGTCTGCATCCAAGCTGTGAAATCAGCCTCACACTGCCCTTTTCTAAAGTTTTTGTGTCCATGTCTCTTAAACTCTGGATGCACTCTGTTCGCTACTTCCGAACTACGATAACTGCCCTACCTTGTACTTGCACTTTGGAACCCGTATTAGGTTATACTGTTACATTTTCTTTGGAGCTAATGTAGCTGGAGTGCATTTGGAGAGACTAAAGATTTATGAATTTCCCATACAAACTTCCATAGAAAATAAAAATATTAGGGGTTGAACACTTAAAAAAAAAAAGAAATTAGAAACAGTAGGGAGCATAAATGCAAGAAATTAAGAGTAGTATTCGGAGATAGTTGATTAAGCTCTAATAAAATAGGCTTAAAATAGATATCCCTTAGAAAGCTTTGCCCAGTCTGCTTTCTGCTTGGATAATGAGCTAGATATATATGCTGGTGCTATCAGGAAAAAAAAGATGAAAAAAGATCCCATGGTATTTGACTAGAAAGAATCTTAACTCTCCAAAGACTTGGCAGTTTCTCTAAATTAGTTTCCAAATAATGACCATAACTATTTTTAATTTAGATTTTATGAACTGAACCCTTCCATAAAGACTCTCTTAAACTGTAAGATATTCAAAGAAGGAGCAAGGTTGTTTTAGAGCTTAGTTTGAATAACTGATGTTATCATCTTGGATTTCAGTAATGGTCATTTGAACTTAGAACCACCTAGAGTCTAAATCAGCTGAAATAAATAATGTTACAGTAGTGATGAATCTTCTTAATTGCATATGAAATATATGTACCATATTACCTGTGATTCACATTATCAGCTGGTTACCCTTGAGTGCCAGCTGTATTTCAAAAATGCCAAAAGTACTGCAAGTGTGTGTGGGTGTGGNTGTGGGTGTGGGTGTGGGTGTGGGTGTGTGGGGGGGGGTGTGTGTGTGGGCGTGGGGGGGGGGGTTGGTGTGTGGGTGTGTGTTTCTGTCCAAGCTTTTAAGTGAGAAAATGGCAGAGAACCAGTGATTCCTATGGGAAAGGGAGAAGGGAAGGATAGTTGAGCTTAAAATTTTATCAGTGGTGCTTATGGAGGAACATCAGTTTTAAGGGAAATTAGTTTTAATAGTTTTTTCAAATTCTTATTTACAAATGAAGTCAACATGATCAGGGCATCAATTTTGGGCAAGCACTTCTACTATTTTTAAACTCACTTTGCCTTTCCATCTGTTCCAGTGTGTTCCAACTTACTCCCTTTGTTGATTATCGCCTTTCACCAAGGAGGTGACCAGTTATGAAACTTATTTTTAAAAATGTTTTAGAAAATACAAGAATAGTTTAATGTTTACCTTAATAAATTTACTTTGTATGACATTTCAGATGACTGTTAATTAAATTAAAATTCTTGAAGGTTGTAAGGAAACTGAGAATAAAAGGCACATTTTATGAGTGTCAGATATGCTGGTTACACATAAGGCTGGCAATGGTTCTGTGAATTTCCTCAAGGCTTTTGGAGCTCCAGATAGAAAGGGATGTTTGTGAGCACTTTTGGCTGGCTGTTCTCTTTCATACTCAGACCTTCCTTTAGACCTTCCTTTATACCTGCTTCACATCAGATTGGATGTTCCAATGCATGTGCATATACTTTATATTATCTGAACCTT